>JBAMMX010000022.1:14634972-15035844 GCA_037126225.1 Dillenia turbinata
GATAGGAAGTGTTTGGATTATATTGAAATAATGTTTGGTATGGTACCGTTTGGACACTTTGTTGTTTTGTTGTGGTTTTTGGATACTTTGTGTGTTTAATATGTTAGATTCTTGATTATCTTTATCAATTTTTAATTTAATCGGTATAATGAGATTTTAAATTGAAGTAAATTAAAAAAACTGATTCATATGGTAGGCCTCAACCAATTTAGAATTTAGTTTGGTTAGAATGAGTTGAGTATTGCTGATTGAATACTTTTGAAAAGGAAGAATTCTTAGCAATTATCCCCCTTTTTTTGCTTGGTGACTTTTTGAGAATGGAAAAGACTCGAAAGCGGTCCAAGTTCCAGGGGGGGTGAGGGGAGGTACCATCAGGCCTAGATGCCATTTATGAACTCTTTACAATTATGACATGGTATTAGAAAAATGATTTTACTTGTGTGCTTTAATTTAATGGGAGTATTCAGTATATTTAGTCAGAATTTTACTGGAAATATTTAAGGATCTGTAATGTTCAACAAAGAAAAAGATGCAAATTTATTTGTCTACGCTGCTTCACTACTACCTACTTTATTAATAAAGCTGCCCAGGGTTCAAATTACAGCTTTAAGTTAGAACACTTAAAATCTGATTTATATATGTTGAGCTCAGTTTAAACATGTAATGAGCCAGGCTCAAGTTTAGTTGATAGAGCATTAGTATTAAAGTTTGGCTAAGCTCTCTGATTATTTGAAGCTCACTACTTTGTGTTCTGGAACTTCATCTTGGCATTGCTCGCCTGGTGATTTGGAGGATTTTTTTAAAGCCTTTATTTATTGTCTAAATCTAACTCTTCAACCTAAAAGCCTGGACCACCTCTTCTACGCAGACCTCACAGCCACTTTTTAATGTTTATTTCCATGCCCAAAACTCTAGCAACTTGACATATTCAAGTACAGCAGTATTAGAGCAGAACTAAAGAGAGTTGTCTCATTTCGCTAGCCATGGTTATCAAATCAAGATTTAAGTTAAAAGCTCATTTTCTGAATCATGAATCGAATTGGATCCAGAATCGTAAGATTTGGTATTATTTATATAAGTAATATTCAGAACGATCATATCTAATATATTTAAATAAACCGTTCATAATTTATCAAATAACATGATCCACATTTTGGATTCTAATGAATAAACTACTAACTTAATGTAGGTTGTAAAATCCAAAATTCCAAAGTTGAAAATTTTAAAAGATTTCAAGACATTGTTCAAATTCATAATAATCCCTCACTCAAGAGTCAACATTATATTAATCAAAATACTAAGTTTTCAAGTTTTATTAAAACCATTAATCCTCCCCAAGATTAATATGGGTATCACTACTTCGATCATCATCTTCTAATAAATTAATCTCATCATCATCTTCTTCTACTACTACCATCTCACCACCATAGGATCACTTCTATATCTTCATTTTTAGTCACTTTTCTTTTTCCATGCATTCAAGTTTCTTTTAACACATGAATTATTTAAATTGAACCTCTCTCTCTCTCTCTCTCTCTCTCTCTACCTTCTCTTGTTTCTAGGAGCTCCTTTATCTTCATTGAAACATTTCACGGATATCCATCCATGGTTGATCATTTGGAAGACAAGAATCTTCATATTCAGTGATCAACTAAGTATCATATTCCACATATGATTATATATATTTCCAATTCATTTACAAAACCGTAACTTTTTATGTCTGAATTGAATTGAATCGAATTGGATAGTATGATTTGAATCCCAAATTGTAAGTTTCTAATTGCCAGGGTGCCAGCTCTTTCATGCCCACCATACATCCACTTTTTGAAGTTTTCTTTCATGTCCAACACCACTACTTTCCAATTGGAGGAAATGTTAGCACAACAATATAGAATTGAAATAAAAAAATAAGCAGGAGCGCACACTTCAGAGCCCAATGCTCTGTTTCCCGCTGCTTGTTCGCTTGTTGATCAAATTTTCATTTCATAAATTTGAGGTTTTTGAAATGGATTTGTTTCGGAGTCAGAGGTGACAAAAAATTTCTCTCTCTCTCTCTCTCTCTCTCTCTCCCCCCTTCCCATTTGGAAGACGGTGCCAATAAGCTAGTTTGATTATCCTTGCACAGCAATCAAATAATTCTTTTATTTTTATTTTTTCTGGCCTTTGAAATTGGAAAAAAACCCAACTAAAAATTTATGCATAAACTTTATCTATTTTCTTATTAAGTATTTACCACATATTATAAACTTTATTAAAATCTCTCTTTTTAAAAAAAATAAAAAAGAATTCTCACTTTATTACTCATAATCGGATGGATACTTTTGGTATTAGGATTGAAACATTCAATAACAAGCCCTCTTAGTCAACCAAGTCAACATGACACCTTCCCCCGTCGTCCTTTTTTTTTTTTTTTTTTTTTTTAAATGATTATAGATAGACCGCAAGCGAGGACTATTACATAACTAATCAAGAACTCATTTCTTAGGTTCCGTTTAATACTCAAATTTATTAATATATTATTTATTTTTATTCTCTTTAAATTATAATTTTATAAATTTTTATACTTCAAATAAAAAGATTTAATTTTACTATATAATATAATAAATAGAAGGAGATAAAATATTGCATGACTAGTAAAAGAAAACAATTTAGGTTTAAAACCTGTTTGGCTTATTTTTAACTTTAAATCAATTTTAATCTGAAAAAAGTTAAATCAAATGGGTACTACGGTATCTTCTTAAATCTTTTATTATTTTTCAATTTAACTGTAATTTTTTAATTTTTTTTTTAAATTGAGTTATATAGGGTTGAAGTTAATTACAAATCTAGTCTTTGTAAAATTACTTTTATCTCCTCCTCTTGCTTTCACTTCTCCGACCATTCATCCGGCATAAAGGTCAAGCAGTGACCATACCATGGAACCCCAAACGTATCACTTAATTGAACACCAAACCTCAAAGCCTACTCTTGAGTGACTATATTTTGGTACCTTGGCCAATTGGTCCTAATATTTTATGTTACCTAAGTGTCATCAAAGTTTGAAAACCTCCTTATTTTGATTTTTAGTTTTTTGTTTGAAAAAAATAAAATTTAATTTTTCTTTCTCTAAAAATAAAAACGTCAAATTTTTTGCTCTAAACTTAATTTAATTTTTATATTTTTATTTCTGAATACATTGATTTTAAATTTTATCTTTATAAAATATCAAATTTGATATTTCTCTTTTTAAACAAACCGTGTTAATTTTATTAGTTAGATGATTTAAGATAATTAATTCATCACATTAATTTAACTCGTAACTTTACAACTACAAAAAAAAAAAGGAATTTAGAAAACCATAAGGTACTAGAACATTTGGTAAATGGAGTAAAAAGAGCGGAGTAGAGAAATTACAAAAACAATGCGTTTGAGGAAAGGAGATATTTTAATAGATGGGGGTTGATTTTGAAAACTTCTACATCGGTAAAAAGAAATAATTTACTGTTGTATATAATTATGGGGAGAAGTAACATTGCTGGTTCAGTTATCGTAATGCCAAGTGAAAGAGCAAGTCAAAATCAATTCCAAGTATAAAAGAAAAGGTCTAATGTAATTTACAATGAAAGTTGAAAAGGTCCACGTCGATTTGTGGTGTCACCTTAAGTTCCTGTAAGTGGTGTGGTGTCACCTTAATTTCCTGTAATCTTTATAAGAATAATCTTTATAAGAAGTGCAAATCCCAAGAGCAAGAACTGCAAATCTGAAGAGCAGGCCTCTGCTAAGCATTTCCCTCTCACCTTCCTATTACTCATGTCCTCCTTTCTAACACTCATGTCTTTTGAGGTTAGTGTGATTATCAATTCTCTCACCATCCCAATAAGTATGAATTTGAGCAAGTTCCACTCCAATTTGATTTTTATGATTCATGTGCTTCTCAACTTGCTTATAATGAAATATAACCTAGCAACCACTTCTCTATTTGAAAAACACTCTACAATCATAGTATTAATTGTTATGTTGTATATTGTATTCTCACTCAAATGGAGCTATTTTTCATGTTCATCGTACTCCTGGCTCTTTATCTATGGTTTTCTTTATCATTTCTTTTGTATTCAAAATTGGGATGGTTTATTCAAATTTGTGCTTTAATTATAATAGAAGAGTTTTTTATATTGATTTATTTATTTTAAAAATTAGCATAAAAGTTGAAAAAGATTTTGATTTCGTGGTATGTTAAAGAATAATTATGAGAGTGATAACTCAAAAGTTATTTGAAATTTTAAGTGTGATCAAGAGCACTTGTTAGGGTAAATTAGGCTCCTAGGAATCAATTAGTGAAATTTGTAATAATTCATGTATTTTGGGGTCTGTACTTAGTGACTCCTTTGTGTATGTTTTTTTTTTTATTTTTGTATTTGAGTTTGATATTATTTTATAATTTCTATAATAATTCAAGTATTTTGAGTTTGTACTTGATCTTTTTTTTTAAATTTTATTTTTGGTTGGAGGTCAATCTTTTTTGTTACGAATGCATTTTGGGGATATAAAGGGTATTTGATTGGTGGGAGAAATTGGATGAAGAGGGTCTTCGAGAGGTGTTGAGCAAAACTACAAAATCCTTGATATGGTGCTATTTGGGCACTTTGTTGTGGTTTTTGGATGCTTAGTGTGTTTAATATGTTAGGTTATTGATTATCTTTATGCAAATATTCTGGCTGCTTACAAACTAGAAAAAATTATGCTAAAACATAGGATAATAGCGCCAGAGAGAGACTACATGCTTACTTTTCAACGTTGAAATTTTTTTTTTTAAAAAAATGCTAATTGTATCAAATTTAACTTTGAAGAGGAAGAAAACTGATGCAGATTATGCTTTAATTTTTCGTGCAACACTCACAACCTAAATGTTTAACATTTTGGCAAGCTATAATGGATTTATCACCTTAAAAGTTTGGAATTGTGTGCTAGTATTCTTGTATTTTTTTTTTAAGTTTTTTAGTTCAATATAAAAAATTATAAATTAAATACGACAAAATATTATATTATATTATGCAACAATTGAAAATTTGATTTTTGACTTTTTTATTTATTAAAATATTTATAAATTCAGAGTTATACAATAAAGAGTAATATTTTTATTATATAATTATTAAATAAATTATGATAGATATCAGAACTCAAATATCCTTTGGTAAAAAAAAAAAAAAAAAGGACTGTGCTTGTATGTTTTCACCTCTACGTCCAATACTATTATAATTTAATGGAATGTCTTATGTTTTAATAATTTGGTGAAAATAATTAAAATCTCACAACAATGCCACAATCAAAATCAAATGGTCGGTGAGCATTAGGATACAAACATTCAATAACAAGCCCTCATCTGACTTCGACCTTCGTCCCCTCTAATCCTAACTCTAACCCTAACCCTCACGAACTCACGAGCCCTAACTCTAATCTATCTTTACGAACTCACTTTTTCTCTTCACAAACTCATGAACCCTAACCCTTTTTCCCTTCACGAACTCACTTCAGTCTTCATTTGTCGTCTCCTTTTCGATTTGACATTCGTTTGCATTTGCTCTTCACTCTCTACATCTATCATCTCACTTTCATATTCAACCTTTGTCTCCTCTTCACTCTCTGCACTCATTGCTCTCATATCAACTCAATCATCAGGTATGATTTCACTCTCTGCACTCTGCATTTGATGGATTCTAATCTTGTATTTGGCTGATGTGGGTGTACGAATGTTTGTTTACTTAATAGGATAGCAACTATTACTGTAGATCTTATGCTTGTACCCTATGAGACAAATGTTCACAAGATTGCACCCTCTACACCACCCTCTATTCATTCAATCACATTTCTAGTTTATCATTTTGAATTTGTTCTTTTTTGATTTTTTTTTTATGGGGTATTAATTCCTCTAGATGTTTTATGGGTATGTCCCGTGAAAGTGCATTTTCATCTTTTGATCATTGTAGTATTACAAATCTCTATTTTCTGAAAGTATATAATTAATTTGAATTCGAATTCAAATCAAAAATTGAATTTCGAATTCGGTTTAATTCGAATTTGAATTCGAATTCAATTTAATTGGAATTCAAATTCAAATCGAAAATCAAATTTCAAATTTGATTCAGAATGAATTTGGTTTAATTTGAATTCAAATTGAAAATTGAATTCGAATTCGGTTTGGTTCTGTTTAGTTTTTCAAAAAAATCTAAATCAAATTGAATTAATCGAAAAATCCAAATACCGAAGCAATGAACACCCAGGAATAAATTTGAAGTTTCTTGAAATGGATTTGTTTTAGAGGTGACAAAGACCCTCCCTCTCTCTCTCTCTCTCTCTCCCCCTTCCCCCCAAAAAAAAACCCATTTGGAAGATAGTGCCAATAAGCTAGTTTGATTAGTCTTTCACAACAATAAAATATTTTTTTTTCTTTTTATTTTTTTTCTGCCCTTAGAAATTGGAAAAACACCCAACTAAATATATATAATTCATTTCCTTTGATTTATTAATTGTGTTGGGAACTTGACTTAATTTTGTGAAAAATTTATGCAGAAACTTTTATCTATTTTCTCAAAAAGTATTTACCACTTATTATAAACTTTATTAAACTCCTTTTTTCAAAAAAAAAAAAATTCCACTTTATTACTCACAATGGGATGGATACTTTTGGTATTAGCATACAAACATTTCGATTGGTACCTTTTTCTGCATTCAAATTAGAAAATATTTTTAATACAGAAAGTTTATTATAAATATATCTTTTCTATAGAAAAATTATTATTTATATATTTTTACTTTTATTAAGATAAAAAAATAAAAACGAGTTAAACAGAAGTTTAAGAATATCACCCCCAAAATGGGGTGAGATTTCATATATGATCTTAGGAGAGCAACCAAGTCGACAAGACAGCTTCCGCCCACTTTTTTTTTTTTTTAATGAATATAAACTATGGTTGATCGCATACAAGCGAGGACTATCACATGACTAATCAAGGATAGCTTCCATTCAATACTAAAATTTATTAATATATTATTTAATTTTAGTCTCCTTAAATAATAATTTTTTAAATTTTATAAATCTTTATACTTCAAATAAAAAAGTTTTACTTTTACTAAATAATATAATAAATAGGAGGAGACAAAATATTGTATGATTAGCAATAAGAAAGGCATTTAGCTTTAGAAGCTATTTCGCCTATTTTTTCTTTTAATTTTAAGTCAATTTTAATCTAAAAGAATAAACCAAATGGGTATTACGTTATTTTAAATCTTTTACCATTTTTAAATTGTACCGTTATTTTTTAAAAAAATTTTCAATTGAGTTATATACGTTTGAAGTTAATTACATGTCTAGTTTTATAAAATTACTTTTATCTCCTATTTTTGTTTTCACTTCTCGGATCATTCCACCAGAATAAAGGTCAGGCAGTGGCCATATCATCGAACCCTGATGGGTGTCCAACCAACAAAAATAAATAACCTATTTTTACAAAGACAAGTCTAGGGTAAGTAGGGTCGAATCCACAGGGAACAATGGATTTATTTCTTTTAAAAAAAAAAATAAAAATAAAAATATGGTGGGTTTGAATTTAACTAAACTAAAAGATTAAAGAAAATAAATATTTAACTCGAAATAAAAAGAATAAAAATTAATGAAAAATCAATTTTCTAACCAAAGGAATTATTTCCACCTTGATGTACTTGATTAATCATCGATGTAAAAATTACTCAACACATGTAAATAAATTGGTTATAGTCGTTAAGTACCACAAAACAACCAATCTCTCCTTACTTTCTCGGTAATCAAGGTACCACCGTTAATTACTTCCCTAATCGAAAGACAACCCAAGAGACTCTCATTGGATTTAGTATTTTGACAGCTTTATGATCTAGAGAGACTCAATTTTAATTAACAAACACACACCGGGTTCATTTAAATTAGATTATTTAATCTCTTGGCATGAGTTAAATTACTTGCGAGGCCATAAAACTATACCAATTATCACTTTATTAAAAATAAACAAAACTTGTCTTTTTTAATTGATTATAGATTATTGAAGAGTTATCAAATATAGTCCTCTATTCAATAAATCTAAAACAATCATGAACATTAGGGTACAGAGATTAAATAAATACTTACAAAATATTGAGCCAATAACCTCATTTAGATCTCACAATCATCTTCCATCAAGATTTTCAATAACTCTTTGACTAGAAAATAAAATTAAAGAGAAAACATAGAAGGATGAGAAAAACTCACAAAAAAATGAAAAAGAAAATTGTACTTCTATTAAAACAAATTGATCCTCTCCGAGAGAAACATGGTGATTGCTGGAGAAACAAAGTCAACAAGGAAGTGAATGCTTTCTTCTACAGGAACGTGGGGTGTTGCCCCCTTGGGGCTGCCGCCTCTTCTCTCCCCTCCCCTGGTTATACAATATAACCCCTATATATAGGAATGAGTTAACCTAATTTTAAAAGACAAAACTCCTAAATTTTAGATAATTACTAAATAACAAATTACAATGGGTTTGAAATTTCCAAAATTCTTATTCCCAAATATTTAGGAATATCTTCAATATATTTATAAATTTTCAAAACTTCCAAATTTGTCCTTATTTTTCCTTCCTTTTTCTTCATATCTGCAACATCATTCCTAACATATAAAATATAATAAAATACAACGATTAGTGTAATATTTATTCAAAAATAAAACAAAATCAATTGTAAATATTATACCAATTTATGCCCTATCAAATTCTCCCACACCTAGATAATGCTTGTCGTCAAACATTCTTAACTCAAATAAAATTAAAACCAATGAAAGCAACCTATTTTTCTTTCGAACTACTAAGTCAACATATGCCATGAGAGTCAAACTAGAAAAATAATCAAAATAACAAGTACTTCACAGTGTTTCGTACGAGAATAACTATTACAAATCCCAACAATTTTCAATGAAATCAAAACTGTAAGATTCAACATTCTCTCCAAAGGTTCACTCAAATTCACTCAAAGTGAAGGTAGAAAATATATCAATAACACTCAAATCAATACATTGGAATTTGTATTACCATATGCTTGCAAATATATCAAATCCCCATCACTTAAAATTTGGAATTTCATGTATCAATTTAAAAGTCTTTCATTTGGTTGTAACGTGGTTAGAGTTAAATGGTAGGATAAAAAGGGATATTAAGGGTTTAAAATGTACCAAGAATAATATGCAATTAACTACACAATTTCTTGTATAATGAACACTTTCGCCTCACACAAATAGCACACAAAAAATAAATGATCTCGCTATCAATATGTGCTCATAATAGCCAATAGTCACGAATATATAAAAATGTAGACTTTTTCGATCAATGATCCATGAATGAAATGAAATTCTCAAAAATGCAGCATTTTTTTTTCTTTTTTTTTGTTTTTTATTTTTCATTTTTTTTCGCTACTGCTTTTTTATTTTCAAAGAGTATCTCAATACAAATAGTAAACAAAATTCAAACTCTTTTTTCCTTTCATAATCATGAATTCCATTTTCATTTCACATCAATGAAATTATCAAACTCAATATTCAAGTTAACACTTTCCCAATGAGACAAAAACATAATTAAAATCATGCAATTAATTACATAAATTTTTGGTACAAGGGTTGAAACGCAAGCCAAAAATAAGGTTGTGGTGTTGTATTGAGGGTTATGAAAAAAAAAAGGATCTCAGACTCAAATTGGTTCACTAAGGGGATTATAAATCAAGGTAGGGAATTTTACGAAAGCCAAAATGGGATAAAATCTAGATGCCTTTATCATTTCAATGCATGAAATCCTAGATGTGATCTCGAAATGTATAATATTGTAAGTTCTAGAATGTTCAATCCAAATGTGATAATCACTCAAGAAAAAAATAAATTTCTAGTACCAAAAATGAATTTGCTCGCTTTAGCCTCAAAATCTCACTTTTAAATAGGGTTTGTATTAAATCTTGGATATTTATCATTCAAAGAAAACTATTAAAGACATGAATAGTCATTACAAATACAAAAACCGTTAATACGAGTTATTTTTCATAAATTTCTAGCCAACCAAATAACATATATCAATTTAGAAAGTTTAAAAATTTTTAATTTTTCTCTTTTTTTGATAATTAAAATAAAATAAAACTAAACCTATTGTAGGAAAACAACCAAACAAAAGCATTCAATATCCCTCCACACCTAAATCATATATTGTCCCCAATTTATGTTAAATGAGAGAGAAAAAAATAAAAATAAAAATAAAAATAAAAATAAATAACTATCATATCAAATAAAAAATAAAAATAAAAAGATAAAGTGAGAACAAAACTTTCGTAGAGTGGAATGGTGAATGAAGGGTCAAATTCAATAAGTTTTGAAGAAAAAGTTTTTTTGGTAGCAATAGACCCCTTAACTCATGTGCAATTCTGGTCAATTGAGAATATTAGCAAAACTTGGACAGCAATGGAGGCTTTTTAAGGCGTGAGCACGCTTTATTGGCAGAGTACTTCTGGTCACCGAATTTTTCAGCATTTATTCACTTAAAAATCAAAATCAAATATAAATCAAATCAAATAAATATGAAATAAAAATCTTAAAAGAAAATATTGGGTTGCCTCCCAACAAGCGCATTTGTTTAATATTTTTGGCTCGACATTACCTCCTTGTTTCAACCTCATTCAAAGACGGGTCCATCCATTTAGATTTCAACATACCTGGCATGAATTTCAATTTTGAATTGAAGTAAAAGATTTTATGGCCTACCAATGATTGTTTCCAATATGGGAGTTTGTCATCAAGAAATTTGTCGAATTGTGCAACATTGTTTGTCACTTTTTTCTTAAAAACAAAATCCAATTCATCTTGCACAAAATTATCATGAACAATGAATTCCACCATGCCACCATGAAAAATAGACTTAAAATCATTTGAATACTTCATAATATCAACAATATTAAAAATATCAATCTTACCATCAAATTCAAGAGTTGGGTACCCAAATCCGCATCAATTTTTGTCTTGACTTTTTTCATGAATGACTTTGACACTTGTTTTATTGTTTCTAAAAGAGGAATGTTGGATCTTTCTTTTGGAGAAGTTTCCAAAATCTCTTTTTCTTTCTTTTCTTTCGGTTGTGCCAATTTGCTAGAAAAAGATAGTAAAATCAAAATTTTTATTTTGAAAGTATTGGCCTCGTTATTTACCTCATCGGTGGATTCATTCACTGTTGATGATTTCTCTATTTGCTCGATTTTCATATCTTCTTCGGCTTTTGATGAATTGTCTTCCACTTCTTTTGATGATTCCTCCAATCGACTTATAGTTACCATCAATTGTGACACTTGACTTTTCAAATTTTGGATACTGGTTCTTGTCTCTTGTTGAAAGCGATGAATGCTGTTAGCTAAACTATTAACAATTTCTTTTAGAGACGTATCTTGATTCAAAGAGAGATGTTGAGACTAAAATTGTGATCGATCTTGTGGTTGTTGCTGAAAATCTTGTTTCTAATTTCTATAACTGAAGTTTGGTTGATTAAACCACCCTTGGTTATAGATGTTCGAATATGGGTCACCATAAAGAATAGAACACTTATCGGTTGGATGATCCATCTCTGAGCAAATTTCACAAGTTTGTACCAATAATATTTCCCCTATAATAAAATTACGAATAAGAAAAATTAATGTTTTCAATTCTTGATGAAAGGAAAAATCACTTACCTCATTGTCCCTCTTTGAAACATATTGCCATATTCCAAATTATTGAGAATTTCCAATATTAGGAAAATCATTGCAAAAGGTATATTCATCAGGAAATAACAACTCCCTTAAAGTCTTTTGACCGACCATGTTTGAGTGTTTAAAAATCTTTCTCTTCTATGTCACCGTCAGATCTTAATAAATTCACTGTAAAGGTTAGTTCCTAAAAATAAAAAGAAAATAAAATTTAAAAGAAATAAATCACTTAACATCGTTCCTCGGTAACGACGCAAAAATTTGATGGGTATCTAACCAACAAAAATAAATAACCTACTTTCATAAAGACGAGTCTAGGGTAAACAGGGTCGAATCCACAGGGAACGGTGAATTTATTTCTTTTAAGAAAAATAAAAATAAAAATAAAAATATGGTGGGTTTGAATTTAACTAAACTAAAGGATTAAAGAAAATAAATATTCAACTTGAAATAAAAATAATAAAAATTAATGAGAAATCAATTTTCTAACCAAAGGAATTATTTTCATCTTGATGTACTTGATTGATTATCGATGCAAAAATTACTCAACACATGTAAATAAATTGGTTATAGTCGTTAAGTACCACAAAACAACCAATCTCTCCTTACTTTCTCGGTAATCAAGGTACCACTGTTAATTATTTCCCTAATCGAAAGACAACCCAAGAGATCCTCGTTGGATTTAATGTTTCGACAGCTTTTTGATCTAGAGAGACCGAATTTTAATTAACAAACACACATCGGGTTCATTTAAATTAGATTATTTAATCTCTTGGCATGAGTTAAATTACTTGTGAGGCCATAAAACTATGCCAATTATCATTTCATTAAAAACAAACAAACTTTGCCGTTTTTAATTGACTATAGATTATTCAAGAGTTATCAAATATAGGTCTCTATTCAATAAATATAAAACAATCATGAATATTAGGGTACAGGGATTAAATAAATACTTACAAAATATTGAACCAATAATCTTATTTAGATCTCACAATTATCTTTCATCAAGATTTTATTAACCCTTCGATTAGAAAATAAAATTAAAGACAAAACATCGGAGGAAGAAAAAAACTCACAAAAAAATGAAAAAGAAAATTGTACTTCTATTAAAACAAATTGATCATCTCCAAGAGAAACATGGTGATTGTTGGAGAAACAAAGTCAACAGGGAAGTGAATACTTTCTTCTATAGGAACGTGGGGTGTTGCCCCTTGGGGCTGCCGCCTCTTCTCTTCCCTCCCCTGGTTGTACAATATAAGTACTATATATATATATATATATATATATATGAATAAGTTAACCTAATTTTAAAAGATAAAACTTTTAAATTTTAGATAACTTCTAAATAATAAATTATAAGGGGTTTGAAATTTCTAAAATTCTTATTCCTAAATATTTAGGAATATCTTCAATATATTTATAAATCTTCAAAACTTACAAATTTGTCCTCATTTTTCCTTCCTTTTTCTTCATGTCTCCTTCATCATTCCTAACATATAAAATATAATAAAATACAATGATTAGTGCAATATTTATTTAAAAATAAAATAAAATTAATTATAAATATTATACCAATTTATGCATTATCAAACCCAAACCTCAAAGCCTACACTTACTTGAGTGACTATATTTTGGTACCTTGGCTAATTGGTCCTAACTTTTTTATGTTATCTAAGTGTCATTAAAGTTTGAAAACATTCTTATTTTGATTTTAAATTTTTTCTTTGAAAAATATTCAAATTTAATTTTTCTCTCTCTAAAAATAAGTACATCGAATTTTTTCTCTATATTTGATTTAATTCTTATTTTTTTATCTCTAAATACATCGATTTAAAATTTTTTCTTTATAAAATACCAAAATTGATTTTTCTCTCTCTCTAAACTGGCCATGTTAATTTTCTTTATCTAAAAAATATAAATCCAATTTCTCTTTCATAATCAATTTAATATACATTTTTCTTTCTAAACATATTATTTTTTATTTTTCTCTTGTTAAAAATAAAATTTAATTTTTTACTCTCTAAAATCAATCTAATTAATTTAATTTATTATTCATTTTGGGTGAGGTAATACATTCAACCTTTTTCAAAATAATTATGCTCTCACCCCTTATTTGAATATGTTTTACCGACTTCAAGAGTTTAATTTTGCATAAAAAACATGAAAAGAGGGTGTAAAAGATTACTCAGATTAATCTTTACACCTCTTTACTCTATACTAAATATTATCATCACATATTAAATTGGTCCGATAAATACTAAGTTCTTTTTAATTCAATTGATTAATCTCCTAATATTTGCATCTTATCTAATTTTTATTTTAATAAAAAATAATCTTTCTATCTTTTCTCCCTCATTACATGCATAAATATCTATATATATAATATATATATATATATCACGAATATTCATATGTATAAAAAGATGAAAAAAAAATCAATAATACCTCTAATTATTAAGGTGTTATCTTATCAAGTAAGAATTTAATTAATTAGACAATTTAAAATAATTAATTCATCACATTAATTTAATCTATAACTTTATATCTACCATCCCAAAAGAAAAAAGGAATTTAGAAAATTATGTGATGTTAGCAGATCGGGTATGTGGAGTAAGAAGGGACGAGTGGAGAAATTATGGAGATAATGCATTTGAGGAAGAGGTTATATTTTAACAGACGAGAGACGAGAGGTTGTTTTTAAGACTTCCCACACCGGGGCCGTTTACAATAGGTTAAGGTGCTAAGGTTGTCACATCAATATTTATTATTTTAATATTAAAAATAAATATATTAGTGTTGAATTATATTAAGATTGTCACATCAACATGTATTGTGTTTAATTTAATCTGCATATCTTACCATATAATAAAAATCAAAGTGGGAAGGGAAAAGTGAGAGAAGGTACCACGTCGGATGGAAACAATTTACTATTATTCTCTTTGTTTTTAACTTTATTTTTTGGGCCTTTTTTTATTTTTTTATTTTTTACTTCTTTGTTTTTTTCCACTCTTCACCCTTTTTTCTTTTATTTTTCTTTTATTTTTCTTCTTTTATTTTTTAACTTTCACCCTTCATTTTTTTTTTTACTTTTTTGGGTTCTTTTTTTTTTTATTTCTTTTTTATCATCTTTCACGTTTCTTTTTTTTTTTCACTTCTTTTTGTTTTATTTCTTTTTTTTTTTTTTTTGGGTTTCACTATTTCCGGTTTGTTACTATTCCCTTTTTTTACTTCTTTTTTTTATTTCTTCTTTTTCTTTTTTACTTCTTTTTTTTTCACCCTTCACTCTTTTTTTCCCTTATAAATCCATATATTCTCCATTCTCCACTTTTTTTTTTTTTTCACTTCTTTTTTTATGGGTTTCACTATATAAAATGTTAAAAAATTTCTTCCATATTTAACCACGCGTTTTTCTTAAAATATGATACATGATCAACAAGGTTAAAAAAGTAGAGAAAAGTTAAAAAAATATTTTTTTATCACCTTCACACTCAAAACGATTCGATAAATGACGCTTATGTTTTTTAATTTAATTTAATATATAGTGGTCAGTAAATATTGAGATAAAATAATTTATTTTTTAGTCCACCAAACTGGACATATTTTTTTAAATATGTATTTAATTTGTTTTTAATTTAATTTAATATAAAAAAATATATTTTTAAAATTTAATTTAATATACAGTGGACGACAAATATTTTTAATGATTTAAATACCCTAAAATTGGCTTGTTGATCATTTTTTTTTTTTTGTAAATTTCTCAGTATTAAAGTTAAAATTAATTTTTAATTTAGAATTAATTAGATAAATTATGAAATTTTAATCTTTTGTTGACGTGAACAATATGAGGAAAAAACTGTCTCTTTTAATTGTTATTGTTTGCAATAATTAATTTTTAATTTAGAATTAATTAATTAAATTATGAAATTTTAATCTTTTGTTGATGTGGACAATACGAAAGAAAATATTATCTCTTTTAATTGTTATTATTTGTTATATTGATCTTTTGACTTTTTACTACTTTCTTCGAAACGAAATATTTACACACACACACACATATTGTAAGTAATATACAGCTAATAGGTTTTAAAATTTAGGATTTAGATTTGAGATTTTTAGAACTGTTACTATGTGTAGTATGAATCAATATACCAATAAGATTTAAGATTTAAGGTTTCGAATTTAGAGTTTATGAGAGATTTTAAAAACTCCTGCTATATATATATATATTTCTTATTTCCAAAAAAGAGTGAAAATTGAAAATTCAATATAGTAAGTAATAACAAATACCATTAATAGGATTTTAGAGTTTAGAGTTTGAGATTTTTATGACCCTACTATATATAATATGGATTAATATACTAATAGAATTTAATAATTAGGATTTATAGTTTTAGAATTTAAAATTTAGTGTTTAACTTTTATGATTAGGATTTGAGATTTAAGGTTGTGTTAACAATAATATTTCATTTGATGTGTGTGTGTGTGTGTGTGTATGTATTTTGTTTTACATTTTATAAATTTAAATAAATTTTGTTTTAAATTTTAATTTACATGATATTTGAAATTATAAATGTTATTTAATTAATACTTGTATAAAATTAGTTTAATTAGTGACATATTATATAAATTTTAAATCTAATTATTTATTAAAGTCCAATGAAAATAATAAAAAATTGTAAAATTTTTTAGGCTCGGCTACAAAAGGTGCGACCCACCTAGTATTAAAAATATGTTAATGTTGAATTCTACGTACCTGCATAAGCTACTGCTATGACGGACAATGGCATAATCCAACTAGAGCAAAAAATCCAAATCCATTGCCGACGGAGAATGGCATAATTCAACTAGGGCAACACTGAAATCCAAATCTTAAGCAGCAACCAGCAACATTAAAATAATGCTAAAAGGGCAAATATAAAAGCAGCGCCATTTGCCCTTCTAGTGTTATGACGGACAATGGCAACCAGCAACATTAAAATAATGTCAATCCAAAAAACACAACACATTTTTCTCTCCTTCCACAACCCGCTTCTCCCCCATTTCTTTCTCACACATCCTTCGGTATCAATTCTCCGAGCATCCCGATAAGTACACTTATGACTTCTCAAATTACCGTGAGTATTAATTCTCTTAACATTCCGATAAACACAAGTACAGACCCTAGCATGTTCCATTCTAATCCGACTTTTATGATTCCCATGCTTTTCAATTTGATTTTAATGAAATATAGTCAACCAACCTTTTTTCCATTTGAAAAATATTCTACGATCATAACATTAATCGTTATAATTTTACTTTTATACCGTATTCTCACTCAAATAGAGTTTAACTCTTATCATTTATCTTATTCTAATGTTTATCACACTTGACTCTTTATTCATGACTTTCTTATCATTTCTTTTATATTTAAAATCAGGATGATTTATTTCAATTTGTGTTTTAACGGAGAATTTTTTTATATCGATTTATTTATTTTGAAAGGTAGCAAAAAAGTTGAAAATTTTTTTTACAACAAATGGTCATGATGTTGATTCTAAAGGTAAATAATATTTTATTTCATATTAATTCTCATATGTTGCGACGCCCCACCGGTATGAGCATCGTTCGACGTGCGCAGAAGGATTATTATTAGTTGAAGTGATATTGTTATATGCAGAAGAATCATAAGGAGCGATGTTTTAAAAGTAATCTCAAACAATTACTTCTAAAATTTTAAGTGTGATCAAGCAACCCAATAAATTGTGTTCCTAATTCTCTCTCAGCAAGTCCTCCCACGCATGTATTTTGGGCCTTGTACAGAAATTTTGGCTAATGGCAAACATTATTTGTGGGGATGTTTGTGGCTTGATTTCTGTACTTACTGTATTTGTTCCTCAATTCTCCTTGCATGCTCTTGATGTTCATTCTGATTTAGGTCTTGCAATAGATTATGATGTATAGATAACTTGGATCACTCTTAAGTAAACTTATGGAACTGAAGTTGTTCATTCAAGTATCCCGAATTTAGAAGGCCAATTCATCATCGTGTAGCATTTTAATTTATGAATAATATGCTATGGAACAAATGTTACGGATATGGAACTATTTGGCAATACATTAGATTCGAAGAAGAATTCTGATGGAGATGAGTTTTAACTCTTCAGATATCAGCTCCTTGTTGACTCGAACGATAGCCATCGTAGGTAAATGGACCTGCAAAAACCGTCGAAGGGTGCTCCGGCGGGGAGACTCCGACGCTCAAGTCAATAAAGAACTGTTTTCGTTTGAAAAAAGACAGACTGAGAGTAGATGGAGAGTGGTTCCCCCTGTGATCAATGTGCCCCCTGTATTAGGTTTAGAGAGCGTACCTGGTGTCGAGAGTTTTGAGACCTCTTATACCTGTGAGAGTCTGTGCAATTAAAAGACTTTTACTCTACTTTCCTTAACAAATTGATCCGGGAATCTCGGAAGTCAATATTGCGAGTTGATCACGATCCTCGTATACCGGGAAACCTTCTTATTCGGAAGAGATCTTTTCCTTACCTGGGAAATTCGAGATTTGTCGTTCGGAAGTGACTTTGAGTTTGTGTTGCCTGGCAAGAAGGATGGAGCGAGTTTTGCCCCCGAGGGTTACGTCCCGATGTACAAACAGTGCGTGAAATACGGTTTGAAGATTCCGTATATGGGCCTATTGGCGGAGATCCTAAGGTATTGGAATATTCACCCCTCGTTGCTTATCCCAAGCGCTTGGAGGTTCGTGATTGCCCTAATTTCATTGTTAGGGTTTTGTCGTGTTCGTTTCGATTCGGAGATCTTTGGGGCTTTGTTTTTCTTGGGACTATATAGTTCCAAAGGGTCTGGTCATGGTTGGTAGAAGCTCCAGACTCGTCGAGAGTCTCGGTTGAAGTTTTTCTATAGTGAGTTTCAGGACAAGTATTGGATACAGAGGTTCTTCTTCATCAGGTTCTTGAATAGAGATCTTCTTCTTATATTCCCATATGCTAACTGGGCGCCTTTCTTGAATGAGAAAATTCCATCCCCCCTTCGACACCCCCGTTTTTTGCGTGCAGTAGCCCGTTATTGTGAGGCCAGTTGCAGGAGCTTGTGGGTGGACAATCTGGTGAGTGACAACATGTTGGTATTATCGGGTCTCCTCATGGATGAGTCAATCCAAATCACTAGGCCCCTCCTGCTGGATCAACAGGGAAAAGGCTTGGTCGACTCCGTGCTGGACGTTGATGCCCGTCTTCTTGATGAAGTTTCCATTGAATGGGAAATGCGGTCCCATGCGAAGAGAAAAACGGTCGATGCTTCTCCTGAGTCTCGGCGAAAAAGGTCTAAGATCAGGTCGTCCAGTCTACCCGTTGGGGAGGAAGAGCAAACCGAATTCGGGGGGCGTGTGCTGTTTCAGGAACATTCTGAAACCGGAGGGGACCATTTAGTTGGTGAAGCTTCTGGTGAAGCTCTTGGTGTGTCGACCGGGGTTGAAGAAGGAGGAGGTTCTGGCAAGGGATTCTTCGAGAGGGTTGAGAACATTTCGATTCAAGGACAAAGGTCGGAAGAGTTCCCTGCGACGCAACCTTCCGCTTCCGCTCCAGACGAAGCTTCGGGACAGTTTCAGTGCCCTCTGGTCGATGTACCAGATGATTACTGTGTTCCTCCTCCTATCTTGGTTGGAGAAGGACGGAGTTTTGAAGAAAGATCAGTGGCAGTCTTTATGGGAGGCTGCAATTTTAATCTTGTTGATCCGTTGGAGAGGTCACATTTGGCTGATCGTTTCTAGCTTCCTCCAAAGTCCGTTCTTCGGGAGATGCCTCTCGAGCATATCGACGGGGCTTTCCGATCTCTATGTCTTACTGTGAGTACTCTCTTTGCGTGAGTTGAAGATTCATCGTTACTGTCTCGTAACGATGAGTGTGATAATGTGTAAAATTATTGAATTTATTGTTATTATTATATGTTAATTTTGCATTGACTAGTGCTCTAATAATTGGTTTTATTGAATTTTCATTTTAGGAGATTGAGTTTGAAGAGTTGGAATACATTGGGCTTAATGAAGTAATTTTGAAGTTAATTGGGTCAAGACACTTTATTGGACTTTGAAGAAGAGGAGATTGAATTTAATTCAATATTTTAGTAGTATTTTTATTTTTAGTAAAATCTGTTTTTTTAATAGGAGTGAACTTTTGTAATCTACCTAATTTTGGAGACTCCTAATTGATTTAGAAGTCTAGAGAAAGGAAAATAGGACAACAAATCTTAATTCTTTCCAAAACTTCACAAGAGGGCCGGCTGCCCCCTCCCTTATTTATTCCACAAATAGGCTGCAGTTCAAGAACAATTTTTTTCCATACATAGTCGGCTACCTACATCACACAGGAGAAGTTGGATTTCTTCAATTCTACAGGGGACGGTTACAGCAAAAGGGTCACTCTCCCATTAGTTTTTTTATTTTTATTTTCTTTAGGAATATATTTTATTTTTTATCTTGATTATCTGGTGTTGATATTTTTCACCATGAGTGGCTAAATTTTATTTCTGATTCAAGGAAAATTTTAATCGATTGTTCTTCATTGTGAGGTTATGTTCTTAATTTAATTTCTTATCTTTTATTCAAGTATTCATTGATTCTTGATTTAATTTTTAGGGAAACCTAATATTGGTTAATCTGACAATTTAATTCAATATTAGTTTTTCTATTACTATCTAGGAATTCAGTGATCCGTAATTGTCATGAACGAATGGTATAAGTAGCAACTATGTTATTTTTGTTTATGGGTCTTTTACCGGTAATCAATTGACCTAGGGAATCAATGGAACAAAATTGAGTAATTGCGACTATCCCAATTGTTTATATTTTGGTTTAACTGTTTTCATAAAACGTAATGCTATCATTATATTGATATGGAACGCTATCGTACCCAGTCGGTTAATGATAAGTTTCGATTGGATGCTGGGTTTGGTCGATTAAATTAGGAAAACGCACGATTTATTACGACTATCCTAATAGATCTAAGGTTAAATACTTGAATCGCAAGAATAATATTTTTAACCAATGATCAATAAGACAATCGAATATATGAACCCTTGGATCGGTGTTTTGTGAATTGATTCTCTTCCTTAAATTTTAGAATTTGCATTGTTGATTTGTTTCTTATTTTTAGGTTATTAATTTTTATTCGGTAATTTTTATTTTAGCTATTTGTTTGAAAACCCCCAACTTTATTTTTAACATCAACTAGGAGATTAAGTTATTTAGTTCTCTTCGAATTCGACCTGGTAACCACTATTGCTACAGTTTGTTGCATTGGGGGAATCAGTTTTTAATTTGAGGGTTTCGACAACCCGACCAAATTTTGGCGCCATTGTCGGGGAATTACATTAATTTCTTAGTTTGTATTTTTTCATTTGTTTGTTGATTTTTGAATAGGAGGAAAAAATGGCAATGTATGCAGGAATTTTGAATCAACAACCCTTGTGCACCGGATACCCAATTCTTGAGGTAAGTCATTCGAATCTTGAAACTCAAATTTCTGAATAAACCACTTTGGTTCGTCAGTTGACTATAGGGCAATTGAAAACAGCTAAAATTTGTGACATATGTTCAACTCCCGGACATCGTACGGATATGTGTCCAATGTTGCAAGAAGAACCTTTTTATACATATGGGAATCAAGGAGAACAACCAAGATATCCATCTCAATTTTTAATTGGAGCATCACCAATATCGACACAATTATCTAATTCAGGTATGTCACTAGAAGATATTATAAAAGTTCTCGCGATTAACACTCAACAATTTCAACAGGAAACGAGGATGAGTTTACTAGACTTGGGAAATCAAATCACTCAGCTAGCCACTTTGGTTAGAAATTTGGAGGCTCAAACTTCAGGAAAATTTCCCTCACAAATGGTGGTGGATCCCAAAGAGAATGTTAGTGCAATAACGTTGAGAAGTGAGAAGGAAGTTAATTCGAGCTCTACTCCATGTAAGAAGGTGAATGAAGGGAAGGATGTGGATGAGGAAGATGAACGCATGCATGAAAATTCAATCAAGGTAACATTCGAATCCTCTTTGTCTAACACTTCTAGTGCAATTGTACCACCTTTCCTTTGCAGGTTGGAAAATCCAGAAAAGGAAGTTAAGGAGACAAGAGGTGATGAGATAGGTGAGAATGCGTCTGATATAATCAAAGGAACTTTATTTGAAAAATATGCGAATTCAGGTATGTTCACTTTTCGTTGTGTTATTGGTAAGAAAAAAATTGAGCATGCTATACTAGACTTAGAAGCACCAGTGAATATCATGCCTTATTCAATTTATAGTGCTTTGAAATTGGGTCCTTTAAAAGAAACTGAAGCTGTTATTTAATTGGCTGACTATTCTTATGCTTACCTGGAGGGGATTGTTGAAGATATTTTGGTACGGTTAACAGACAAATTTTTCCAACTAATTTTTACATCTTGAAAATGGAAGGAGACACCATCATAGATTCAACTCCACTTCTATTAGGAAGACCATTCATGAAGATATCAAAGATTAAAATAGATATGGACGAGGGTACTCTCTTCGTCGAATTCAACAGCGAGATTGTTAAATTTATTATTTTTGATCTTATGAAGTATCCAAATGAATATCAATCAATTTGTTTTGCTGATATTGTTGATTTAATTATGCAGGAAATTTATGAAGATGAATGTGATATTTATTTTGATTCAAATGCACAATTAGATATGGAAGGAACGTTATATGAACCTCCCAAGTTGAAGTTGAAGCCTCCTTGAAAAAAAAAAAAAAGAAAGTCGAGCATAAAGACGTTAAACAATTGTGCTTGTTGGAGGCAACACAATATTTTTTTTTTCTTAAATTTGTTTAGTTTGTTATTTGATTAGCCATATTTGATTTGAGTTATTTGTTTCTTCTTTTAATTTTTGTAGGTGCCCAAGATGAAATTTTTAAGAGTTGCATCAAGCGAAAAGACACTAAGACAAAAGAAAGAAAAAAAAATTGGACAGAAATAGTCTTTGCATTATCAGATGATCACGCGGTTTTCAGAAGAGGGATTTTCACAATTCAACCTTTTTAAAACCCTCCGCGACCTCACCACCTTAGGGGAGTTCTCTCTCTCTTTTCTTCATTGTCTTCAATTTTAGTATTTCATTGTCTTTATTTTTAAGTTAGCTTTTTAGTTGGTTTATTTTTTTTATTTTTTATTTTATTGCACCGAGTTTTCATTTTCTGTTTCTAGTTTCTGAGCTAAGATAGTGTTAGCGGTGACTTCTTTTTGCATTGTGCTTAGATATATTATCTTTGCATACATTGAAGACAATGTAGAATTTAGGTGTGTGGGGGATTTTATACATCAATGTCATTTCTTCTATTTTTTCTTGGAACTTCATACTCTTTTGATTTTTATCTGAAAATAATTTTGAGTTAGTATACGTTATTGATTTGAGTTGGAACGCATGAAAGAGACAAGTGTGATTAGTTGTTTTTGGATAAAAATGTTTTAACCATCTCATTGACTTTGATGATTGAATTGGATGAAAATGTGCAAGATTCGATACAATATTACACACTTTTGTGAGCATTTGAGTTTTGAGAGCATATTATCATTTTTGCTCTAATCTTTTTTCATGAGTGTGCATCAATCATAGTGTGTTTATTCTAGAACTTGCTTTGCAATGCATTTTAAGATCACATTCATGAATTCATGCATTAATATGATGGGGGCAATTAGATTTACACACTTTATCTATCTTAAAAAGACCTTCCTGTGCATACTTATTCCCTAGTGAGCCAATTTGAACCTTTATCCCTTTTTCTTTGATTATAACCTCACAAATTGACACATAGCCTTTTTTTTGCGCTTACCCTTCTTTTTGGTCCTCATATCAAAAAAGTATGTGTTTAGAGCTTGAATGAGTGGTTATTTGTAAAGGAAATTGGAGAATTTTATGTTGGGGATTGTTTTTACAGATTTATTCGTACAATTTGGGAAAAGTTATGTATGCACTTTTCATTCATCCTCGAGTTGTTTTCCAAAAAAAAAAAAAAGAAAAAAAAGAAAAAAATCTCAGAAAATTGAGATGAGGGAATTTGAAAAAAAAAAAAAAAGAGAGAGAGATCTCAGATATTTGGACCGAGGAATGAAATGATCTTGCTTGGGATATTTTCCTTGGGATGATTATACTTCATATTATGATATGAGTTTGATAGCAGGAATGTTTTATAATTTTTGACATGCTTCTTTGGTATGCATTACATATTATATTTACCTTTTACCCTATCTTTACCCAAGCCAAGTTACAACCCTTGTAAAGACCCCCGGATTTTTGTTCTGAATTCATATATTCAGTGGTGGAGTTTTGATTAATAAGCAAGTTTATGGTAATAGCATGCTATGCTTTGATTTTGAGAGTATTAAAAAAATTTCCCTACACACTTTGAGTGCATAAAGTGAAATCCTTGTGAGGGTATTGAATCTTGATACATTGAATTCTGATGAGATTATTGAATTTGTTGAGATGTCTGTATTTTCTTTTAAATGTTATGAAACTATGATCACTTGTTTTCTGGATTGTTGTTTTGGTTTGAATGTTTCAATGTGTGCTGCTTGAGGTTGTTGGATGATGAAACGAAGGATGGGAAGGAGTGAAGAGGAGAATGGTTGTGTGATATTGGGATAGAGAATGCTAGAGGACAAGCATTGGTTTGGTGTGGGGGAATTTGATAATGTGCAAAATTATTGAATTTATTGTTATTATTATGTGTTAATTTTGCATTGACTAGTGCTCTAATAATTTGTTTTATTGAATTTTCATTTTAGGAGATTGGGTTTGAAGATTTGAAGTACATTGGGCTTAATGAAGCAATTTTGAAGTTAATTGGGTCAAGACACTTTATTGGGTTTTGAAGAAGAGGAGATTGAATTTTAATTCAACATTTTAGTAGTATTTTTATTTTTAGTAAAATCTGTTTTTTTAGTAGGAGTGAACTTTTGTAATCTACCTAATTTTGGAGACTCCTAATTGATTTAGAAGTCTAGATGAAGTAAAATAGGACAACAAATCTTAATTCTTTCCAAAACTTCACAAGAGGGCCAGCTGCCCCCTCCCTTATTTATTCCACAAATAGGCTGCAGTTCAAGAACAATTTTTTTCCATACATAGCCGGCTACCTACATCACACAGGAGAAGTTGGATTTCTTCAATTCTACAGGGGACGGCTACAGCAAAAGGGTCACTCTCCCATTAGTTTTTTTATTTTTATTTTTTTAGGAATATATTTTCTTTTTTATCTTGATTATCTGGTGTTGATATTTTCCACCATGAGTGGCTAAATTTTATTTCTGATTCAAGGAAAATTTTAATCGATTGTTCTTCATTGTGAGGTTATGTTCTTAATTTAATTTCTTGTCTTTTATTTAAGTATTCATTGATTCTTGATTTAATTTTTAGGGAACCTAATATTGGTTAATCTGACAATTTAATTCAATATTAGTTTTTCTATTGCTATCCAGGAATTCAGTGATCCGTAATTGTCATGAACGAATGGTATAAGTAGTAACTATGTTATTTTTTTTTATGAGTCTTTTACTGGTAATCAATTGACCTAGGGAATCAATGGAACAAAATTGAGTAATTGCGGCTATCCCAATTGTTTATATTTTGGTTTAACTGTTTTCATAAAACGTAATGCTATCATTATATTGATATGGAACGCTATCGTACCCAGTCGGTTAATGATAAGTTTCGATTGGATGCTGGGTTTGGTCGATTAAATTAGGAAAACGCACGATTTATTACTGCTATCCTAATAAATCTAAGATTAAATGCTTGAATCGTAAGAATAATATTTTTAACTAATGATCAATAAGACAATCGAATATATGAACCCTTGGATCGGAGTTTTGTGAATTGATTCTCTTCCTTAAATTTTAGAATTTGCATTATTGATTTGTTTCTTATTTTTAGGTTATTAATTTTTATTCGGCAATTTTTATTTTAGCTATTTGTTTGAAAACCCCCAACTTTATTTTTAACATCAACTAGGAGATTAAGTTGTTTAGTTCCCTTGAGATTCGACCTGGTAACCACTATTGCTACAGTTTGTTGCATTGGGGGAATCAGTTTTTAATTTGAGGGTTTCGACAACCCGACCAGAGTATAACGTCATTTTTCCAGATTTCGGCCCTGACCGAGCTTCAAAGAAGGTTGAGAGCCGAGCGAGATGTGGACTTTTCCCGTATGAGCGGCCAAGTGTTAGCACTGAAAGATGTTTTAGAGAATCAAGGGAGGGCCATTGAAGAAGCCAAAGACAGGCAGATCAGACGTCTTCAGGAAGACCTTGTTTCCGTTCAAGCTCGTTGCAAAGAATTGGAAACAGAGGCACGTGCTCGTAATGCACGATTAATAGCTGCTGAAACGTTAGTCCGTCTATGGGAAGAATCCCTTCGAAAGGTTGAACAGGAGGTATCTGATCTCAAGGGTTCTACTGTTAGGGATACTGTATCCCTACAACTTTCTCAACGTAAGTTGTTTGAGCACCTAAAATGTGTCGAAGAGATTCTTCGAGAGATTGGTCGGTACGAAGCTTTGCCTCCGCTCGAGGGATCGGTGAACTCGGACTCTGCTCCTGCTGCTTCTTGTGCCCCTTCTACCTTTTTATAACTTTGTAAAATGAGGATCTTGTACCCTTCTGACTCATTGAAATGTAATAGCCATCAAAGAATTTCCAATACTTTGCTTAACCGAGCGAGGTCGAGAGAGTTTCCTTTTATGATGCGTTCGTTCTAGAACGTTATTGAAAACTCTTGGAATTCAGGTTGCTTTGATCTGTCCTTAGAAGATTGATTCGAAGATGCTCCCTTGATAGATTTGAGCGATTAAGGCCCTTCGGTCGATTAAAGACTTTAGGAATTAGGGTCGTGTCTGCCCGTTCGGGGAGTTCTATCCCATATTAGTGACACATTCGTTTGGAAGATCTGGGCGGCTGAGACCCTTCGATCGACTAAAGACTTTAGGAATTATGGTCGTGTCCACCCGTTCGGGGAGTTTCATTCCATATTAGTGACACATTCGTTCGGAAGATCTGGACGGTTGAGACCCTTCGGTCGATTAAACACTTTAGGAATTAGGGCCGTGTCTGTCCGTTCGGGGAGTTCCATCCCATATTAGTGACACATTCGTTCGGAAGATCTGGGCGGCTGAGGCCCTTCGGTCGATTAAAGGCTTTAGAAATTAGGGCTGTGTCCGCCCGTTCGGGGAGTTCCATCTCATATTAGTGACACATTCGTTTGGAAGATCTGGGCGGCTGAGACCTTTCGGTAAATTAAAGACTTTAGGAATTAGGGTCGTGTTCGCCCATTCGGGAAGTTCCATCCCATATTAGTGACATATTCGTTCGGAAGATCTGGACGGTTGAGACCCTTCGGTCGATTAAAGACTTTAGGAATTAGGGCCGTATCCGTCCGTTCGGGGAGTTCCATCCCATATTAGTGACATATTCGTTCGGAAGATTTGGACGGCGGAGTTCCATCCCATATTAGTGACATATTTGTTCGGAAGATTTGGACGGCTGAGGCCATTCGGTCGATTAAAGACTTTAGGAATTAGGGTCGTGTCCGCCTGTTCGGGGAGTTCCATCTCATATTAGTGACACATTCATTCGGAAGATCTGGACGGCTGAGACCCTTCGGTCGATTAAAAACTTTAGGAATTAGGGCCATGTCTGCCCGTTCGGGGAGTTCCTTCCCATATTAGTGACATATTCGTTCGGAAGATCTGGGCGGCTGAAACCCTTCGGGTGATTAAAGACTTTAGGAATTAGGGTCATATCCGCCCGTTCGGGGAGTTCTATCCCATATTAGTGACACATTCGTTCGGAAGATCGTTGGAAGTTCTATTCTACGTGCAATTGATGAGCAGTAGCCAACGTCAGAGATTTTTATTAGAAGAAGAGTGCCGGGAAGTCCGAGTCATATTTTGGACAGACCCTAATGGGAACATACGGCTCGTGCCAACCATCTCCATTGTGGACTTGAAGGATTACACCTCTCGGTTCCTCGTGTGGTGGCCTGGGATCTGGCCTATGAGGTGGCTCATTTTCCCTTGACGCATCACGTCTGTTGGGGGAAGGCATGTTTCTCCTTTCTGAACCGATGAACTTCTGTAGTTTTTCGCTGCGGGCCAAGAATTCTAGTTCATCATTGAGTCTTTTGCACTCGTCTGTCATGTGGCCGTAGTCCCTATAGAAATGACAATATTTAAATTTGTCTTTCTTAGGGTCTTTTTCCGCCGGACGAGGGGACCATCTGACAAATGACTTGTTCTTTATTTGATATAAAACCCGTCCCGGGGTTTCGTTCAGTGAGGTATAGACGTTGAACCTTTGCGAGGGGGGTTCCTGGTTTGCCCCTCTTTGGGGAATGTCGGTGTGGTGACCGGCTGCGTTCCTTCCTGTTATGGTGGCCTTTTTGTCTATCGAATGCCTCTGCCTCTTCCGCAGTGATATATTTCTCCGCTCGGGGAGTAAAATTCCTGAATAAATGCTGGAGGCTTCTTTGTAATGGAGACATTCATATCAGAAGAGCGCAGACCAGTTAGGAGTGCGGCCAGGGCAATGTTATGGTCCAGGTCAGGGACTTTTAACATTTCTGCCTTGAATCTCTCCATGAAGGTTTTGAGAGGTTCCTTTTTCCATTGACGTAGTGCCAAGAGGGAGGTCGATTTTCGTTTAGCCCCTCGGCTGATTACAAAATGGATATCAAATTATTGCCAGAGTTGTGTAAAACTCCTGATGCTGAGTGGGGGAAGGGAATTGAACCAGGCTAGGGCGTTACCCTTGAGAGTGGTAGGGAAATGCTTGCACATTGCGGCGTCTGAGAGATCTCTAGAGACCATCACCGTTATGAAATGGGCGGAATGGTTGCGGGGGTCGCTCGTCTCGTCATACCACTCCATGAGGGGCAGAAGAATATCTCTCGGCGTCGGTTCTAATAAGATCTTTGCATCGAATGACGATTCGCCTAAGGAGTGCTGAGGATCTTCCCTGTCCTTTACTCCTGCTTCTTTTAGCTCAGCAGCCACGATCTGTTCAATCTGCCTTTTTAGACCCTGGGGGTCGTATTGGGAGGCCGCCGATGGTTCCGGGAGTTCTCGTCCAGGGGGTTGTCTATATTCTGAGTCTGCAGCAGACGAGTGGTTGTCCGGTCCAAGGGCTCGACCGAGTCCTTCCAACTGTTTACTCACTCTTTGGATTCCAGATACCAATCTCTCCATTTGGGGCTGGTCCGCTTGTTCTGGCCCTGGGGCCATGATTTGTTCTTGATTTGCATGTTGCGGAATTAACTCCGAATGCGATGGTCGGGGAGAAAACATAGAGTTGTTGACTTGAGAGTTCATTACTTGGGGAGCGACAAGTTCAGCGGGCATAGGGATGTGCTCTCCTACGGCAGGGGTGGCCCTCGAGAACGCTCTAGTCCTTGGAGACATGGTTATCGAAGTTTCTTAAGTCTGTTTCCTATGGACGGCGCCAATCTGATGGAGGTGAGTTTTGGCTCCTCAGATACCACCTCCTTGTTGACTCGAACAATGGCCGTCGTAGGTAAATGGACCTGCAAAAACCGCCGGAGGGTGCTCCGACGAGGAGACTCCGACGCTTAAGTCAGTAAAGAGCGGTTTTCGTTTGAAAGAAAATAGACTGAGAGTAGAGGGAGAGCGGTTCCTCCTATGATCAATGTGCCCCCTGTGTTAGGCTTAGAGAGCGTACCTGGTGTCGAAGGTTTTAAGACCTCTTATACCTGTGAGAGTCGTGCGCCGTTGAAAGACTTTTACCCTACTTTCTTTAACAAATTGATTCGGGAATTTCGGAAGTCAATATTGCTAGTTGATCACGATCCTCGTATACCGGGAAACCTTCCTCTTCAGGAGGGATCTTTTCCTTACTTGAGAGATTTGAGATTTGCCGTTATGAAATAGAAAACCAGAGTTAAGTAAATCTTGACCTTTCTTTAGAATCGCTCGGAGTGTTTCGTATCAATCGGTTGCTCAACCGATAGGAGGCTGTCGGGACTTGCTTACTAGGAGACCGATACTTGCTCGATCGGTCGGGGTAACTGCCTCTGTATGATAAGTCTCGATGGGTTAACAGGGCAATTAAGGCCTTCCTCGTTCGGTAGATTTGAGCGACTAAGTCCCTTCTATAGGTTGATCGGGGTGGTAGATCGATCGGGGCGACTATGACCCTTTGGTAGATTGTTGTTGCGGTCGTTAGATATTAATCGACAGACCCCTTTTTCATGCGTCTCTTGAGAGTTGACTCTTTTAGACTAGATTTTGGAATACATCCCATCAAATTCTTTGCGTTCATCCCCCTTTTTTGCTTAGTGAATTTTGAGGATGGAAGAAGACCGGAAAGCAGGAGTTCTAGTTGTGGGGGGAGGTACCATCAGGCTTAGATGCCGTTTATGAACTCTTCACAATTATGAAATAGCATTAGAAATATGATATTACTTGTATTCTTCAATTTAATGGGAATAATCGGTGCATTCAATCCGAATTAAATGAAATATTTAAGGACACCATAATGTTCAACAAAGAAAAGGATTCATAGTTATTTGTCAAAGCTGCTTCACTACTGCATAGAAGCAAGAACAGCCCACTACTTTGTTAACAAAGGGGCCAGGGTTCAAATTACAGCTTTAAGTTTGAACACTTCAATGTGATTTATATTTGTGAACAAGCTTGTTTGGAGGCTCAACTTATGTGAACAAGTTACCAATGAACAAGATATACATGATATTACTATTTTATATTACTTGATGAAGTAATGAACATGTATATAGTTGTGTTGAGCTTCGCAGGCTCGAATGAGTTTAAACATGTAATGAGCTAAGCTCAAGTTTAATTGATAGAGCATTAATATTAAAGTTTGGCTAAGCTCTGATTATTTGAGGCTTACCGGTTTGTATCCTGGAACTTCATCTTGGCATTGTTCACCTGGTGATTTGGTGGATTTTTTAAATCCTCTATTTATTGGATAAATCTAACTCTTCAACGTAAAAGCTGGACTACCTCTTCTACACAGATCACACAACCAATTTTTAATGTTTATTTCCATGCCCAAAATTCTTACGAGATCTAGCAACTGGACATATGAGTAGGGCAGTCTTAGTGCACAACTAAAAAGAGTTGTCTCATGGTGCTAGCCATGGTTATCAAAGCGAGAATTAAGTTAGATTTAGGTTGTGAATGGGGGAAAGTTCGTTTTCTGAATGGTAAATTGAATCGGATTACTATTTGTATAGGTAATATTTAGAACATTCGTACTTAAAAGTATTCATAATTTATCAAATAACCCAATTCACATTTTGAATTCTAATAAGCAACGGTGTACTAGTTATAACTTAATTTAGCTTGTAAAATCCAAAATTCCAAAGTTCAAAAATTTAAAAGATTTATCAAATAATATGATTTGATACTTTGATTTATTGGTCCAACTTCACTTAATTGGTCCACTTTTTTTTAGTAATAATTTTAGGCCACAACATGTTCTTTTAGAAAAGGATCATATTAAGAAAATATTTCTCTTTTTTTCTTAAAAGATTGTCAATTTTTTTTTATAATATTAAAAACTTTTAAATAAAATAGTAAAATTTTTCTACAGACAATTGTCCTTTTTGTAGTAGTAACTTAAGTTTATTAAGGTACGCATTAATTACTGGTTGTTTAATGATCGGATATTGTATACCTTAAATTATGGATTTAAGTCTTATATATAGAGAAAACAAATATCACAAGAATTTTATCTCTTAAGAGTCAAATTTAGCTTGAACTAGATTTAATTGAACTATAATTGTAGGATACCAGTGATTTCTCCAAAATAAAAGGTTCATATGAATTATAGAAAAACAATACTTTTAGAAATTCCCATTATATCTTGGTGGATTGTTCTTATACATATGATTTTCTCCTCCTCAACTATTCTTTTCTATTTTGTTATTATCTATGTCAAAATGAAAAAATAAAATAAAATAAAATAGAATAGAGATATTTAGTTTAGCACCATTGGCTTTCATCCATCTAATGAAATAAATAATTAAAGAAATTTTAAATAAAAGAATAATTATTCACGAGAAATAATATCACGAACGCTCAAGGAAGCAAGAAATCTTAGCCAAGAATTATCGGTCATTACTTTTGAGTGCATGTTGTTTAAAGTTAAAAGAAAATATATAATAAATTCTAAATTAATGTGCTACTATATAACTATATTTATAGAAAAAGTTCAAACTTGAATATTCTTAAACCAACCACAATGTCATGAGATGGCAACATCACTCAAGCAAACTAAATCGGTTTATGCCCTGAGGATGGAGATGGCTCCATGTAGAGTTGTAGCTATTGGAATTTAAAAATATATATATATATATATATATATATATATGTATATATACACACACACACACATATAGTAGTGTTTCAATTGATGCTCTTAAAATTATTAAAATCACAATTAAAATCCTTTTTAATACTATTTATTTTTATAAAATTATAATTTCTATCATAACTCTGTCGCCTGATATCTTGTATTTTACCCTTTTTAATAAAAATTTTTGGCTTGGCTCTAAATCAGATATGGACACTCGTAAAATTCACAAAACTAAACCAAACTCCATCCAGGTTTGTCTGTCCTTACACAATAAAATCAGATGGAGGGGAGGAGTAAGAGCTGGTGAGAAAAAAACATTGGTTGGGGGGCATAGAAAGGACCTTCGAACGGTCGCCCAACATTCTTGACTTTTTGTTAGACCCTCATAAATTTGCTTCCAACTCCTCCCCCAATCTTCCCTAGTTGAAGAAGACTTTTCCTCAAGTGTTCCCACCTCGTTATTTCCAATATATAGAGAAAATAAAAAATGTCAAAAAAAAGAAGAGGAATTTATACTCTCTTGAGCATCTCCACTTAGATGATTCTCGAAAGGATGTGGAGCCAAATCTAAAGAATTTGCTAAAATTTTGAAGTGGACAGCTTTAAATGGAGTAGTTCCCCCTTGGTTTAACTAGCAGAGCGATCGTAAGCAAATTAAGTAGCCAAAACAAGATCCGATCCGTCCATATTTTTCTTTATCAAACTCTTCTCAAAAAATTTGTCCAAACTTCCATTAACAACATCAATTTGTGGTGAAGTTTAAGTATTTATATTTTTATTAAAACTAATAAATGGAAACGAATTAAAAAGAAGAAGTTTAGATTTCCTAAACATCACCCCCAAAATAGGTTGAGACTTCATTCATATATAATCGACTTGTCCATTATTCATCAAAAGAGTTTTCTTGTAGATATGAATCAACCAAGTAAAATTATTAGTGATCATAACTCAATCAACCTTTTAGCAGATAAATATTTTGACTTTTACATAACTAATCAAGAAGCCTTCCATTTAATACTAAAATTTATTAGTATATTATCTATTTTTAGTATCCTTAAATAAGAATTTTATAAAATTTTTATAAATCTTTATGCTTCAAATACAAAAGTTGTAGTTTTACTAAATAATATAATAAGTGGAACGAGATAAAATATTGCATGACTTGTAAAAAGAAAGCAATTTAGCTTTAAAACCTGTTCGCCTTACCTTTTTTTTTTTTTTAATTTTAAGTCGATTTTAATATAAAAAAGTTAAATCAAATGGGTATTACGGTATGTTAAATCTTTTACTATTTTTCAATTTAACTATAATTTTTTTTTTTAATTCAGTTATATACGATTGAAGATAGCTACAAAATCTAGTTTTATAAAATTACTTTTATCTCCTATTCTTGCTTTCACTTCTCGAGCAATTCCACCAAAATAAAGGTCACACGGTGACCATATCATTGAACTCCAAATGTAGCACTTTATAAAATCCCAAATCTCAAACCCTACACTTAAGTGACTACATTTTGGTTCGTTGGCTAATTGGTCCTAATTTTTTATGTTACCTAAATGTCATTAAAGTTTGAAAATGTTCTTATTTTGATTTTAAGTTTTTTCTTTGAAAAAAATTTCAAATTTAGTATTTCTATCTCTAAAAATAAGTACATCAAATTTTTCTCTCTAAATTTAATTTAATTATTATTATTTTTCTTTAAACACATTGATTTTAAATTTTTCCTTTATAAAATACCAAATTTGATTTTTTTTTTTCTGGATTAACTAGAGTCATACTTCAACTAATTCTATTGAACCCTTTTTAGAGGGGGGATCTCTCAATGTAGTTATTTTCATTCCTAAGATTCAAATATGAATCTTAATTTAGGGATTTAGCGTCCTTCTTACTAGTTCAATTGTTCATTGGTTTGATTTTTCTTTTTCTAAACCAACTGTGTTAATTTTGTTTCTCTAAAAAATCTAAATCCAATTTCTCTTTCATAATCAATTTAATATACATTTTTCTTTCTAAATATATAATTTTTAAATTTTGACTTGAAAAAAAATAAAATTTAATTTTTTTACTCCTTAAAATAAATCTCATTAATTTACTTTATTATTTTATTATGGATGAGGTAATATATTCAACCCACTTCAAAATAAGTATGCTTTTACTCCTTATTTGAAAATGTTTTACCGACTTCAAGAATTTAATTTTGCATAAGAAACATGAAAGGAAGGTGTAAAAGATTACCAAGATTAATCTTTAGACCACTTTACTCTTTACTAAATGTTATGATCACATGTTAAAATGGTTCGGTGAATACTAAGTTTTCCTTCTTTTAGGGTGGGATGAATGGCCAATGGTCACTTTGACATAGATTTAATCGATTATTCTCCTAATATGTATCTCTTGTCTAATTTTTATTTTCATAAAAAAAATAATTTTTTCATTTTTGTCCCTGACCACAGGCATAAATATATGGATGTATATTATGAATACCAATGTGAATAAATAGATGAAAAAACTTACAGTACCTCTAATCATCCTTACCTAGTAAGAATTTTACTAGTTGGATGATTTAAAATAACTAATTCATCATATTAATTTAACCAGTAACTTTACAATTATCTCAACAAAAAAAAAAAAGGAATTTTCAAAATTATGTGACCCTGGAACTTCAGCTATATGGAGTAAAAAGAGAGGAGTTGAGATAATATGGAAAGAATGCATTTTAAGAAGAGGAGATATTTTAACAGATTGTTTTGAAAACTTCCCATATCGAAAAAAAGAAAATATCTACTGCTGTATATAATTATAGAGACAAGCAAGGCCGCCGGTTAAGTTAATAAACAAACAAACATCTAAGCTAAAAGGCATTTGACAGATCAAAGCGATTCAAAGGAAATTAGAGATTGGGTGACAATGACAAACGATTTCCACTTCAAAGGAAATTAGGGAATTGGTGACAATGACAAACGATTTCCACTTCAAAGGAAGAAATTAGAGATTGGGTGACAATGACAAACGATTTCCAATTCAAAGGAAATTAGGGAATTGGAGACAATGACAAACGAAATGTTTTCCGATTGAGCTTGGGTGACAACGTTGTGAAATGTTTTCTGGGCGAAAAAGTCAGCCAGTCTTAACCAGTATATAAAGTCACCTCCAGACCCCAATCTCCCACCAAAAGCCAGCCAGCCTAACCATCTCTCCCTACTACTTCCTTTATTCCTTCTCAACTCACTGTGAGTATCGCCAACCCATTTCTCTCTCTCTCGACTTCCAACATGAGTATCACTGTGAGTATCGCCAAACCGTTTCTCTCTCTCTCTACTTCCAATATGCCTTCTCAAGGTACTTCCAACATGCCTTCTCAAGATACTATGACTATCAATTCTTTCGAATCCAATTTAACTTTCTTGGTTTCCCTCTTTGTCAATTTGCTTTTAAATCCACAGTTCATTTCTTTATTTGAAATACATACTACAATTATAGTATTGGTTATTATAATTTTACTTCTGTATCGTATATTTACACAAATGAAATTCAATTCTTGTGATTTATCTTATTCTCGTATTTGTCGCACTCTTGGCTCCTTATCCATAGCTTTTTTATCATTTCTTTTATTTTCAAAATCAAGATATTTTATTTTAATTTGTACTTTGATTATGATAGAAGAGTTTTTTATATTGATTTATTTGTCTTGGGAATTAGCAAAAGAATTGAAAAAATTCTTTACGACAAATCGTTTGATCAAGATGCTAATGCCAAAGGTTGATAATATTTTATTTCATACTAATTCTCCAGTATTACGGCGTCCACCTGTATGAGCATTGTTCGTCCTACATAGAAGGATTATTATTATTTGAAGTGATTTTGTTGTACGCAAAAGAATTATGAGGAGTGATGTTTCAAATAATTTTAAAATTTTAATGTGATCAAGGAGTTGTTGCCAAGGATAAATTGTGTTCCTAATTCTCCCTCAGAAAGTCCACCTATTCATGTATTTTGGGGCTTGTACCTTGTAATTTTTTCTGTTTGTATTTTTGTTTTTTATTTTAATTATAATTCAAGTGTTTTGGTTTATACTTGGTCATTCTTTTCGGCGCTGCGAATGCATGTTGGGGATATAAAAACGATGTTTGGATTGGTGGGAGAAATTAGATGCAAGAATAAGGAAGAGAAAGATATATAATTGTCGATAAATTACAACTCAAGTAGTATCGTTTCCCTTATAAAAGTTTTATCTTGAAACTTCTCTATGTATAAAAAAAAAGAGAGATATAATTTTTATCCCCTTATATGCCGTATTTTGTTATTTTAATATAAATTTTTCATTAATCTCTAGATACATAATTTAATTGGTCCAAAGTGATGAAGAAGATATACGAGCACTTGCAAAATTCGCAAAACTAAACCGGACTCCACCCACGTTTGTCCTCCCATGGCAAAATGAAATAGAGATAAGGAATAAGAGCTTGGTGAGGAAAAATGTTGGTTGGGGGCATAGAAAGGACCTCCAAAGCCTAGGATAAATTATTTAGTGGGGCAGGTGTAATATAATAGCCCCAAATAAATAATTTATTATTATATGTATAAAATTACAATATTATGGTCCTGCCATTGAAGAAAAATGATGAAAAAGAATACATGAAACCAACCCACTGAATGGTCACTTGGCTCATGAGACACCCCTCCCCCCGGATTTGCATATGGAAAGCGCCCTCACATGGTTGACACGTGTGGTTGGACATAGAGTCAAGTTGGGTCTGATTTATTCCGATCTTGCACGCTAGAACTAGAAAAGCCTCAAATCTTCTGGGCTCAGCTCTGAAGTGGGCCTGGGGCCCAAACCAACTGCCGGGTTGGGCAGGACAAGGTACGTTGAGTGATTTGCACGAGACTTTCTTCGGCACTTCATCCATCGAGAATCCACCGTTGCACGGTTGTGATGATCCACGTGTATAAGACGGATTGGTTGGATATATCAGTCTTGTACAGATCATTTCATAAATTTGAGGTTCTAAAAATGGATTTGTTTTAAGTGGAGACAAGATCTCTCTCTCTCTCTCTCTCGCTCTCTCTCTATATACACAGTGCCAATGAGCCAGTTTGATTATTCCTACACAGCGATAAAACAATTCTTTTATTTTATTTTTTTTTTTTGCCTTTTGAAATTGGAAAAACACCCCAACTAAATATATATAATTCATTTCCTTTGCTCTATTAATTGTGTTGAAAACTTTACTTAATTTTATAAAAAATTTATACAGAAGTTTTTATCTATTTTCGCATAAAGTATTTACCACTTATGGTATTGGCATAAAAACATTCAACAGCAAGCCCTCTTAGTCAACCAAGTCAACAACACAGCTTCCCCCCACGTCTTTTTTTCCTTTTCCCTTTTTCCTTTTTTTAATGAATATAAACTATGGTACGTATCTAATGAAGAACCCATATTTTTAGCTTCCATTTAATACTCAAATTTATTAATATATTATTTATTTTTAGTCTCCTTAAATAATAATTTTATAAATATTTATAAATCTTTATTTTTTTTTTTAAATTGAGTTATATAAGGTTGAAGTTAATTATCAATCTAGTCTTGTAAAATTACTTTTATCTCCTCATCTTGCTTTCACTTCTCATTACACCAACATTAAGTTCAGGCGGGGACCATATCATGGAATCCCTAAACGTAGCACTTCGTGAAACCCCAAACCTTAAATCTTCTCTCTTAAGAAAAAATTAAAGTCAATTTTCTCTCTTTCAAACTAAACACATAATTTTATATCTCTAAAAATAAATTTAATTCATATTTTTGTCTCCAAATGCATTTGTTTTTTATTTTCTCTTATTAAAAAAAAATCCCAACTAGTTTTTTTAATCTCTGGTTAAAAATCAAAATGCGTTAGTTTTTTAATCAAAATAAATTTGTTTTACTTTTTGTCTGTTTAAATAAATTGATTTTTTATAGTCCCTCACTGAAAAACTAAGTTCAATTTTTTTCTCTTTAAAATGTTTTGATTCTCCCAAGGAATCATCGAACCTCAAACCTCAAAACCCACACTTGAGTGACTACGTTTTGGTTCTTTGGCTAATTGGTCCTAATTTTGTTTATGTTACCTGAGTGTAGTTTTTGAAAACATCCTTGCTTTGATTTTAAGTTTTTTCTGGGGAAAAAAAAATTCAAATTTAGTTTCTCTCTCTCCTAGAATTAGTATATCAAAATTTTCTCTATAAACTTAATTTGATTATTTTTTTTTATATCTAAACACATTGATTTTAAATTTTCTTTTTATAAAATATCAAATTTGATTTTTCTTTCTCTAAACTAGCCCCGTTAATTTTCTTTCTCTAAAAAATACCAAATTTAATATACATTTTCCTTTCTAAACATATTATTTTTAATTTTTCTCTTGTTAAAAATAAAATTTAATATTTTACTGTCTAAGATAAATCTCATTAATTTGATTTATTATTTTATTTTGGATGAGGTAATACATTCAACCCTTTTCGAAATAAGTATGCTTTTACCCTTTATTTGAAAATGTTTTACCAGCTTCAAGATTTTAATTTTGCATAACACACATGAAAAAAGGGCGTAAAAGATACCCAGATTAATTTTTGGAACTCTTTACTCTATACTAAGTATTACTATCACATGTTAAAATGGTCCGGTGAATACTAAGGGAATTTTTCTTTTTTTAAAACAATGGGATGAATGGCCAATGGTATCAATTCGACTTAGATTCAATTAATTAATCTTCTAATATTTACCTCTTATCTAATTTTTATTTTTATAAAAATTAATCTTTCCATCTTCCGTCCGTGATCACATGTGCGTATATATATATATATATATATATATATATGTATGTATGTATGTATGTATGTATATTTTATGAATTCATATAAATAAATAGATGAAAAAAAAAATCAAAAGCATCTCTAATCATTTAAAGTGTTATCTTATTTAGCGAATGATTTAAAATAACTAATTCATCAAATTAATTTAACCTATAACTTTTACGACTACCATCTGGAGGAAAAAAAAATAAAAAGCCTGTGTTTCTAGCACATCAGGTATATGGAGTGAAAAGAGAGGAGTGGATAAATTATGAAAAGAATGCATTTGAGAAAGAAGAGAGAGGTCGTTTTGAAGAATTCCCACAACGGAAAAAAGAAATAATTTACTGTTGCATATAATTGCGGGGAGAAGTAAAATTGCTGTTGTTATTCTAATGCCAAATGAGAGCTCAAATCTCAGCAATTTCAAAATCGGCATTGTATGCATTGAAATGAAGTATGCTGAAAAACCTAGATGTGACCTAGAATGAAAGTGTGCCCAGTCAAACGTCAAAAGGAACCATTCTTGCATTGCATTGCCAAATCCAGTCATTAATCTTCTAATGTCTATCCCTTATCTAATTTTTATTTTCATGAAAAATAATCTTTCCATCTTTATTCCCTGACCACACACACACACATATATATAATTTGAATATTAATATGAATAAATAGTTGGAAAAAAAAAATCAGCAGTGTCTTTAATCATTTAAGGTGTTACTTGGTAAGAATTTTATTAACTAATTCATCACATTAAGTTAAGCAGAAACTTCACCTAAAAATGAAAAAGAAATTTAGAAAACCATGCGATAGTGGCACATGGGAGTAAGAAAAGAGAAGGTGAGAAATTATGTAAAGAATGCATTTGAGATAAAGGAGATTACTTTGATTACTTCCCACAAGAGTAAAATAAAATAATTTACTGTTGTATATAATTATAGGGAGAATCCTGGGCAATGTCGTCAATAAATGTGAAGTCTCAGTGTCAGTCTGCAGCTTGTGATCAAAGATGGTTATGGTTTCAAAATGACATCCGACGGTGTTCTATAAATTAAGTCTCTCGCAATGTCAAACCCGCAAGAAACATCGGAGAATCTGTAAATCTCTATAAATATCTCTGAATAGAAGTCTCTCTCTGCACTCTATCTCTCTCCTTCGTTGCCTGATTAAGGCCAAGACTCTCTCTCTCTCACACTCTCCCCCTCCCTCCCTCGTTGCCTGATTAAGGCCAAGACTCTCTCTGCACTCTCTCTCTCTTGATGGTCCTTCCTATCCATGGCAAGGACCTGGCCAAGGGAAGTTCTTTCTAACTTGCTCAATCCAGACCAAAGTAGATCATAGCCCAAATTTAAGCACATTTGCATACTTGCCACTAATTTTGCATTTACAAAAAATTCATATCTTTATTTTTGTAATGGTTGTGATGTCAACATTTTCACTCATTTATCCTCTACATAATTGCACGTGCAATGCCCAAGTGATTCATAATCATGGAAAGTACATTACAAGCTAGTAGAATTACCCAAAATTTATGATGGAAGCTGCTCACATTCACCAAAGCATCAGTATTTTTTGACACCAGGGAAGAGTTTAGCAAATTACCCCAGCTCATGTTGCTCAATAAGCTCATCTAACCACAGAACTGGAAGATGTCACTGAATGAAGCTCCTATAGTACTGGGTACACCACAAATAACTTATGCAATAAGATTTTCTGCGTGGTTCTTGTTTTATCTTAATACAGACAACCACTTCTCATATCACTTCAAGACTATATTCTCCACACACTGTCTGCATTTCCGAGTAAAGCTATCAGTGTTATAAAAACTTGTGCCACAAAATTAAGATTTTCCAATTCGTACTTAATCTTAGTAAGTCGTTATCATATCCATAAGTCGAATTACACAGACACTAAAACTTGACATGTGAAACCAATTCTCAATAAATAAGCACTACTGGACCCTACCAAAAACTAATAACAATTTCTTAATCCTTCATCATGAAATGCAGAAACATCATTTCACTTGAAATAAAAGCTGAACCCTAGAGGCAAACCAGAATAGTTCAATTACCAATACAAGAACACCTTACGAACGAAAACCACATATTATCTTTTCTTTTCTTTTTGAACAAAAAGAGAGAGAAAAACATCAATTGCCCAAGACCCCATAAGAAAATTCAATGCATATCTGAGAGAAAAGTAAAATTTCAATGAATATAAATGAACAAAAACCCTACTCGGCCAAAACCCATGGGGTGGTGTTGCTGCGGTTGAAATTGCAGTTGTTGGTAAGGTGGGTAATATTGGAGATCATAATGAATTTGGGCATAATTAGAAGAAGGAACAACTGGGTTTGAAGATTTAGGTGGTGGGGTTGAAACCCCAGGAGGCCTAATTGGAGAAGATTTGGATTGTGGTTGAGATTGTTGTAGATTGTAATAATTTGCATAATCTTGATGCTGCTGGTGATAATTAGGGTATTGTTGAGATGATAATAGGCATAGTAGGATGAGCCGTGTGGTTACTGTTGTCATTGATGCATTGAATTGTTTTTTCTCTCTAAGATTTTCCCTTTTTCTATCTCTATTCTCTAAGATTTGCAAATGGGCATTCGGGGACTAGTTTGAATGAATTTGGGCATTGATGCGAATAAACGTTTGATAACTTTTTTTTTCCCCCTTTTTTCCGATAATTATTCATTGTTAGGAAATAAATTCGCATGACAATTTCTTTTATTTTTATAATTGTTTAAAGGTAAAAGATTTTGCATAAAATTATTTTAATAATATCTTATAATTTAATTATGAAATTATTATATAAAATTTTTTTATAGGCGAATCGTACTGCTATTTTTCGTTTTATTTAATTATAGAAATAGTAACGAGAAAAACAAATCCAATAACAACAATATGAGTCTCAATCCCAACAATTGAGATTGATCATTTGAAAGACAAATATAGAGAAGATTAAAGAAATAAAAAGAGAAAATATTAGTTTAATTTGTGTGAATTCTTCTACGTCATTCATTCATATCCAAATCCATCACCTCATTTAAACCCTTAACAATCATATCTTTATGGATAATTTACATCTAAGTTTTTAACGATCTATCTCTATGTTTTACTAAATCTTCTATATTTAAGTTCTCAATTTTCTTAATCGGTGCGTTTTTAAGTCTTTTTTACACATGTCCAAATTATCTTAGACGACACTCTCGCATCTTATCCATAATTAAATTAATTCCCGATTTATTACAATTTTTTTTTTCATTTTTTATTCTATCTCTTCGAGTTTTGTCACACATTTACCTAAATATTATCAGTTTTGCTACAATCATTTTTTGTTTTTGTTATTGTTTAATAGTCCAATACTTAGTTTCATATAATAGTGTAGGTTTTACTATAATTCTATAGAACTTTTCTTTCAAATGCAGTGTTATCGTGCGATTATAAAGAATTCTAGATACTCTCCTTCATTTCATCTAATCCGCTTGAAGCTTATGATTCATGTCTCTATCTATATTGTTATTATTTTTAATGATGAAACCGAGATATTTAAAAGATTCACTTTTTGATATACCTTGTCCATCTAACCTAATCATTTTTTCATCATCCGGATGATTATCGCTAAACCTAAATCTCATATATTCAGTTTTTAATCTATTCAATTTAAATTCTCTCGATTCTACTATGGCCTCATAACTCTAATTTAGTACTAATACGTTTTCTAATTTTATCAACTAACATTAAATCATTTACAAAAAGTATACACCATAATACTTTTTAAATATTTTTTGTGATTTCATCTATCATTATTACAAAAATGATGAAACTTAATGCCGAATCTTAATGGAGTTTAATGTTAATAGTTAAGCTATCGTTTAGACCCCTGCAAGTTCTTATATTGGTTACAACTCCTTCATATGTATCTCTAATGAGATTAATGTATCTCAAAGAGATTATTTTTTTTATCAATGTCCACCACAATACATCTCTAAGAACTTTATCATATGCTTTTTCTAAATCGATAAATACTATATATAGATCTCTCTTCTATACTCTATATTGAAATACTATATGTAGATCTCTCTTCTGCACTCTATATATTTCCATTAAATGTCTTAAAAGGTTGATTGCTTCTGGGGTGGATATTTCTAGTATAAATCTAAATTAATTTTGAGACACACTTATCTCCAATTTCAATTTATAATCTATTATTTTCTCCCATAGTTTCATGGTCTGACTTATAAGTTTAATTCCTCTATAATTGAAACAATCTTGTATATCTCCTTTATTTTTATATCGTGGTATAAGTGTACTCTCTCTCTCTCCATATTTGAGACATTTTCTTTATTTGTCAAATTTTGTTAAAAATATCTATTAATATTACTATATCAAATTCACCCAAATATTTCTACATTTCAATTAGAATGCTATCATATCTTATAATTTTATTATTTTTCATTCTCCTTAAAATCTCTTTCACTTTATGAGAACGAATTTTACGTTTAAAATTTTTATTAATCTCTTTTACAAGTATCTTGATATTTCATATATCTATGTGTGGATACCTGTAAGGCCTTAATTTGAAAGGTTGTGCTTCTGATTTTAGCACTATATGGTGATCCTGCTGTCTTTCAGGAGGGAAGGAATTGGGAGTTTGGAAAACGTCCCCGTACTGCTTGAGTAATGCTGTTACTTCTGCAGGATTTTCTACTTTATTTTTCTCATTATTAACAACAATGGGGGCACATATCTGTAGTTGCTGTTATCTGAATTTTCTAGTATCCTTTCCCCGAATGAGCTTCGTCTTGGAATCTTGTATATTCCCTTCTAGAATTACTTCCTTCTGTCCTTTGAAAAACTTAACTTGTAATTGCTTGAAGTCAAAGGTTATGGGACTGAAGTGATACATCCAATCTACTCCTAAAATAATGTCTCATTTACCCAAATTGATTACCTTTAAATTGAATGAAAAATTATAATGTCCCATTTACCCAAATTGATTACCTTTAAATTGAATGAAAAATTATACCCATGTATGTTCCATTTAACAGTCTTGACTTCAGTAAAACTAGAAATTATTCATCCATCTGCTATAACAGCATGCAGGTAGTCGAGGGTTCAGCCTTCAATTTCAATTCCCGAACTATTTTATGGTCAATGAAACTATTGGTGCTACCAGTATCCACTAGAATAGTTATAACAGCTTTATTTAATATTCCCTGCAATGCTATGGTTTTTCTGGATAAAGAGTCTGCCAATGCACAAAGTGAGACATCCAGAGTTTTACCTGTATTGCTATCCATCTTTTTCAATTCGTGATCTGCATTAACAGGTTCCAATTCTTCATCTTCTTCTGCCAATATTAGGTTCAAACCTTTAAGCCGGCGTTGGTGTCCAGGATTGAATCTTTCTCCACACTTGTAGCAAAGATGATTATCCCTTCGATATTGAATTTCTTGAGGAGTGATCTTCTGTAATGGACCACTTCTTTTAATGTTTGTTGACACATACTTTTGTTGACCTGCTGAATATTGGTTAACTGAGTTGTTTGCTTCTATCTCCTTCCCAGCAATTCTTGCAGTGGCAGTTCTCACCCTATCTCCAAAAGTGCTTAACCGTCCCTTGCCGGCAATTTCTAGAGACTGCTCCTATAAGGCTGCAATTTCAAAGGTCTATAACAATGTATCAGGTTTCAATATCCTGACCATTGGCTTGATTTCTTCCTTGAGTCCGCTGATGAAACTAGAAATGGAGTATGATTCTGACAAGCTGGGATTTCTTATGAGCATGAATGACCATAATTCCTCAAATTTTTCTTGGTACTCCAGAACTGATCCAATTTGCCGTAACTTATTGAACTCTTCCACCTCATCTTGCATTCCTTTACCTCCAAACCTTTGACACAAGAGTTTAGAAAATTCATCGCACTCCACATTTCCCTTTGCTATTTTTAACCCTTGGTACCAAATTTCAGCCCTACCTTCTAGATAAAATTCTATTGTTTCCATCCATTGAGCATATGGAATACGGTATATCATGAAGAATTTATGACATCTCCTTACCCAGTTACGTGGATCCTCCCTTGAAAATGTTGGTAGCTCTATTCTTGGAAGATTAGGGGCTTGCATCTTACAATTGTTTTCTTTCTTAACAGATTCTGCATCTGTCTTTCTTCTACTTCCCACTGGAGTTGGCAGTAAATAAGGTAATGGGCTCTTGTTTACATTTGGTTCTTCATCATTTCCCTTGCAGATTTTGATTGCAAGAGCATTAAATTTGATCTCCATATTCGTCATGAAGGATTCCATTCTTTCTTCCAATTGTTCTTTTAATTGTTGATTAGCAGCCTGCATTTCTTGATTGAGTTCTTGAATCCGTACATCTTGTTTTCTATTATGCTCTTCCAAAGCTTTGGATCTTGTACCCTCTGCCATGATCGTTGGTAAGTATCTTGAAGGGCCAAGGAAAAGGAGCTCTGATATCAATTTGTTATAAGCTGGGAAACTGATAACCAAGGGGGAATGGCTATGGACAATTTGCTGAGTTATGAAGAATCTGACAAGTGTTTAAGAGTGGACAATTGAGTGAGGATTGAGAAGAAAGAATGAGAGGTTAAGGGAGACTAAGAGAAGGCGAGAACAGCTAGTTCAGAAAAGAAGAAGAAGAAGAAGACAGAGGGAAGAGGAAGAAACGAGAGAGAGAGAAACTAGAATGACAATGCATTTCCAAAATCCAGTCTACCTTCCACTTCTTGCTATTTCAGTACATATATCAATTTCTCAACTTCTTTAACTACCTCTAACTAATTCTTGCTAACTACCTCACTATACAACTACCTTACTATGCTTTATTGATCTTACAAGCTATTTATTTCTTCCCAATATCCTGAGTTGTTACATGGAGCTGTTACAGAGCAGCAGCTCAAGACATGAGCACAAGTCAGGTTACTGCCCAGCCCAATCGGCCCGACCATTTGGACATACCACTGTTTTAGTTGGATTTGGAGTCATATCTTATGCTAGAAAGCTCTAATTTGGATTATTATTTTAGGTTCGTATAGGTATTGAGTTTTATAACCTTTTTTTTTATTACCCAGATTAACAATCGTAAGATTGTCATTCAATAATTATTGTTCAATTTACTATCCCATCTTATAAGAAATAATAATAATTGGATCACAATTCAAGTGTCACTAAACCATAAGTGCCAACACCATGAAAATGGTAGAAAGTTCTATTATTTTAAATCTAAACCAACTCGATCTAAACCAAACGAGAGGGTTTAATCGAAATGTATGCAACCGACTCGCCCAAATTTGTAGGGCCTTCTCAATACTTAGGCCTACCTCTGCTCCCCTTTTAATTATTTAGTTATTAATTTTACACAAATTGAAGAAAAACATTAGATAATTAATTAATGAAAGAATATTAAATAAACATAACAAATATGGATGGACTAAGTTCCAGCTCTGAAATTAACTAAAACACTAGTCATGTTAAAGGATTTTTTTTTTTTCATGGGCAAATAGTATATGAAAATCTAATTTAGATTATACAGCAAAGTAAAAATTTTAACAGGCATACAAACGGATAGTCAGCCTAATGGATGAGATATTAGATCTCTTAATTAAATATTGAATTTGAAATTTAGGAATAAAAAAGAGTATGTTATAAGAACCATCTCCTAAAAAGGTCTCTATGGATGCTCTAACCAAATTAGACGAAGTATGATTTTGTATATTAGTGGTGAGGGAAAAAAATACTCTATTCCCATCCCCTAGGAGAATACTGAAACAAGGTACAATTTGCAGTAAGAAATTAACCATATCTCCAAGATTTACATAGGTATTTTTCAATATTAGAATCATGAGTCGTTGAGATGCAACTTCAGCCAAGCAGTCCTAAAAAAAGAATGAAGAAATTGTGCTCACCACAAAAACAAGAGCAATGAACTGACCTTCATGGTCCTTATACTTTTCGAATTGTTTTTAACGAAGTATAATCAATAAATCATTTCTTTATTTGAAATATGCTCTATAAATATAGTATTGATTGTTATGATTTTATTTTTCTTTCATATCCTTACTCAAATGGAGTTCAAGTGTAATCATTTATCCTATTTTCGTTTTCGTCAAACCCTGGTTCTTTATCTATGGTTTTCTTATCATTTCTTTTATTTTCAAAATCAAAATGATTTATTCTAATTCATGTTTTGATGATAGCAGAAGAGTTTTTTATACCGATTTATTTAGTTTGGAAATTAGTAAAAGAGTTGAAAAAAAAAATAATGAACGGTTCTTTACAACAAATCGTCTGATCATGATATCATTTCTAAGGATAAATAAAATATATTAGTTCTCCTATGCCGCAACACCTACCCTTATGAACATTGTTTATCCTACGAATCAAGTGTGGCTCCTTAACAAAGGGTTTCTTAATATTCATTTTGTTTTCAAAGTCAAGACACCTTTGGTACTAGCAGAAGGATTATCATTTATTTGAAGTAATTTCATTGTACGCAGGAGAACCACGACGAGGAGTGATGGCTCAAAAGTTATTCTAAACAAAAACTTTTGAAATTTTAAATGTGATCAAGAAACACTTGCAAGGGTATATTGTGCGCGTAACTCTATGCTGGAAGTCTTCCTATAGAAAATATGAATCAATCAGTGAAATATATAATTATTCATATATTTTGGGATTTGTACTTTGTGATTCTTTTAGATTTGTTATATATATATACATATCTATATTTGAATTTATTGTATTTTTATAATTTTTATAATAATTCAAGTATTTTGAGTTTATACTTAGATCATTTTTTTCGATTGCGAATGCATTTTGGAGATATAAAAACAATGTTTGGATTGGTGTGAGAAATTGGATGTAAGAACAAGGAAGAAATAGATTTAACATTAATTTAACTCGTAACTTTGCAACTAAAAAAAAAAAATAGGAATTTAGGAAACTATGTGATACTAACACATCAGGAATATGGAGTAAAAATAGAGAAGTAGAGAAATTACGAAAACAATGCGTTTAAGGAAGAGGAGATATTTTAATAATGGGGGTTGGTTTTGAAAACTTCCCACATCGGTAAGACATAAACATTGTCAGTTCAGTTATCGTAATGCCAAGTGAAAGAGCAAGTCAAAATCAATTTCAAATATAGAGAGTCTAATGTAATTGAGGAAGGAGTTCACCTTTAAGTTGTCCACATCCCTTGAGTATAGATAGTAATGTAATTGAGGAAAGAGTCTAATGTCTTTCACCTTTAAGTTGTCCACGTAACTTGAGTATAGAGAGTGTCCACATCACTTGAGTGTAAAGAGTCTAATGTAATTGAGGAAAGAGTTCACCTTTAATTGAGTGCTAATATTCTTGTATTCTATTTATGTTTTTTAGCTCAATATAAAAAATTATAAATTAAATATGACAAAATATTATATTATATTATATTATGCGTCAATAGAAAATTTGATTTTTGACTTTTTTATTTATTAAAATATTTATAAATTCAGAGTTATACAATAAAGAGTAAAATTTTTATTATATAATCAGTAAAAAAAAAAAAAAAAAAACTAAACAATCACTCTGGTTTGGGGTTTCCCCTGGACTTGCATGTACAAAAGCCCCATCACAGTTTTGGCACGTGGACATAGAGTCAAGTTGGGTCTGATTTATTCCGATCTTGCACGATCGAAAAGGCTCAAATCTTGTGGGCTCAGCTCTGTAGTGGGCTTGGGACCCAAATCAATTGCCGGGTTGGGCGCGCTGAGGTACATTGTAACTAGTCATTTTAAGCCCAAAACCTCCATGTCTTTTAGATTCAATTACTAGTGATGGTGATTTTGGACAAGCCTTTCGGCACTCCATCCATGGAGGGGCCACAAGTTGCACATTTGTGATGAACCACCTGTATAGAAGGAATTGGTAGGATATGTCGTTGTGGTAAGAGATTATTTCATAAATTTGATGTTCTTGAAATGGATTTGTTTTAGAGGTGACAACAAATTTCTCTCTCTCTCTCTCTCTTCCCCCTTCATTTGGAAGACTGCCAATGAGCTAGTTTGATTTTTCTTTTACATCAATAAAATAATTCTTTTCTTTTTATTTTTTCTTGGAAAAACACCCCAACTAAATATATATAATTCATTTCCTTTTGATGGGACAAGGTCCCAGAATCGAATTTAATAAGTCAATCCAAGGGAGATCCACGCAGAGGGTCCATGAAAGACAATTACCGGTTGAGGTTTGAATGCAATTATCTACCGAAGGGTCTCAGTCGTCTGAATCTTCTGAATGATAGGGTCTTAGTCGCTTGGCAAACCGAACGGCCTTAGTCGTTCAGCCAACCGAATGCAATTCGGTTGACGAAATTAATCACCCCGATTGGGTATCTAAATCGACCGCCCCTCAACCGAAGGAGTCCTGAGGACCTCTCATCGGTCAAGCGACCGATCGATAGCTAACAGTTCTAACGATCAAGAAGGAAGGTCAAAGTACTCTAGTGACACCTGTCTCTTACTAAAAACAACACCTTGAGATCTTTGCGGTTAAAGGAGGAATCTTTTCAAAATTTCGACAGTTTTCTAAAAAGATGAGAATCGCAATCAATTCGAAACATTTAATCTCCAAAATTTCTGGATCGGCTCGATAAGGAAGATAGGGTTGAAGCACTGCAGCAGCGGATGACTCTCACAGGTTTAAAACATCTCATAACTCTCCAAGATTGGTATACTCTCTTAGCCTTACACTCTTGGAACATTATTCACAGAGAATGACTTTTCCCTTAGCTTTCAATCTGTTTTTCCTTCTGATTTGAGCGTCGGAGTCTCCCCGTCGGAGTACCCACCGGCGGTTTTTGCAGATGTCACATCCCTTTGACGGCAATCACTCGAGTCAGTAAGGAGTCAGTATCTGTAGAGCCAAAATCCACTTCTAACAGATTGGCGATATCTGTGAGAAACAGACTAGAGTAGTTTCTGTCATCTTGGTGACTATGCCTTTAAGAACTAGAGCGTCTTCGAAGGTCGTCCCTGCGGTAGGAGGGCACGTCCCTAAAACCGCCGAACTCATTGCTCCTCCAGGACCCGATCCTCTTATTCGTGATCATGTGTTTTCTCCACAACCGTCCTGTCTAGAATTAATTTTGTAACCTGCAGCTCAGAAGCAACTGGCCATGAAATAAATAATTATTGAAATTTTAGGTAAAAGAATAATCATTCACTGAGGCTTAAGGAAGCAAGAAATCTTAGCTCAGAATTATTAGTCACTATTTTGGATTGTAATTGTTTAAAGTTAAAAGAAAATATATAATAAATACCAAAATAATGGTGGGGTTCGACAAAAGGCAAGGTTGGCTCCAAAATAACGTGCTACTATATAATTATATATTTTTAGAAAAGTTTACATTTTTTATATTCTTAAACCTACCACAATGTCATGAGATGGCAACATCACTCAAGCAAGCTAAGTCGGTTACGAAATGCCCAAAGGATGGAGATGGCTCGTTGCGATGTAGAGTTGTAGCTATGGGAACTAAATAATAATAATAATAATAACAACACTCTTAAAATTATTAAAATTAAAACTAAAATCCTTTTTAATGCTTTTTGTATTCATAAAATTATAATTTCTAGTATAACTCCGGTGCCTGACATCTTGTTTTTTATTTTTTTTAATATAAACTTTTTGCTTGTCTCTAAATAAGATACAGGCACTTGTAAAATTCACAAGACTAAACCAAACTCTACCCACGTTTGTCCTTGCATACTGAATTCAGATGGAGATAAGGAATAAGAGCTATATGGTGTGTCTTTATTAGCTGCAAGAAAATAAATTATTTAGTGCGGCGGATCAATAGCCTTCACTTATGAAGTGGTTACCCCCCACAACCTTGGCTTCTTCTTGGTTACTCATAAATTTGATTCTCCGCCAATCTTCCCCAGTTGAAGAAGACTTTTCCTCAAGTCTTTCCTCCTTGTAATTTCCAAGATACAGAGTAAACAAAAAATGTCTAAAAAAGAAAGAATTTGTAATCCCTTGGGCGTCTCCACTTAGATAATTCTGGAAAGGATGTGGAGCCAAATCTAAAGAATTTGCTAAAATTTTGCAGTAGACAGCTTTAAATGGAGTTGTCCCGCTTGTTAAACTAGCAGAGCGATCGTAAGCAAATTTAGGAGCCAAAAGAAGATCCTGTTCGTCCATATTTTTCTTTATCAAACTCTTCTCAAAAAAATTGTTCAAACTTCTATTGACAACCTTAATTTGTCTATGGGTGGCACGTTGTGGTGAAATTCAAATATTTATATTTTTATATATAATTATTATTATTTTTTTTATTAAGACAAATAAATGAAAACAAGTTAAACAGAAATTTAGGTTTTCTTAGCATCACCCCAAAATGGGGGTGAGACTTCATTCATATATAATCTACTTGTCCATTATTCAGCAAAAGAGTTTTCTTGCAGACATGAATCTACCAAGTAAAATTGTTAGTGATCATGTCATGGCCCAATCAACCCCTTAGCAGACAGATATTGTTAGTGAGATTCGGCTTTCTTAGGAGGGCATAGCCTCCCAATCTAAACAATGGTTGACAGACGACAAGCGAGGCTATTACATAACTAATCAATAACCCTTCCATTTAATACTAAAATTTATTAATATATTATTTATTTTTGGTCTCCTTAAATAATAATTTTATAAATCTTTATACTTGAAATAAAAAAAGTTTTAGTTTTACTAATAATATAATAAGTAGAAAGAGATAAAATATCGCATAACTTGTAAAAAGAAGGCAATTTAGCTTTAAATTCTGTTTGACTTATTTTTTAATTTTAAGTTGATTTTATTTAAAAAAAAAAAGTTAAACCAAATGGGTATTATGGTATGTTAAATCTTTTACTATTTTTCAATTTAGCTGTAATTTTTATTTTTTTTTTAGTTTTTTCAATTGAGTTATATATGGTTGAAGTTAATTATAAATCTAGTTTTATGAAATTACTTTTATCTCCCATTCTTGCTTTCACTTCTCAGACCATTCCACCAGAATAAAGATCACACAGTGACCATTTCCTGAAACCCCAAACCTCAAACCCAGACTTAGTGGCTACATTTTGGTACTTTGACTGATTCATCCTAATTTTTTTTACGTTAGAATTTTTTTTTTTTTAGTTTTCATTAATTGGTATCTGAATTTTGTTTGATTAATCTAGATCGAGCATTATGGGATCCATTTTAGGAGCTAATTCTTCTAAATCATTTTTTTCAATTCCTAATACTCAAATTCGAGATCTCTTGTTGTTAACGGAGTTATTAAAGTTTATTTTTCCAAATGTTAGCTAAGTGTCATTAAAGTTTGAAAATGTCCTTACTTAGTTTTTAAGTTTATTTTTTTGAAAAAAAATTCAAATTTAGAGTTTTTCTCGTACATTAAATTTTTTCACTAAATTTAATTTAATTCTTTTTTTAATCTTCAAACATATTGATTTTAACATTTCTTATTATAAAATACCATATTTGATTTTTCTAAACCAACCTTGTTACTTTTCTTTCTCTAAAAAATGTAAATCCAATTTTTTTTAATCTTTCCATCTTTTGTCTCTGACAACACACACATATATTATGAATATTAATATGAATAAATAGGTAAAAAAATCAACAATGCTTTTAATCATTTAAGGTGTTACCTTTTGACTAATAAAATTCTCACTAGATAAGGTAACACCTTAAATGATTAAAATCATTGTTAATTAATTAATTATTTATTTATATTAATATCCACAAAAAATTAAAAAGAAAAAAAGAAAAATTAGAGAGCACACAAGACAGAAAAGGGAAAAATCCCATCCACAAAACCATAAAACGATGAGAAGGGCACAAGACAAAAAATGGGGAAAATCCCATCACAAGACACAAGACCAAAAAGGGGAAAATCCCATCACAAGGGATGGTATTTTATATCTGTTTTTATTCTTTGGGTCGTGAGCATATATATATATATATATTATATGATATGTATTAATAGGTTACCAACAAACAACAAGTTTTCATGAGAAATGAAGGGAATGAGGACAGGCAAACCCATTTCCCTTTTTTCCCCTAATCGAAAAGCAATTAAACTGCATAATAGAGGTGACTCTTATAGTACGTATTCACATTTCTCTGAATGTTTGTAAATAAAAAATTTATTTTCAAAATCTCTTAATACTAATTCCACGCACAATGAAATTAATTAACACTTATTACAGCAAGTTTTCTTTAACAACAAAATTTTAAATTGAATTTGAGAAGCACTTGAAACATCACACAGTAACAACCATTTGGAAGACGGTGCCAATGAGCTTGGTTTGATTATTCTTTCACAGCAAATAAATAATTCTTTTCTTTTTATTTTTTCTGCCTTTTGAAATTGGGAAAACACCCCCCCCAACTAAATATAAATATATATAATTCATTTCCTTTGCTTTATTAATTGTGTTGGGAACTTCACTAAACACCCAACTGAATTTTATGAATTGTGTTGCAGAAGCTTTTATCTATTTTCGCATAAAGTATTTACCACTTATGGTATTAGTCAACCAAGTCAACAAGACTGCTTCCCCACTTTTTTTTCCCCTTTTTTTATGAATATAAACCAGTGTTGATCGACGACAATTATATAGCTAATCAAGAACCCATATCTTAGCTTCCATTTAATACTCAAATTTATTAATATATTATTTATTTTTAGTCTCCTTAAATAATAATTTTATAAATATTTATATTTAATTTTACTAAATAATATAATAAATAGAAGGAGACAAAATATTACATGACTAGCAAAAAGAAAGCAATTTAGATTTAAAACCTGTTTGGCTTATTTTTACTTTTAAATCTATTTTAATTTGAAAAAAGCTAAACCAAATAAGTGTAATGGTATCTTAAATGTTTTATTATTTTTCAATTTAACTGTAATTTTTTTTTTTAATTTTTCAATTGGGTTATATACAATTGAATTTAGATACAAATCTAGTCTTGTGAAATTGCTTTTATCCCTCTTCTTGCTTTCACTTCTCCTACCATTCCATCGGAATAATGATCAGGCAGTGACCATATCATGGAACCCCAAACCTAGCATTTCCTCAAACCCCAAACCTCAAAGCCTACACTTGAGTGACTATATTTTGGTACTTTGGCTAATTGATCCTAATTTTAATGTTACCCAAGTGTCATTAAGGTTTGAAAACATCCTTATTTTGATTTTAAGTTTTTTCTTTGAAAAAAATAAAATATAATTTTTCTTTCTCTGAAAATAAAGACATCAAAATTTTCTCTCTAAACTTAATTTAATTTTTATTTTTTATCTCTAAATGTATTGATTTTAAATATTATCTTTATAAAATAACAAATTTAATTTTTCTCTTTTTTAAAAAAATCGTGTTATTTTAGGAGTTAGATGGTCTAAAATAATTAATTCATTACATTAATTTAACCCATAACTTGACAACTATCGAAAAAAAAAAAAAAAAGAATTTAGAAAACTATGTCGTGTTAGCATATATGGAGTTAAAAGAGTGGAGTAGAGAAATTACAAAAGCAACACGTTTAAGGAAGAGGAGATATTTTAATAGATGGGGGTGATTTTGAAAACTTCCCACATCGTAAAAGGAAACGATTTACCTTGTATATAAGTATGGGGAGAGGTGCAATTGTTGGTGAAGTTTTAAAGTATTCTGGAATAAGAGAAAAAAAAATAAATATATAATATATTACCTAATATCGATCAAATCTGATTATAAGAATATAGGATCAAAATCATTTTTTTGACTATAGAACCAAAATCCTTATATCCGAGGAGGGCTCGGGCCCTATCGCTTTCCAAACCAAAATCGCCTAGCCTCCTATCGCTTTCTGACTATAGAACCAAAATGGCCTAGCCTCCTATCGCTTTCCGAACCAAAATCGCCTAGCCTCCTATCGCTTTCTGACTATAGAACCAAAATGGCCCCGAACCAAAATCGCCTAGCCTCCTATCACTTTCTGACTATAGCCTCCTATCGCTTTCTGACTATAGAACCAAAATGGCCCCGAACCAAAATCGCCTAGCCTCCTATCGCTTTCTGACTATAGAACCAAAATGGCCCCGAACCAAAATGGCCCCGAACCAAAATCGCCTAGCCTCCTATCGCTTTCTGACTATAGAACCAACTATCGCTTTCTGACTATAGAACCAAAATGGCCCCGAACCAAAATCGCCTAGCCTCCTATCACTTTCTGACTATAGAACCCAAATGACCCCGAACCAAAATCGCCTAGCCTCTAGAACCAAAATGGCCCCGAACCAAAATCGCCTAGCCTCCTATCGCTTTCTGACTATAGAACCAAAATGGCCTAGCCTCCTATCGCTTTCCGAACCAAAATTGCCTAGCCTCCTATCGCTTTCTGACTATAGAACCAAAAATGGCCTAGCCTCCTATCGCTTTTCGAACCAAAATCGCCTAGCCTCCTATCGCTTTCTGACTATAGAACCAAAATCCTTATAAATCCTTATATCCGAGAAGGGCTCGGACCCCGTGAAGCATTTTCCTCTCTCTCCTTCCTCCTATCACCCATGTCTTCCCAGTCCCCTCCCACCTTCCTATCACTCATGTCTTCCTTCCTGGGACTCATGTTTTCACAAGTTAGTACGTTTATCAATTCTCTCACCCTCCCAGTAAGCATCAATTCGGATAAATTCCACTCCAATTTTATTTCTATGGTTTCTCTACTTCTTAGTCTGCTTTCGATGAAATATAACGTACAAACTACTTCTCTATTTGAAAAACACTCTACAATCATAGCATTGATTATCATTGTTCTATTTGTATATTGTTTTCTCACTCAAATGACGCTTAGAGTCTTGTGAATTATCCTACTCTCATGTTCATCATGCCCTTGCCTCTTTATCTATGGTTTTGTTATCATTTCTTCTCTTCTCAAAATCGGGATGGCTTATTCCAATTTGTGCTTCGATTATGGTAGAAGTGTTTCTTATATTGATTTGTTTGGTTTGGAAATTAACAGAAAAGTTGAGAAAGATTTTGATTTTGTGGTACGCTGAAATTTCAAGTGTGATCAACAGCATTTGTTGGGGGTAAATTATGCTCTTAGTGAAATCTATAATAATTCATGTAGTTTGTACTTGATCATTTTTTTTTTTAATTTTTTTGGTTGGAGGTCAATTTTTCTTTTCTTTTTTTTTTTTCTTTTTTGTTGCGAATGTATTTTGGAGATATAAAGGTGCTTGATTGGTGGGAGAAATTGGATGCATAGAGGGTCTTTGAGATGGTGTTAGGAAAATCCGTAAAATCTTTGTTATGGTGCTATTTGGCATTTGGTTGTCTTGTTGTGGTTTTTGGATGCTTAATGTGTTTAAAATGTTAGATTCTTGATTATCTTTATTAGTTTCTAATTTAATTAGTATAATAAGATGTCTTTAAATAGAAGTAAATTGAAAAATCTGATTGATATAATAGATCTGAACCAGTTTAAAATTTAGTTTAGTTAGAATGACTTGAATGTCCCTGAATACTTTTGAAAAGTTCTTACCTTTGCTTTGTGAGGGCATAGAGGTTTACTCTATTCCCAAAATTATCATTGCTGTCAGCTGCGGACACATAACATTACGGAATTTTGGCTAAAGGCAAACATTATTTGTGGGGGATGTTTGTGGCTTGATTTCTTTAATTACTGTATTTGTTCCTCTACTTCTCCTTGCATGCTCTTGATGTTCATTCTGATTTAGGTCCTGAAATAAATAATGATGTATAGATAACTTGGATCACTCTTAAGTAAACTTATGGAAATGAAGTTGTTCATTCAAGTATCCTTAATTAAAAAGGCCAATTCGTCATCATGTGGTATTTTAACATATGAATAACATGCCATGGAGCAAATGTTACAGATATTGAACTATTTGGCAATACATTAGATTCAAAGAAGAATTCTCTGCAATTATCCCCCATTTTCGCTTGGTGAATTTTGAGGATGGAATAAGACTCAAAAGCAGTCCGAGTTCTAGGGGTGCAGGGAGGTACCATCAGGCCTAGATGCCGTTTATGAACTCTTTACAACTATGACATGGCACTAGAAATATGATGCATTATAAACTATCATGACATGGCATTACAAACTTATGATTTTACTTGTGTGCTTCAATTTAATAGGAGTATTTTGCACAGTCAGTCAGAATTACATGAAATATTTAAGGACACTGTAATGTTCAACAAAGAAAAGGATGCGAATTTATTTGTCAAAGCTGCTTCACTACTACATAGCAGCAAGAACAGCCAACCACTTTGTTAATAAAGCTGCCAGGGTTCAAATTACAGCTTTAAGCTTGAACAGTTCAAAGCTGATTTATATTTGTGAACAAGCATGTTTGGAGGCTTAACTTATTTGAATAAGTAACCTATGAACACTTTATACATGATATGACTATTTTATATTACTTGATAAAGTGAGTGAGATTTACGTTGGCCTTCACCTCTCTGCAGCTCGAACCACAAGCCTTTCAGCAACTCTACGAACTTTGTTTGATTGAGGTGCCTCTTTTCCATCAAAAGACTTTGGGATCCCAATTATAAATTCATCAACCTCCTGACAATTTTAAAATGTCTTCAATCTGAAATCAGAAACAAAGTAATAGTGAAATAGACACTCAATAAGTTAAATTCAACGGAGACAGGAAATTTAAGAAGTTTCAGTAGCTATACAGGAGAACGGTTGCTGGTGTGCCTTTCTCAAAAGCGCTATATGTTATATCCTCTTCCAAAAGCTTATCCACAGGTATCATCTTGTGGTGCATAAAAGACTTATCCACGGATATCTTGTGGTGCATAGTCAACCTTCATAGTTTATTAAAAGACACTAGCATGGACTTCATATGTGACCACCAGGGAATGTTGGAAAAAATAAATTAATGCAAAATAGATCAAACATCATGTAAAATCACCAATACCTGATTCTATAGTCAAAAACTGAATGAATAAAATCCTGGTCTAAGTAGAATCTTGGGTTACGACTTCTCGGTCAACTGTATTCTCACAACTCTGTACAATAGGGGTATCACAAATTAGAGTGATGCATTGACCCAGGGATCGTAATCCTTTTATTACTGTAGGGTGACTTTTAATTTCCACATCTGTCTATTTAGTTTATACCCGTTGTCCTTGAATCACATTTCAACATTTCCTGTATAGATTTGCATCCATCAAAACAACTTTCAAATCCGGCATGCTGATGCAGTTTTCAGCATAGGATTCTATTGGTTCAGTCCTTGACTCATTTGATCTCTGTTGCATTGGAAATAAATAAAAGAACAGCATTCAATAGTTTATTAAAAGAAAATTGCAAAATGAATAGAGATGCAAACGTCCCTATCTAGAGAGAGAGAGATATCAAATCGAGTCATCTAATTGCGAAACATATTTAACATCTCTAGTGATTCAATTGAACACTTGTAAGTAAATGACTCCAAGCAAAAAGAGTTCACACTTGACACTGTCGTTGCAATCAACGACTCAATTACGGCAATTCATGTCCAATCACACTTAACTCTATCTTCGTTTTGGGTTCCAAACCGAGCGAATTTAGTAATATTATGGGCCTTATCTAGAGAGAGAGAGAGAGAGAGAGAGAGAGAGGAACTCTTGGTCAGCAATATCAACGACATGAGCACAAGTCGGGTTACTGCCCATTCCAATCAGTCCGACCATTTGGACATAACACTGTTTTGGTACGATTTGGAGTCATATCTTAAGTTAGAAAGCTCTAATTTTGTTTATTATTTTAGGTTCGTATAGGTATTGAGATTCATAACCCTTTTTTGTTATCCAGATTAATAATCGTTGGATTATCATTCAATAATTATCCATCAATTTACCATTCCATCATATAAAAATTGATAATAACTGGATTACAATTCCAGTGTCATTAAACCTTAAGTGCTAATGCCATGAAAATAGTAGAAAGTTCTACTGTTTTAAAGCCAAATCAACTCGATCTAAGAGGGTTTAACCAAAATGTATGCACCCAACTGGCCCAAATTTCTAGGGCCTACTCAATCTCAGGCCTAACTTCATATCACCTCTTTCCCCTTTTTTCTTCTTTTATTTTTTCCTCCTCTTTTTTTATTTTTTTTATTTTTTTTTATTTTTTTCCGCGGGCATGAAAATCTGATTTAGATTATACAGCAAAGTAAAAATTTTAACAGGCACACAGACATTGAAAATTTGTTCCAGAGATCATGTGCCCTCCCTAAATTGTTCTTCCGATGAGTGGAAAAGGACATTACGTCCCTAAGTACGTCTTGGGAGACGGAAGGAAAGGGTGCCCCTTACTCTATTCCCATCCCCCAAGGGGAACAGAGGAAAAAGGTAAAATTTCCAGTAAGAAATTAACCATATCTCCAAGATTTACAAAGGTATTTTTCAATATTAGAACCATGAGTCGTTGAGATGCAACTTCAACCAAGCAGTGCTAAAAAGATGAAAGAAATTGCAAGAGCAATGAACTGACATTGAAAGACTTTAACCTAAGCCTAGAATGTTCACTGTGAGCTATGCTACAAGTTAAGGAGCTTAACTGTTTATAAACCTGTAATCCTAATCTGCATGCCCCTGGCAACTTGAGTAATTAGCTGGTGGTATTTCAAAAGGCTGAACCATGAAGGTAGAGTTACCTCATTACATGTGTTCCATGATTTTGCATCATCAGATAGTTCATACCAACAGCTGATTCAGTTTCAGAATCTACAGAGGCAGTTGGCTGTGAAATGTAAACTTCCATGCCGCTAACATAATCCTGGCTTCCAACTTTTGAAACGGGTTATGACTGCAGAGACTGAGAAGCTGGAGGATCCTTAACCGGAAGATCTGGTGGAATCGCTTGCGGAGGTGCAACATTAGAAACTTCTGACATTACTCTGTTGGGGATTTGTTGTTGATGGGTCTCCGAAGCTGATTCAAATGCTGTTGCTGTGGCTCGAGGAAGTATATGTCGAACCAGCTGGGCAAGAAAGTTTTTGACAGCCTAGAAGAGTTTGTTGATCAATTTGTGCAGGATTTAGAGAGGAAGCATTAGGGTTAGTAGAAAAGAGAGCCAGGAGGCCCCCATTTCCAAGGATAGTATGATTGCCGTGAAACCTTTTGAGCTTTGAGAGGTGCTTTTTACCTGCCAAATGGCTATCAAAAACCACCTGGGATTCACACTTTACGTTGCACAACTCGCATATTAAAGAAATCACCTCTTTAGATTTGGGGCACTCAGCTTTTCTATGCCACAGATTAGTTCTCATGCGCTTAGCCTCGTCCGCCTCTCAGGTGACATTTCATGCCTCGCCCACGTACTCCAGAATGGTCCGTCTTCTGCTCCCCTGCCTGATCTTCTTTCATCTCTGCCACAGGATTTTTCACCTTCTCTGGCAAATTCTTTTGCTGATCTCTTTCACCTTTTGTATCATCACTGGAAGCTTTATCACATTTAGAATCTTCAACAGGTAATTTCACTGGTGATCCTTGTTTCAGATCAACTGCCTCAGCATTAGGCTGAACAACATTTGGCTGGGTAATGGAAATGGGAACCGGCATTTGCTTACTTATTGTTCCCATCATGACTTTGTTCAGACTCTCTTTCTTTTTATGTTTCTTTCCCTTCTTGTGCTGTTCTAGGATTTCAAAGGTGTTGCAATCAACCCTACAAAGTTCATATCTTGCCGTACATGGTGGCAAGATTGGCACTGAAGAAGTATGAGCCTGTGTAGGGAAAGGTGGCATATCAGGACCTGATGCTAATGGTGGCTGTAGTGATGCCTGTGGTGGCTCGTGGCTCACCTGGTGCTGGTGTGCTTGCTGTATGTGCTAAATTTGAGGCTGTTGATGCTGAAGCATGAGGAGGGAAACCCTGACCATTGCTCCATTTATGTCCTCTCCCTTGAGTCAATGTTGCATGCCCACCTTGCATGACTTACCACCCCGTTTCCTATGACCCCTGTGCAGGGGTCGCTTGCTCTGCATAAGTTAATGAGTCTTTGAGAATGTAAAACTGCTAGTACGAAATTGGAGACTTAGAAATGTGGGGCAAGCGTGACTACAATGATCATCTTAGATTGAAGTGACAGCTGCCGAAAGAGTAGTTTTTTCTTTCAGGGCCATCACCTCCCATTAGAAATTCAAATGAGTAAACAAACACAGACAACCAGAACACCAGCCAGAGCAAGATGAATACACATTTACAAAGAATCAGGGAAATCAACAACGTGTATGCAAGGGCATGACATGGTGACTATTTTGCGCATGCATATAAAGATAATGTAAGCGACTAAAAGGAACAGTTCACAAATCTTTTACTCAATGATTAATTTTGCATATTTCATCACTACTACTCACAAGCTAGAAACTGCAGGCATAAGAGACGAAAAATGCCCCTAACTTCAAGGCACAATGATACAATTAAGCAGCAGGTAGGAACACGGCCTACATGATAGTCCACAAAACTAAAAAAACCAAAGGACGATAATTAACCCCGGTTACACAGATTATTTGGGTTTAGAAAAACGCATCAATGAATGAGGCTATCATACTCACATAAAGCTTAACATTTCAAAATAGTATGTTTGGATCCATACCACATCAACGTGTCACTTTGGCATGCTGTGGCCATGTAAAGATACTCACAACCAACTTCCACAACAATTTGATAGTAATTTTTGCATTTAATGCCCACTTGTTCCATCAAACATTCAACACATCATAAAGCTTTAGAATTTGCAGGAAAAAAGAAAAAGAAAAAAAAAAATTGTGCAAGCGACATTAAGAAACCGTGAAAAGTATTCTCCCCAAGATTTAGAATTTGCATGAGTCGATGCTGCATGCCTACCACGCATGAATTACCACCCCGTTTTTGTAACCCTTATGCAGGGGTCGCTTACTCTGCATATAATTAGTTGGAGTCACGTGAGATTTAGAGATGTGGGGCAAGGCAACTATAATAATCATCTTAGGATGCATGATCACTGCTGCAAACAACGAGTAGTTTTCCTTTCAGGCCAATATCAACACAACCCGCATACACATTTACAACGAATTGGGAAATCAATGAAAGTGTCGGTTGCTATGGTCAAGGGCATGACATAAAACATATAGCCCTTTAGGCAAAAATTTTTAGCATGTGTAAGCTACCTAACTGTCACAACATTTTTACTTCCATATTTCTTCACCCTACACAAAAGGCCCGTATAAGAGACATAGAAACACACCCTTAACTCAAAGGCACGCATTATGATTCACTCAATATGGCTATACAATTTAGCAGACCATAATCCACGAACCAAAAAAAGAAAAAAAAAATTGATAATCAACCTCGACAAAGTTACCAAGACAAGAGTAAAGAAAGAGATTATTTGATTTTAAAAATATACATCAATCAATGAAGCTATCGTGCTCACATCAACACTAAATTAGCCTACAACATGAAGCAGCTAAAGCAGATATTTTGAATTAGAAATAGGATGTTTGGATCTGCACCACATCAATGTGGTCACTTTAGCATTCTGCGGCCATGCAAAAGACACTCACAACTAGCCTCCACAACAATTTGATAGCAATTTTTCGATCTAAAAATTAGCAAGTGATATTAAGAAAAGTTTCCTTCACTAATTTTTAGCAACATGCATTAATAACTTTGACCTACAAAGAATACAAGAACTTAAAGAATGTGGTCCAAGAAACAAGCTTCTCAATATATGCTAACAGCTTGATGAATACAAGCAGTTAATGAATGTGGTCCAGCATACAAGCTTCTCAATATATGCTGATGGCTTAAGTGCAAGCTCATCTCGTTAATCGCGTTGCATATGCTACATGATGAGGTATGGCCTTTTAAGGCCTCCTCATCTATTGCGAGTCAGTGGTATTACTATTGTTAAGGGCTATACATCATATAAAAGCCTTGACTTCCATAGAAACTTGCCAGGGGAAAGGAATCCAGCAGGAATCGAAAGAGTTGTCAAGCCTCCAATATCCATTGCCAGAGAAAAACAAGGACAAGATGTCGGAAAGAAATAAGCAACATTTAGATTGCCAGAAGATTGAAATTTCCAAGAAAAAGAAAATTTCATGAACACTGAATAGCACACTTGGAGTTTTAGAGTGGAGGAAAAGTGAAATAAACCTAAGGCAGTAGATTTTCAGAGACAGGTGAAAGCGGTATTAGCTCCAAGCTCTCCGTAAAATAAGTGAGGATCCAAAGAAATCTTTACAACCAGTTCCAAGGAGAACAATAATCTCTGACACCAAATCATTAATCTCCATTTCCTTTTCAGACTTCGGCTTACAAACTCTTACAAACTAATTCCAGGATCACTTGATGGTCCTTCCTGTCCATTGCAAGGACCTGGCCAAGGGAGGTTCTTTCTAACCTACCCAATCCAGACCAAAGTAGACCACAAAGCCCAAATTTAAGCACATTTGAGTACTTGCCGCTAATTTTGCATTTTCAAAAAATTCATCACTTTATTTTTGTCATGGTTGTGATGCCAGCATTTTCACTCATCCTCTACAAAATTTCATGTGCAATGCCCAAGTAATTCATAATCATGGAAAGTACATGACAAGCTAGTAGAATTATCCAAAATTTATAATGGAAGCTGTTCACATTCACCAAAGCATCAGTATTTTTTGACACCAGGGAAGAGTTTAGCAAATTACCCCAGCTTGTAATGCTCAATAATCTCATCTAACCACAGAACTAGAAGATGTCACTAAATGGAGCTCCTATAGTACAGGGTACACCACAAATAACTAATGCAATAAGATTTTATCTTAACATAAACAACCACTTCTCATACCACTTCAAGACTATGTTCTCCACACACTGTCTGCATTTCCGAGTGAATTCATTAGTGTTATAAGATCGTGTGCCACAAAATTAAGATTTTTCAATTCATACTTAATCTTAGTAATTCATTATCATATCCACAAAAGTCAAATTACACAGACACTAAAACTTGACGTGAAACAAATTCTCGATAAATAAGCTCTAGTGAACCCCACCAAAAAGTAATAAACATTTCTCAATCCTTCATCATGAAATGCATTAGCATCATTCCTCCTGAAATAAAAGCTGAACCCTAAAGACAAACCAGAATAGTTCAATTACCAATACAAGAACACCTTAGAAACGAAAACCACATATCATCTTTTCTTTTCTTTCTGAAAGGGAAAAAAAAAGGGGAGAGAGAGAGATAAAAACGTCAATTGCCCAAGACTCCGTAAGAAAATTCAATGCATATCTGAGAGAAAAGTAAAAATTCAATGAATATAAGTGAACAAAAACCCTACCCGACCAAAACCCATGTGGTGTTGTTGCTGCGGTTGAAATTGGGGTTGTTGGTAAGGTGGGTAATATTGGAAATCATATTGAATGTGGGCATAATCAGAAGAAGGAACAACTGGGTTTGAAGATTCAGGCGGTGGGGTTGAAACCCCAGAAGGCCTAATTGGAGAAGATTTGGGTTGAGGTTGAGATTGTTGTTGATTGTAATAATTTGCATAATCTTGATGCTGCTGGTAATAATTAGGGTATTGTTGAGGATGATAATAGGCATAGCAGGATGAGCCGTACGGTGGTGGTTGTTGCGTTTTTACTAAATAGGAATTTTTTTTTTAAATCAAAATAAAAAAAATAGTGTTTTTTTTTTCTAAATTAGAGATGTCGCGCTTTACGACCGAGACATGCATTACCCATTCCCCGCTATCCGACTATGGGCTGGGACTCCCTGATCTCGCAATTGGTTGCATGATTACAGATTGCGACATGCACTATCCCCCCACAACATTTGCCTCTTCATTCATTCATCCTGTAAGCTATCTCTGCTCCAGCACTATTCAATATCCAAAAACTACACTCAATCATTGTAATCAATCAACACCAAACTATTAACAAACTATTCCGACATAATCACTAAACTCTAAAAATATCATACTTCACAAATATCAAATAGTAAACATCTAAACTCTTGTAATATCACCAAACATCACCAAATTTCATTTATCAATCACCAAATTTCACAAATACCAAACTCTAAAAATATTAATCAATACTCTAAAAACAATCATGAACAAACACTAACATGTATATAAATATGAGATAAAAGTTATAAAATTATAATTAATAAATTTTTAAATTATAAAGTTAGAATGTAATATATAAACAAATACCAAGATACACAAATATGAGAAACTATACTAAATATCGTATGGAGGTCATCCAATATTTATACGCGGCTGACGTCTAGTGGTAACTGGAATGAGAGTTGGAACTGGAGCCTACGTACCCTCATGACTATCGGAAAAATTGAAGCACGACAGTCGTACTATCCTCTAAATATCGATGCCGTCTCTGTCGCTGATAAACATTAAGTCGTTGAGGCTCATTTGGCGTAGTGTCGTCATACGCCTTGAAAGCAAGTGTCTATGTAAACGTCGGAGTGGGTATAAAAGTCGGGTATGAATATATCTGAGTGTCTATATGCTCCTCGAATATTGATGTTTGTGTAAATGTCGGAGTGGTTATAGGAATCGGATACGAATATATCTGCGTCTTTATATACTCCTCAAAGGCACCCGTAGTACCAGAAGTACAGGGAACGTCCGGATCGATATATCCCTGTGTAGATGTCGAAGGACAATCTCTCTGAGGTGTCGTATGTCCGAAGCGCTGTAGTATGTCCCATAAGCCATCTCTGATATAAGCAACTCGAGGATCTACTTTTGGGACTGTGAGGATATCAAACGCTACTAAATGAAGATCCTCCAGTCGGTAGCACTGCCAAAAGAAAAATATTTTTAAAGTATAGAAACATTATGTAAAGAATAAAAGTAATATAAAATGGTAAAGTATTTATGACTTACCATAAACAAAGTGTATGCTGTGGTGTTACTTTCCCAAAATAGAAATGAAACTCTGATGTTGCAAGAACCAAGTTGAGGGAGTGCAAGCTATGTTGCAGAAGGAAATAGAAGGGAGAGATCGCGCAAGCAAGAAGAGCGCAAGCTAAGTCGCCAAGTCGCAAAAGAGGGAGAGGAGAAGAAAAATCACGCAAGAAGAAGCGCTTGTCGGGTTGTTATAAAGGGGATGTCGCGCTCTGGGTCCGCACAAGTTATTGTGCGAACCCAGAGGCGTAACCTATTGCGCACTCCCAAAGAGCGCAATCTGTTCCTGACCGCGCAATCTTTTTCCTTTGCGAACCCGGTAGTTGGTGTGGAACAGGAGCGCGACATCCCTATTTTGGGAACAAGAAGAAAATGCCCTAATTTTTTAATTTTGATTTAAATTTACCTTATTTTAGTAAAAACCTCCTGTTCTTGATGCATTGAATTGTTTTCCCCCTTTTTCTATCTCTATTCCCAAATCTTTGAATGTGTCGTCCTTTTAATTTTTAAGGTTTTTTTTTCTTTTTTTTTTTTTCCTATTTTTCTCTTTTGTGTGGCTATATGCAATTGCTTCTCTATGTATATTTTTTTTTTTCCTTTTTTTGAATTTGAGTTTTGAATATTCAAATATCAATGACTTACACAAAAGGAAAAAAAAATTGTAGCTAGTTTAAAAGAAATTATAAATTTATATTAGATAATTAATTATTTTTAAATCATTTCATATGCTTGGTAAATTGATAATGACTTGCCCACAATAAATATTTAACAGAATTAAAATTTTATCTTGTTGGTAACTTATATAGATCGATGAACACATGAAATTAGGAATATGGTAAAAACTTCTATTCTGTTTGTGATTCTTTTTTTTTTTTTTTTGAAAAATTTTAATTTTTAAAATTTTAATCTTTGAGGAGTGCAAAAGAGGGTACAGTCTTATCAAAACTTGTATAAGTTGTTTTTCATGAATACCAAGGGCATAAGTACTGAAAAGTCAAAAATAGAATTTTTTTTTTTTAGAATTAATGTGGAAACAATTTATTGGCGTTAATGTGTGTGTGTGTATGTTTTTCTAAAGTCCATGGACCAAGGTTAAATTGAACACTTACATTCTTAAAAAGTTTTTTTTTTTCTTTTTTTCAAATCATTATTGAATCCGATTAAATCTGATTTGATTCAGACCGAACCTTTATAGGATAAAATTCTTTTACCGTATGTTTTCATCATATATAAAATATAAACTAAATGTTTTATTTAAAAGATATCAATACTAATTGTGTAATAAGCACAAAATGAACTATTTTTTTATTACTAAAGAGATATCAATGCTTAACTGCAAAATCAAAAAGATGAATTACATCCTTAACAGATGAATATATTCAAATCATAATTGTTGTTGATGGGTCTCTGATGCTGATTCAGATGCTACTGCTAGAGGTGGCTCAGAAACAGAACCATTTGCTTGGAGTGGTGCAGCAGTTGGGGCAAATGCGGCCGCTGTGGCTTGAGGAAGTATATATTCAACCAACAGGGCTAGAAAGTTCCGACAGCCTAGAAGAGTTTGTTGATCAATGTGTGCAAGACTAAAAGAGGGAGTATTCGGGATGGAAGAAAAGGTAGCCTGGAGGTCCCCATTTCCAAGGATGGGTTGATTGCCATGATACTAGTGATGCATACTAAATTCAGATGGAGATAAGGAATAAGAGCTAGTGAGTAAAAACATTGGTTGGGGGCATAGAAAGGACCTCCAAAGCCTATATGGTGTGTCTTTATTAACTGCAAGAAACTAAATTATTTAGTGCGGCGGATCAATAGCCTTCACTTATGAAGTGGTTAGCCCCACAACCTTGACTTCTTCTTGGTTACTCATAAATTTGATTCTCCGCCAATCTTCCCCAGTTGAAGAAGACTTTTCCTCAAGTCTTTCCTCCTTGTAATTTCCAAGATACGGAGAAAACAAAAAATGTCTAAAAAAAAAATTGAATTTGTAATCTCTTGGGCATCTCCACTTAGAAAATTCTCGAAAGGATGTGGAGCCAAATCTAAAGAATTTGCTAAAATTTTCCAGTAGACAGCTTTAAATGGAGTAGTCCCGCTTGGTTTAACAAGCAGAGCGATCGTAAGCAAATTTAGGAGCCAAAAGAAGATCCGGTTCGTCCATATTTTTCTTTATCAAACTCTTCTCAAAAAAATTGTTCAAACTTCTATTAACAAGCTTAATTTGTATGTGGGTGGCATGTTGTGGTGAAACTTAAATATTTATATTTTTATTAAGACAAATAAATGAAAATAAGTTAAAACAGAAGTTTAGGTTTTCTTAGCATCACCCCAAAATGGGGGTGAGACTTCATTCATATATAATCTATTTGTCCATTATTCATCAAAACAGTTTTCTTATCGATATGCATCTACCAAGTAAAGTTGTTAGTGATCATAATTCAATCAACCTTTTAGTAGATAAATATTATGGATGAAAGAAATTGGGGAATGGCAAAAGAGCAAATATTTGGGGATGGATGGCAAAAGAGCAAAATATGGATGACATGGACAACAAAAGTCCAAAGAAAGGGGATGAATGATGACAAAAGAGCACAAATATTTGGAGATGGCAAAAGAGCAAATATAGATGAAAGAAATTGGGGAATGGCAAAAGAGCAAATATTTGGAGATGGCAAAATATGGATGACAGGGATAACAAAAGTCCAAAGAAAGAGGATGATGACAAAAGAGCACAAATATTTGAAGATGGCAAAATATGGATGACATGGATGACAAAAGTCCAAAGAAAGGGGATGATGGCAAAAAGAGTGTAAATATATTTGGGGAGGGACGACAAAAGAGCAAATATGGATTGGATGACAAAAGTCCAAAGAAAGGGGATGATGGCAAAAGAGCGCAAACATTTTGGGGAGGGATGACAAAAGAGCAAATATGGATGACATAGATGACAAAAGTCCATAGGAAATTGGCAATCCAATATGGATATGACGAAATCGATGTCCAAGGTAGAAATTGGGAAAATGGGGAATGGTCCTATGAAAAAATCCAATGGAGAGATTGGGAAAATTGGGGATATCCCAGGGAGAAATTGGGAAAGAGGATGAAATCAAGGTCCTCAGAAATCCAAGGGAAAGATTGGGAAAATTGGGGAAGTGCAAGGGAGAAATTGGGAAAAATTTCAGCCAGTCTTAACCAATATATATAGTCACCTCCGGACCCCAATCTCCCACCAAAAGCTAGCCAGCCTAACCATCTCTCCCTACTACTTCCATTATTCCTTCTCAACTCACTGTGAGTATCGCCAACCCATTTCTCTCTCTCTCGACTTCCAACATGAGTATCACTGTGAGTATCGCCAAACCATTTCTCTCTCTCTCTACTTCCAATATGCCTTCTCAAGGTACTTCCAACATGCCTTCTCAAGATACTATGACTATCAATTCTTTCGAATCCAATTTAACCTTCTTGGTTTCCCTCTTTGTCAATTTGCTTTTAAATCCACAGTTCATTTCTTTATTTGAAATACATACTACAATTATAGTATTGGTTATTATAATTTTACTTTTGTATCGTATATTTACACAAATGAAATTCAATTCTTGTGATTTATCTTATTCTCGTATTTGTCGCACTCTTGGCTCCTTATCCATAGTTTTTTTATCATTTCTTTTATTTTCAAAATCAAGATACTTTATTTTAATTTATACTTTGATTATGATAGAAGAGTTTTTTATATTGATTTATTTGTCTTGGGAATTAGCAAAAGAATTGAGAAAATTCTTTACGACAAATGGTTTGATCAAGATGCTAATGCCAAAGGTTGATAATATTTTATTTCATACTAATTCTCCAGTATTACGACGTCCACCTGTATGAGCATTGCTCGTCCTACATAGAAGGATTATTATTATTTGAAGTGATTTTGTTGTACGCAAAAGAATTATGAGGAGTGATGTTTCAAATAATTTTAAAATTTTAATGTGATCAAGGAGTTGTTGCCAAGGATAAATTGTGTTCCTAATTCTCCCTCAGAAAGTCCACCTATTCTTGTATTTTGGGGCTTGTACCTTGTAATTTTTTCTGTTTGTATTTTTGTTTTTTATTTTAATTATAATTCAAGGGTTTTGGTTTATACTTGGTCATTCTTTTCGGCTGCGAATGCATGTTGGGGATATAAAAACGATGCTTGGATTGGTGGGAGAAATTAGATGCAAGAACAAGGAAGAGAAAGATATATAATTGTCGATAAATTATAACTCAAGTAGTACCGTTTCCCTTATGAAAGTTTTATCTTGAAACTTCTCTATGTATCAAAAAAAGAGAGAGATATAATTTTTATCCCCATATATACCGTATTTTGTTATTTTAATATAAAATTTTCATTAATCTCTAGATACATAATTTAATTGGTCCAAAGTGATGAAGATGATATACGAGCACTTGCAAAATTCGCAAAACTAAACCGGACTCCACCCACGTTTGTCCTCCCATGGCAAAATGAAATAGAGATAAGGAATGAGAGCTTGGTGAGTAAAAATATTGGTTGGGGGCATAGAAAGGACCTCCAAAGCCTAGGATCAATTATTTAGTGGGGCAGGTGTAATATAATAGCCCCAAATAAATAACTTATTATTATATGTATAAAATTACAATATTATGGTCCTGTCATTGAAGAAAAATGATGAAAAAAAATACATGAAACCAACCCACTGAATGGTCACTTGGCTCATGAGACACCCCTCCCCCCGGATTTGCATATTGAAAGCGCCCTCACATGGTTGACACCTGTGGTTGGACATAGAGTCAAGTTGGGTCTGATTTATTCCGATCTTGCACCCTAGAACTAGAAAAGCCTCAAATCTTCTGGGCTCAGCTCTCAAGTGGGCCTGGGGCCCAAACCAACTGCCGGGTTGGGCAGGACAAGGTACGTTGAGTGATTTGCACGAGACTTTCTTCGGCACTTCATCCATCGAGAATCCACCGTTGCACGGTTGTGATGATCCACGTGTATAAGACGGATTGGTTGGATATATCAGTCTTGTACAGATCATTGGTTCTAGAAATGGATTTGTTTTAAGTGGCGACAAAATCTCTCTCTCTCTCTATATACACAGTGCAAATGAGCCAGTTTGACTATTCCTACACAGCGATAAAACAATTCTTTTATTTTATTTTATTTTTTTGCCTTTTGAAATTGGGAAAACACCCCAACTAAATATATATAATTCATTTCCTTTGCTCTATTAATTGTGTTGAAAACTTTACTTAATTTTATAAAAAATTTATACAGAAGCTTTTATCTATTTTCGCATAAAGTATTTACCACTTATGGTATGGGCATAAAAACATTCAACAGCAAGCCCTCTTAGTCAACCAAGTCAACAACACAGCTTCCCCCCACATACAAATTAGGGCATTTACTTAGTATGCTGCTGGTGATAATTAGGGTATTGTTGAGATGATAATAGGCATAGTAGGATGAGCCGTGTGGTTATTGTTGTCATTGATGCATTGAATTGTTTTTTCTCTTTAAGATTTTCCCTTTTTCTATCTCTATTCTCTAAGATTTGCAAATGGGCATTCGGGGACTAGTTTGAATGAATTTGGGCATTGATGCGAATGAACGTTTGATAACTTTTTTTTCCCCTTTTTTCAGATAATTATTCATTGTTAGGAAATAAATTCGCATGACAATTTCTTTTATTTTTATAATTGTTTAAAGGTAAAATATTTTGCATAAAATTATTTTAATAATATCTTATAATTTAATTATGAAATTATTATATAAACATTTTTTATAGGCGAATCATACTGCTATTTTTCGTTTTATTTAATTATAGAAATAGTAACGAGAAAAACAAATACAATAACAACAATATGAGTCTCAATCCCAACAATTGTGATTGATCATTTGAGAGACAAATATAGAGAAGATTAAAGAAAAAAAAGAGAAAATATTAGTTTAATTTGTGCGAATTCTTCTACGTCATTCATTCATATCCAAATCCATCACCTCATTTAAACCCTTAACTATCATATCTTTATGGATAATTTACATCTAAGTTTTTAACGATCTGTCTCTATATTTTACTAAATTTTCTATATTTAAGTTCTCGATTTTCTTAATCGGTGCGTCTTTAGGTCTTTTTTACACATGTCCAAATTATCTTAGACGACACTCTCGCATCTTATCCACAATTAAATTAATTCCCGATTTATTACAAATTTTTTTCGTTTTTTATTCTATCTCTTCGAGTTTTGTCACACATTTACTTAAATATTATCAGTTTTGCTACAATCATTTTTTGTTTTTGTTATTGTTTAATAGTTCAATACTTAGTTTCATATAATAATGTAGGTTTTACTATAATTCTATAGAACTTTTCTTTCCAATGCAGCGTTATCGTGTGATTATAAAGAATTCCAGATACTCTCCTTCATTTCATCCAATCCGCTTGAATCTTATGATTCACGTCTCTATCTATATTGTTATTATTTTTAATGATGAAACCGAGATATTTAAAAGATTCACTTTTTGATATACCTTGTCCATCTAACATAATCATTTTTTCATCATCCGGATGATTATCGCTAAACCTAAATCTCATATATTCAGTTTTTAATCTATTCAATTTAAATTTTCTCGATTCTAGTATGGCCTCATAAATCTAATTTAGTACTCATACGCTTTCTAATTTTATCAACTAACACTAAATCATTTACAAAAAGAATACACTATGATATTTTTTAAATATTTTTTATGATTTCATCTATCATTATTGTAAAAATGATAAAACTTAATGCCGAATCTTAATGGAGTTTAATGTTAATAGTTAAGCTATCATTTAGACCCATGCAAGTTCTTATATTGGTTACAACTCCTTCATATGTATCTCTAATGAGATTAATGTATCTTAAAGAGCTTATTTTTTTTATTAATGCCCACCACAATACATTTCTAAGAACCTTATCATATGCTTTTTCTAAATCGATAAATACTATATGTAGATCTCTCTTCTGTACTCTATATTGAAATACTATATGTAGATCTCTCTTCTGCACTCTATATATCTCCATTAAATGTCTTAAAAGGTTGATTGCTTCTGGGGTGGATATTTCTAGTATAAATCTAAATTAATTTTGAGACACACTTATCTCCAATTTCAATTTATGATCTATTATTTTCTCCCATAGTTTCATGGTCTGACTTATAAGTTTAATTCCTCTGTAATTGAAACAATCTTGTATATCTCCTTTATTTTTATATAGTGGTATAAGTGTACTCACTCTCTCCATATTTGAGACATTTTCTTTATTTGTCAAATTTTGTTAAAAATATCTATTAATATTACTATACCAAATTCACCCAAATATTTCTACATTTCAATTAGAATGCTATCATATCTTATAATTTTATTATTTTTCATTCTCCTTAAAATCTCTTTTATTTTATGAGAACAAATTTTACGTTTAAAATTTTTATTAATCTCTTTTACAAGTATCTTGATATTTCATATATCTATGTGTGGATACCTGTAAGGCCTTAATTTGAAAGGTTGTGCTTCTGATTTTAGCACTATATGGTGATCCTACTGTCTTTCAAGAGGGAAGGAATTGGGAGTTTGGAAAACGTCCTCGTACTGCTTGAGTAATGCTGTTACTTCTGCAGGATTTTCTACTCTATTTTTCTCATTATTAACAACAATGGGGGCACATATCTGTAGTTGCTGTTGTTTGAATTTTCTAGTATCCTTTCCCCGAATGAGTTTCATCTTGGAATCTTGTATATTTCCTTCTAGAATTACTTCCTTCTGTCCTTTGAAAAACTTAACTTGTAATTGCTTGAAGTCAAAGGTTATGGGATTGAAGCGATACATCCAATCTACTCCTAAAATAATGTCCTATTTACCCAAATTGATTACCTTTAAATTGAATGAAAAATTATACCAATGTATGTTCCATTTAACAGTCTTGACTTCAGTAAAACTAGAAATTATTCCTCCATCTGCTATGACAGCATGCAGGGAGTCGAGGGTTCAGCCTTCAATTTCAATTCCCGAACTATTTTATGGTCAATGAAACTATTGGTGCTACCAGTATCCACCAGAATAGTTATAACAGATTTATTTAATATTCCCTGCAATGCTATGGTTTTTCTGGATAAAGAGTTTGCCAATGCACAAAGTGAGACATCCAGAGTTTTACCTATATTGCTATCCATCTTTTTCAATTCGTGATCTGCATTAACAGGTTCCAATTCTTCATCTTCTTCTGCCAATATCAGGTTCAAACCTTTAAGCCGGCGTTGGTGTCCAGGATTGAATCTTTCTCCACACTTGTAGCAAAGATGATTATCCCTTCGATATTGAATTTCTTGAGGAGTGATCTTCTGTAATGGACCACTTCTTTTAATGTTTGTTGACACATACTTTTGTTGACCTGCTGAATATTGGTTAACTGAGTTGTTTGCTTCTATCTCCTTCCCAGCAATTCTTGCAGTGGCAGTTCTTACCCTATCTCCAAAAGTGTTTAACTGTCCCTTGTCGGCAATTTCTAGAGACTGCTCCTATAAGGCTGCAATTTCAAAGGTCTGTAACAATGTATCAGGTTTCAATATCCTGACCATTAGCTTGATTTCTTCATTGAGTCCGCTGATGAAACTAGAAATGGAGTGTGATTCTGACAAGCTGGGATTTCTTATGAGCATTAATGACCATAATTCCTCAAATTTTTCTTGGTACTCCAAAACTGATCCAATTTGCCGTAACTTATTGAACTCTTCCACCTCATCTTGCATTCCTTTACCTCCAAACCTTTGACACAAGAGTTTAGAAAATTCATCACACTCCACATTTCCCTTTGCTATTTTTAACCCTTGGTACCAAATTTCAGCCCTACCTTCTAGATAAAATTCTATTGTTTCCATCCATTGAGCATATGGAATACGGTATATCATGAAGAATTTATGACATCTCCTTACCCAGTTACGTGGATCCTTCCCTGAAAATGTTGGTAGCTCTATTCTTGGAAGATTAGGGGCTTGCATCTTACAATTGTTTTCTTTCTTAACAGATTCTGCATCTGTCTTTCTTCTACTTCCCACTGGAGTTGGCAGTAGAGAAGGTAATGGGCTCTTGTTTGCATTTGGTTCTTCATTATTTCCCTTGCAGATTTTGATTGCAAGAGCATTAAATTTGATCTCCATATTCGTCATGAAGGATTCCATTCTTTCTTCAAATTGTTCTTTTAATTGTTTATTATCAGCCTGCATTTCTTGATTGAGTTCTTGAATCCGTACATCTTGTTTTCTGTTATGCTCTTCCAAAGCTTTGGATCTTGTACCCTCTGCCATGATCGTTGGTAAGTATCTTGAAGGGCCAAGGAAAAGGAGCTCTGATATCAATTTGTTATAGGCTGGGAAACTGATAACCAAGGGGGAATGGCTATGGACTATTTGCTGAGTTATGAAGAATCTGACAAGTGTTTAAGAGTGGACAATTGAGTGAGGATTGAGAAGAAAGAATGAGAGGTTAAGGGAGACTAGGAGAAGGCGAGAACAGCTAGTTCAGAAAAGAAGAAGAAGAAGAAGACAGAGGGAAGAGGAAGAAACGAGAGAGAGAGAAACTAGAATGACAATGCATTTCCAAAATCCAGTCTACCTTCCACTTCTTGCTATTTCAGTACATATATCAATTTCTCAACTTTTTTAACTACCTCTAACTAATTCTTGCTAACTACCTCACTATACAACTACCTCACTATGCTTTGTTGATCTTACAAGCTATTTATTTCTTCCCAATATCCTGAGTTGTTACATGGAGCTGTTACAGAGCAGCAGCTCAAGACATGAGCACAAGTCAGGTTACTGCCCAGCCCAATTGGCCCGAGCATTTGGACATACCACTGCTTTAGTTGGATTTGGAGTCATACCTTATGCTAGAAAGCTCTAATTTGGATTATTATTTTAGGTTCGTATAGGTATTGAGATTTATAACCCTATTTTTTTTATTACCCAGATTAACAATCGTAAGATTGTCATTCAATAATTATTGTTCATTTTACTATTCCATCTTATAAGAAATGATAATAATTGGATCACAATTCAAGTGTCACTAAACCATAAGTGCCAACACCATGAAAATGGTAGAAAGTTCTATTATTTTAAATCTAAACCAACTCGATCTAAACCAAACGAGAGGGTTTAATCGAAATGTATGCAACCGACTCGCCCAAATTTGTAGGGCCTTCTCAATACTTAGGCCTACCTCTTCTCCCCTTTTAATTAATTAGTTATTAATTTTACACAAATTGAAGAAAAACATTAGATAATTAATTAATGAAAGAATATTAAATAAACATAACAAATATGGATGGACTAAGTTCCAGCTCTGAAATTAACTAAAACACTAGTCATGTTAAAAGGATATTTTTTTTTTTCATGGGCAAATAGTATATGAAAATCTAATTTAGATTATACAGCAAAGTAAAAATTTTAACAGACATACAAATGGATAGTCAGCCTAATGGATGAGATATTAGATCTCTTAACCAAATATTGAATTTGAAATTTAGGAATGAAAAAGATTATGTTATAAGAATCATCTCCTAAAAAGGTCTTTATGGATGCTCTAACCAGATTAGACAGAGTATGATTTCGTATATTAATGGTGAGGGGAAAAAAATACTCTATTCCCATCCCCCTGGGGGAATACTGAAACAAGGTACAATTTGCAGTAAGAAATTAACCATATCTCCAAGATTTACATAGGTATTTTTCAATATTAGAATCATGAGTCATTGAGATGCAACTTCAGCCAAGCAGTCCTGAAAAAAGAATGAAGAAATTGTGCTCACCACAAAAACAAGAGCAATGAACTGACCTTCGTGGTCCTTATACTTTTCGAATTGTTTTTAACGAAGTATAATCAATAAATCATTTCTTTATTTGAAATATGCTCTATAAACATAGTATTGATTGTTATAATTTTACTTTTCTTTCATATCCTTACTCAAATGAAGTTCAAGTGTAATCGTTTATCCTATTTTTGTTTTCGTCAAACCCTGGTTCCTTATCCATGGCTTTCTTATCATTTCTTTTATTTTCAAAATCAAAATGATTTATTCTAATTCATGTTTTGATAATAGCAGTAGAGTTTTTTATATCGATTTATTTAGTTTGGAAATTAGTAAAAGAGTTGAAAAAAAAAATAATGAACGGTTCTTTACAACAAATCATCTGATCATGATATCATTTCTAAGGATAAATAAAATTTTATTTTATATGAGTTCTCCTATGCCGCAACACCTACCCTTATGAACATTGTTTATCCTACGAATCAAGTGTGGCTCCTTAACAAAGGGTTTCTTAATATTCATTTTGTTTTCAAAGTCAAGACACCTTTGGTACTAGCAGAAGGATTATCATTTATTTGAAGTGATTTCATTGTACGCAGGAGAACCACGAGGAGTGATGGCTCAAAAGTTATTCCCAACAAAAACTTTTGAAATTTTAAATGTGATCAAGAAACACTTGCAAGGGTATATTGTGCACGTAACTCTATGCTGGAAGTCTTCCTATAGAAAATATGAATCAATCAGTGAAATATATAATTATTCATATATTTTGGGATTTGTACTTGGTGATTCTTTTAGATTTGTTATATATATATATACATATCTATATTTGAATTTATTGTATTTTTATAATTTTTATAATAATTAAAGTATTTTGAGTTTATACTTAATCATTTTTTTCGATTGCGAATGCATTTTGGAGATATAAAAACAATGTTTGGATTGGTGTGAGAAATTGGATGCAAGAACAAGGAAGAAATAGATATATAATTGCCCATGAGTTACAATTCAGGTGGTACCGTCTCCCTTATAAAAGTATTAAATTCAAACCGCCTATGTAAAAAACAAAAATATGGAGATATATAATCTCTCCATCCCTTTATGTACCGTACTTTGTTATTTTAATATAAAATTTTCATTAATCTCTAGATATATAATGTAATTGGTCCAAGATAATGAAGATGATTGAGGAGCACTTGCAAAATTCGCAAAAGTAACCCAAACTCTACCCACATTTGTCGTCGCATTGCAAAATGAGATGGAGAAAAGGAATGAGAGCTTGGTGAGTAAAAATATTGGTTGGGGCATAGAGAAATTATGTAGTGGGGCAGGTGTAATAGCCCTCATTTCTGATTTATTCCGATCTTGCACGCTAGAACTAGAAAAGCCTCAAATCTTGTGGGCTCATCTCTGTAGTGGGGCTGGGGCCCAAATCAATTGCCGGGCTGGGCGGTACAATGTACATTGAGTGATTTTGTACAAGTCATTTTTCTTTTTCTTTTTTAATTTTTAATAAGGTAACGTAATTAAGTAAAATTAAATTAAAAAAATAAAAAATAAAAAGATTCTATTACTTAAATCGTCCGTAGGACTATACAAGTCTTTCTTTGACACTCCATTCCATCGTAGAGAATCCACCATATGCACAGCTATGATGATCTACGTCTATAAGAGGGATTGGCGGGATGTATCAGCCTCGCAGAGTTCATTTAATAAATTTGAGGTTTTTGAAATGGATTTATCTTTAGAGGTGACAAAATCTCTCTCTCTCTCTCTCCTCCCCACATTTGGAAGACAGTGCCAATGAGCTAGTTTGATTATTCTTTCACAGCAATAAAATAATTCTTTTATTTTTGTTTTTATTTTTTCTGCTTTTTGAAATTGGGAAAACGCCCAACTAAATATATATAATTCATTTCCCTTGCTCTATTAATTGTGTTGGGAACTTCACTTAATTTTATAGAAAAATTATTTTTATCTATTTTTGCAGAAAGTATTTACCACTTATGGTATTAGCATAAAAACATTCAATAACAAGCCCTCTTAGTCAACCAAGTGAACAACACAGCTTCCCCCCACGTCTTTTTTCCCTTTTTTTTTTATTTTTATTTTTATAACTGAATATAAACTATGTTTGATAGATTCCAAGCGAGGACTATTACTGTATATTTTTTTTAAGCTTTCATTTAATACTCAAATTTATTAATATATTATTTATTTTTAGTCTTCTTAAATAATAATTTTATAAATCTTTATACTTAATTTTACTAAATAATATAATAAATAGAAGGAGATAAAATATTGCATGACTAATAAAAAGAAAGCAATTAGATTTAAAATCTGTTTGGCTTGTTTTTAATTTTAAATCAATTTTAATATGAAAAAAAAAATTAAACCAAATCGATATTACGGTATCTTAAATGTTTTTTTATTTTTCAATTTAACTATATTTTTTTATTTTAATTTTTCAATTGGGTTACATATAATTGAAGTTAGATACAAATCTAGTCTTGTGAAATTGCTTTTATCTCCTCTTCTTGCTTTCACTTCTCCAACCATTCCACCAGAATAAAGGTCAGGTGGTGACCATATCATGAAACCCCAAACGTAGAACTTCGTCAAACCCCAAACCTCAAAGCCTACACTTGAGTGACTATATTTTGGTACTTTGGCTAATTGGTCCTAATTTTTTTATGTTACCCAAGTGTCATTAAAGTTTGAAAACCTCCTTATTTTGATTTTAAGTTTTTTCTTTGAAAATAATAAAATTTAATTTTTCTTTCTCTAAAAATAAATACATCAAAATTTTCTCTCTAAACTTAATTTAATTTTTATATTTTTTTTATCTCTAAATACATTGATTTTAAATTTTATCTTTATAAAATATCAAATTTGATTTTTCTCTTTTTTAGACAAACCATGTTAATTTTATTAGTTAGACGATTTAACATTAATTTAACTCGTAACTTTGCAACTAAAAAAAAAATAGGAATTTAGGAAACTATGTGATACTATCACATCAGGAATATGGAGTAAAAATAGAGAAGTAGAGAAATTACGAAAACAATGCGTTTAAGGAAGAGGAGATATTTTAATAATGGGGGTTGGTTTTGAAAACTTCCCACATCGGTAAGACATAAACATTGTCAGTTCAGTTATCGTAATGCCAAGTGAAAGAGCAAGTCAAAATCAATTTCAAATATAGAGAGTCTAATGTAATTGAGGAAGGAGTTCACCTTTAAGTTGTCCACATCCCTTGAGTATAGATAGTAATGTAATTGAGGAAAGAGTCTAATGTCTTTCACCTTTAAGTTGTCACCCTTAAGTTCTTCACAACCAATGAAAAGGTTCACATCACTTGAGTTCCGACTTGGAAATAGTTCACCTTAAGTTCGGTGTCACCGTGCAAATCCGAAGAGCAGGCCCCTGCAAAGCATTTCCCTCTCACCTTCCTATCACTCGTCTTCTCGGGTTAGTATGATTATCAACTCTTTCACCATCCCAACAAGCATGGACTCGAACAAGTTCCACTCTAATTTGATTTTTATGGTTCCTTTGCTTCTCAATAGGCTTATAATGAAATATAATCAATCTACCACTTCTCTATTTGAAAAGCACCCTATAATCATAGCATTGATTATCATAGTTTTACTTATATATTGTATTCTCACTCAAATGGAGTTCAAGTCTTGTCATTTATCCTTTTCTCATGTTCATTGTACCCTTGGCTCTTTATCTATAGTCTTCTTATCATTTCTTTTGTATTCAAAATCGGATGGTTTATTTCAATTTGTGTTTTGATTATGATAGAAGAATTTTTTATATTGATTTATTTGATTTGGAAATTAGCAGAAGAGTTGAGAAAGTTTTTGATTTCATGGTATGCAAAAAAGTAATTATGAGGAGTGAAGCTTCAAAATTATTTGAAATTTTAAGTGTGATCAACAAGACTTGTTAGGGTAAATTATGCTCCTATGAATCAATAAGTGAAATATGTAATAATTCATGTATTTTGGGGTCTATACTTAGCGACTCCTTCGGTATGTATTTTTTTTTTTTATTTCTGTATTTGAGTTTGATGTATTTTTATAATTTCTATAATAATTCAGGTATTTTGAGTTTGTACTTGATTTTTTTTTTTTTAATAATTTTTTAGTTGGAGGTCATTCTTTTTTGTTACAAATGCATTTTGGGGATATAAAGGGTACTTGATTGGTGGCAGAAATTGGATGTATCAACGAGGAAGAGGGTCTTTGAGATGGTATTGGACAAAACTAAAAGATCTTTGATATGGTGCTATTTGGGCACTTTGTTGTTTTGTTGTGGATGCTTAGTGTGTTTAATATGCTAGATTCTTGATTATCTTTATGTAAAAAATATTCTGGCTTGAGACATGCTTACAAGCAAGAAAAAATTATGCTAAAACATAGGATAATAGCAACAGAGAGAGACTACATGCTTACTTTTCAACGTTGAAAATTCAAAAAAAAAAAAAGAAGTATTATTGTATCAAATTTAACTTTGAAGAGGAAGAAAACTGGCGCAAATTATGCTTTAATTTTTCATGCAACACTTACAAGCCAAATGTTAAACATTTTGGCAAGCTGTAATGGATTTATCACCTTAAAAGTTTGTAATTGAGTGCTAATATTCTTGTATTCTATTTATGTTTTTTTAGCTCAATATAAAAAATTATAAATTAAATATGACAAAATATTATATTATATTATATTATGCGTCAATAGAAAATTTGATTTTTGACTTTTTTATTTATTAAAATATTTATAAATTCAGAGTTATAAAATAAAGAGTAAAATTTTTATTATATAATCAGTAAAAAAAAAAAAAAAACTAAACAATCACTCTGGTTTGGGGTTTCCCCTGGACTTGCATGTACAAAAGCCCCATCACAGTTTTGGCACGTGGACATAGAGTCAAGTTGGGTCTGATTTATTCCGATCTTGCACGATCAAAAAGGCTCAAATCTTGTGGGCTCAGCTCTGTAGTGGGCTTGGGACCCAAATCAATTGCCGGGTTGGGCGCGCCGAGGTACATTGAAACTAGTCATTTTAAGCCCAAAACCTCCATGTCTTCTAGATTCAATTACTAGTGATGGTGATTTTGGACAAGCCTTTCGGCACTCCATCCATGGAGGGGCCACAAGTTGCACATTTGTGATGAACCACCTGTATAGAAGGAATTGGTAGGATATGTCATTGTGGTAAGAGATTATTTCATAAATTTGATGTTCTTAAAATGGATTTGTTTTAGAGGTGACAACAAATTTCTCTCTCTCTCTCTCTCTCTCTTCCCCCTTCATTTTGGAAGACTGCCAATGAGCTAGTTTGATTTTTCTTTTGCATCAATAAAATAATTCGTTTCTTTTTATTTTTTCTTGGAAAAACACCCCAACTAAATATATATAATTCATTTCTTTTTGATGGGACAAGGTCCCAGAATCGAATTTAATAAGTCAATCCAAGGGAGATCCACGCAGAAGGTCCATGAAGGACAATTACCGGTTGAGGTTTGAATGCAATTATCTACCGAAGGGTTTCAGTCGTCCGAATCTTTCGAATGATAGGGTCTTAGTCGCTTGGCCAACCGAACGGCCTTAGTCGTTCAGCTAACCGAATGCAATTCGGTTGACGAAATTAATCACCCCGATTGGGTATCTAAATCGACCGCCCCTCAACCGAAGGAGTCCTGAGGACCTCTCATCGGTCAAGCGACCGATCGATAGCTAACAGTTTTAACGATCAAGAAGGAAGGTCAAAGTACTCTAGTGACACCCGTCTCTTACTAAAAACAACACCTTGAGATCTTTGCGGTTAATGGAGGAATTTTTTCAAAATTTCGACGGAGGAATCTTTTCAAAATTTCGACAGTTTTCCAAAAAGATGAGAATCGCAATCAATTCGAAACATTGAATCTCTGAAATTTTCGGATCGACTCGATAAGGAAGATAGGATTGAAGCACTGCAGCGGCGGATGACTCTCACAGGTTTAAAACATCTCATAACCCTCCAAGATTGGTATGCTCTCTTAGCCTTACACTCTTGGCACATTATTCACAAAGAATGACTTTTCCCTCAGCTTTCAATCTGTTTTTCCTTCTCATACGAAAACCGCTCTTTCTGATTTGAGCGTCGGAGTCTCCCCGCCAGAGTACCCTCCGACGGTTTTTGCAGATGTCACATCCCTTTGGTGGCAATCACTCGAGTCAGTAAGGAGTCGGTATCTGTGGAGCCAAAATCCACCTCTAACAGATTGGCTCCGTCTGTGGGAAACAGACTAGAATAGTTTCTGTCATCTTGGTGACTATGCCTCCAAGAACTAGAGTGTCTTCGAAGGTCGTCCCTGCGGTAGGAGGGCACGTCCCTATAACCGTTGAACTCATTGCTCCTCCAGGACCTGATCCTCTTATTCGTGATCATGTGTTTTCTCCACGACTGTCCTGTCTGGAATTAATTTCGTCAGCTCAGAAGCAACTGGTCATGAAATAAATAATTATTGAAATTTTAGGTAAAAGAATAATCATTCACTGAGGCTTAAGGAAGCAAGAAATCTTAGCTCAGAATTATTAGTCACTATTTTGGATTGTAATTGTTTAAAGTTAAAAGAAAATATATAATAAATACCAAAATAATGGTGGGGTTCGACAAAAGGCAAGGTTGGCTCCAAAATAACGTGCTACTATATAATTATATATTTTTAGAAAAGTTTACATTTTTTATATTCTTAAACCTACCACAATGTCATGAGATGGCAACATCACTCAAGCAAGCTAAGTCGGTTTCGAAATGCCCAAAGGATGGAGATGGCTCATTGCGATGTAGAGTTGTAGCTATGGGAACTAAATAATAATAATAATAATAACAATACTCTTAAAATTATTAAAATTAAAACTAAAATCCTTTTTAATGCTTTTTGTATTCATAAAATTATAAGTTCTAGTATAACTCCGGTGCCTGACATCTTGTTTTTTATTTTTTTTAATATAAACTTTTTGCTTGTCTCTAAATAAGATACAGGCACTTGTAAAATTCACAAGACTAAACCAAACTCTACCCACGTTTGTCCTTGCATACTAAATTCAGATGGAGATAAGGAATAAGAGCTATATGGTGTGTCTTTATTAGCTGCAAGAAAATAAATTATTTAGTGCGGCGGATCAATAGCCTTCACTTATGAAGTGGTTACCCCCCACAACCTTGTCTTCTTCTTGGTTACTCATAAATTTGATTCTCCGCCAATCTTCCCCAGTTGAAGAAGACTTTTCCTCAAGTCTTTCCTCCTTGTAATTTCCAAGATACAGAGTAAACAAAAAATGTCTAAAAAAGAAAGAATTTGTAATCCCTTGGGCGTCTCCACTTAGATAATTCTGGAAAGGATGTGGAGCCAAATCTAAAGAATTAGCTAAAATTTTTCCAGTAGACAGCTTTAAATGGAGTAGTCCCCCTTGGTTTAACTAGCAGAGCGATCGTAAGCAAATTTAGGAGCCAAAAGAAGATCCGGTTCGTCCATATTTTTCTTTATCAAACTCTTCTCAAAAAAATTGTTCAAACTTCTATTGACAACCTTAATTTGTCTGTGGGTGGCATGTTGTGGTGAAATTCAAATATTTATATTTTTATATATAATTATTATTTATTTATTTTTTATTAAGACAAATAAATGAAAACAAGTTAAACAGAAGTTTAGGTTTTCTTAGCATCACCCCAAAATGGGGGTGAGACTTCATTCATATATAATCTATTTGTCCATTATTCATCAAAAGAGTTTTCTTGTAGACATGAATCTACCAAGTAAAATTGTTAGTGATCATGTCATGGCCCAATCAACCCCTTAGCAGACAGATATTGTTAGTGAGATTCGGCTTTCTTAGGAGGGCATAGCCTCCTAATCTAAACAATGGTTGACAGACGACAAGCGAGGCTATTACATAACTAATCAATAACCCTTCCATTTAATACTAAAATTTATTAATATATTATTTATTTTTGGTCTCCTTAAATAATAATTTTATAAATCTTTATACTTGAAATAAAAAAAGTTTTAGTTTTACTAATAATATAATAAGTAGAAAGAGATAAAATATCGCATAACTTGTAAAAAGAAGGCAATTTAGCTTTAAATTCTGTTTGACTTATTTTTTAATTTTAAGTTGATTTTAATTTTTTTTTTTTAAAAAAAGTTGAACCAAATGGGTATTATGGTATGTTAAATCTTTTACTATTTTTCAATTTAGCTGTAATATATTTTTTTTTTTTTTAGTTTTTTCAATTGAGTTATATATGGTTGAAGTTAATTATAAATCTAGTTTTATAAAATTACTTTTATCTCCCATTCTTGCTTTCACTTCTCAGACCATTCCACCAGAATAAAGATCACACAGTGACCATTTCCTCAAACCCAGACTTAGTGGCTACATTTTGGTACTTCGACTAATTCATCCTAATTTTTAACGTTAGGTTTTTTTTTTTTTTTTTTTTTTTTTACCGATTGATATCTGAATTTCATTTGATTAATCCGGATTGAGTATTATAGATCATTTTAAGAGTTAATTTTTCTAAATCCATTTTCTTATTCCTAATACTCAAATTCGAGATCTCTTGTTAACGGAGTTATTAAAGTTTATTTTTCCAAGTCATGTTAGCTAAGTGTCATTAAAGTTTGAAAATGTCCTTACTTAGTTTTTAAGTTTATTTTTTTGAAAAAAATTCAAATTTAGAGTATTTCTCTCTCTAAAAATAAGTTCATTAAAATTTTCACTAAATTTAATTTAATTCTTTTTTTAATCTTCAAACATATTGATTTTAACATTTCTTTTTATAAAATACCATATTTGATTTTTGTCTATCTAAACCAACCTTGTTAATTTTCTTTCTCTAAAAAATGTAAATCCAATTTTTTTTTTAATCTTTCCATCTTTTGTCTCTGACAACACACATATATTATGAATATTAATATGAATAAAGAGGTAAAAAATCAACAATGCTTTTAATCATTTAAGGTGTTACCTTTTGACGAATAAAATTCTCACTAGATAAGGTAACACCTTAAATGATTAAAAGCATTGTTAATTAATTATTTATTTATATTAATATCCACAAAAAATTAAAAAGAAAAAAAGAAAAATTAGAGAGCACACAAGACAGAAAAGGGAAAAATCCCATCCACAAAACTATAAAATGATGAGAAGGGCACAAGGCAAAAAATGGGGAAAATCCCATCACAAGACACAAGACACAAGACAAAAAGGGGGAAAATCCCATCACAAGGGATGGTATTTTATATCTGTTTTTATTCTTTGGTTCGTGAGCAAATATATATATATATATATATTATATATATGATATGTATTAATAGGCTATCAACAAACAACAAGCTTTTATGAGAAATGAAGGGAATGAGGGCAGGCAAACCCATTTCCCTTTTTTCCCCTAATCGAAAAGCAATTAAACTCCATAATAGAGGTTGACTCTTATAATACGTATTCATTCTCTGAATGTTTATAAATAAAAAATTTACTTTCAAAATCTCTTAATACTAACTTCACGCACAATGAAATTAATTAACACTTATTACAGTAAGTTTTCTTTAACAACAAAATTTCAACTTGATTTTGAGAAGCACTTGAAACATCACACAGTAACAAGAATTTGGAAGACGGTGCCAATGAGCTTGGTTTGATTATTCTTTCGCAACAAATAAATAATTCTTTTCTTTTTATTTTTTCTGCCTTTTGAAATTGGGAAAACCCCCCAACTAAATATATATAATTCATTTCCTTTGCTTTATTAATTGTGTTGGGAACTTCACTAAACACCCAACTGAATTTTATGAATTGTGTTGCAGAAGCTTTTATCTATTTTCGCATAAAGTATTTACCACTTATGGTATTAGTCAACCAAGTCAACAAGACTGCTTCCCCACTTTTTTTTCCCCCTTTTTTTATGAATATAAACCAGTGTTGATCGACGACAATTATATAGCTAATCAAGAACCCATATCTTAGCTTCCATTTAATACTCAAATTTATTAATATATTATTTATTTTTAGTCTCCTTAAATAATAATTTTATAAATATTTATACTTAATTTTACTAAATAATATAATAAATAGAAGGAGACAAAATATTACATGACTAGCAAAAAGAAAGCAATTTAGATTTAAAACCTGTTTGGCTTATTTTTACTTTTAAATCTATTTTAATTTGAAAAAAGCTAAACCAAATAAGTGTAATGGTATCTTAAATGTTTTATTATTTTTCAATTTAACTGTAATTTTTTTTTTAATTTTTCAATTGGGTTATATACAATTGAATTTAGATACAAATCTAGTCTTGTGAAATTGCTTTTATCCCTCTTCTTGCTTTCACTTCTCCTACCATGCCATCGGAATAATGATCAGGCAGTGACCATATCATGGAACCCCAAACCTAGCATTTCCTCAAACCCCAAACCTCAAAGCCTACACTTGAGTGACTATATTTTGGTACTTTGGCTAATTGATCCTAATTTTTAATGTTACCCAAGTGTCATTAAGGTTTGAAAACATCCTTATTTTGATTTTAAGTTTTTTGTTTGAAAAAAATAAAATATAATTTTTCTTTCTCTGAAAATAAAGACATCAAAATTTTCTCTCTAAACTTAATTTAATTTTTATTTTTTATCTCTAACTGTATTGATTTTAAATATTATCTATTTTTCTCTTTTTTAAAAAAATCATGTTATTTTAGGAGTAAGACGGTCTAAAATAATTAATTCATTACATTAATTTAACCCATAACTCGACAACTATCAAAAAAAAAAAAAAAGAATTTAGAAAATCATGTCATGTTAGCATATATGGAGTAAAAAGAGTGGAGTAGAGAAATTACAAAAGCAACACGTTTAAGGAAGAGGAGATATTTTAATAGATGGGGGTGATTTTGAAAACTTTCCACATCGTAAAAGGAAACGATTTACCGTTGTATAAAAGTATGGGGAGAGGTGCAATTGCTGGTTGAGTTATTTAAATATTCTGGAATGAGAAAAAATAAAAAATTAAATATATAATATATTATCTAATACCGATAAAGATTTGAGGACGAAAGTCGACTATGTATGTCTAGACCCTTTGTGACATATAAAAACTCTCAAGGAGAGGGCGAAAGTGACAGTATGTTGTGACATATAAAAACTCTCAAGGTCAGGGTCAAACATATAAAAACTCTCAAGGTCAGGGTCAAGGAGAGGGCAGTATGTTGTGACATATAAAAACTCTCAAGGTCAGGGGCGAAAGTGACAGTATGTTGTGACATATGAAAACTCTCAAGGTCAGGGCCTATATAGCTCGAGTCTATAAAAGACTATAGAACCAAAATCCCTCACTACAGAACCAATCCTTATATGTCTCCTGTGAAGGAGGAGCTAGGGCCCCTGTGAAGCATTTTCCTCTCTCTCCTTCCTCCTATCACCCATGTCTTCCCAGTCCCCTCCCACCTTCCTATCACTCATGTCTTCCTTCCCGGGACTCATGTTTTCACAAGTTAGTACGTTTATCAACTCTCTCACCCTCCCAATAAGCATCAATTCGGATAAATTCCACTCCAATTTTACTTTTATGGTTACTCTACTTTTTTCTCTGCTTTCGATGAAATATAACGCACAAACTACTTCTCTATTTGAAAAACATTCTACAATCATAGCATTGATTATCATTGTTCTATTTATATATTGTTTTCTCACTCAAATGACGCCCGAGTCTTGTGAATTATCCTACTCTCATGTTCATCATGCCCTTGCCTCTTTATCTATGGTTTTGTTATCATTTCTTCTCTTCTCAAAATCGGGATGGCTTATTCCAATTTGTGCTTCGATTATGGTAGAAGTGTTTCTTATATTGATTTGTTTGGTTTGGAAATTAGCAGAAAAATTGAAAAAGATTTTGATTTCATGGTACGCTGAAGCTGAAATTTCAAGTGTGATCAACAGCATTTGTTGGGAGTAAATTATGCTCTTAGTGAAATCTATAATAATTCATATAGTTTGTACTTGATCATTTTTTTTTTTAATTTTTTTGGTTGGAGGTCAATTTTTCTTTTTTTTTTTTTTTTTTTGTTCTTTTTTGTTGCGAATCTATTTGGGAGATATAAAGGGTGCTTGATTGGTGGGAGAAATTGGATGCATAGAGGGTCTTTGAGATGGTGTTAGGAAAATCTGTAAAATCTTTGTTATGGTGCTATTTGGTATTTGGTTGTCTTGTTGTGGTTTTTGGATGCTTAATGTGTTTAAAATGTTAGATTCTTGATTATCTTTATTGGTTTCTAATTTAATCAATATAATAAGATGTCTTTAAATAGAAGTAAATTGAAAAATCTGATTGATATAATAGATTTGAACCCGTTTAGAATTTAGCTTAATTAGAATGAGCCGAGTGTTCCTGATTGAATACTTTTGAAAAGTTCTTAAATTACTCTTACCTTTGCTTTGTGAGGGCATAGAGGTTTACTCTATTCCCAAAATTATCATTGCTGTCAGTTGCGGACACATAACATTACGGAATTTTGGCTAAAGGCAAGCATTATTTGTGGGGGATGTTTGTGGCTTGATTTCTTTAATTACTGTATTTGTTCCTCTACTTCTCCTTGCATGCTCTTGATGTTCATTCTGATTTAGGTCCTGCAATAAATAATGATGTATAGATAACTTGGATCACTCTTAAGTAAACTTATGGAAATGAAGTTGTTCATTCAAGTATCCTTAATTAAAAAGGCCAATTCGTCATCATGTGGTATTTTAACATATGAATAACATGCTATGGAGCAAATGTTACAGATATTGAACTATTTGGCAATACATTAGATTCAAAGAAGAATTCTCTGCAATTATCCCCCATTTTCGCTTGGTGAATTTTGAGGATGGAATAAGACTCAAAAGCAGTCCAAGTTCTAGGGGTGCAGGGAGGTACCATCAGGCCTAGATGCCGTTTATGAACTCTTTACAACTATGACATGGCACTAGAAATATGATGCATTATAAACTATCATGACATGGCATTACAAACTTATGATTTTACTTGTGTGCTTCAATTTAATAGGAGTATTTTGCACAGTCAGTCAGAATTACATGAAATATTTAAGGACACTGTAATATTCAACAAAGAAAAGGATGCGAATTTATTTGTCAAAGCTGCTTCACTACTACATAGCAGCAAGAACAGCCAACCACTTTGTTAATAAAGCTGTCAGGGTTCAAATTACAGCTTTAAGTTTGAACAGGTCAAAACTGATTTATATTTGTGAACAAGCATGTTTGGAGGCTTAACTTATTTGAATAAGTAACTTATGAACACTTTATACATGATATGACTATTTTTTATTACTTGATAAAGTGAGTGAGATTTACGTTAGCACAATTCACCCCTCTGCAGCTCGAACCACAAGCCTTTCAGCAACTCTACGAACTTTGTTTGATTGAGGTGCCTCCTTTCCATCAAAAGACTTTGCGATCCCAATTATAAATTCATCAACCTTCTGACAATTTTAAAATGTCTTCAATCTGAAATCAGAAACAAAGTAATAGTGAAATAGACACTCAATAAGTTAAATTCAACGGAGACAGGAAATTTAAGAAGTTTCAGTAGCTATACAAGAGAACGGTTGCTGGTGTGCCTTTCTCAAAAGCGCTATATGTTATATCCTCTTCCAAAAGCTTATCCACAGGTATCATCTTGTGGTGCATAAAAGACTTATCCACGGATATCTTGTGGTGCATAGTCAACCTTCATAGTTTATTAAAAGACACTAGCACGGACTTCATATGTGACCACCAGGGAATGTTGGAAAAAATAAATTAATGCAAAATAGATCAAACATCATTTTAAATCACCACTACCTGATTCCATAGTCAAAAACTGAATGAATAAAATCCTGGTCTACGTAGAATCTTGGGTTACGACTTCTAGGTCAACTGTATTCTCACAACTCTGTACAATAGGGGTATCACAAATTAGAGTGACGCATTGACCCAGGGATCGTAATCCTTTTATAGCTGTAGGGTGACTTTTAGTTTCCCCGTCTGTCTATTTAGTTTATACCCGCTGTCCTTGAATCACATTTCAACATTTCCTGTATAGATTTGCATCCATCAAAACAACTTTCAAATCCGGCATGCTGATGCAGTTTTCAGCATAGGATTCAATTGGTTCAGTCCTTGACTCATTTGATCTCTGTTGCATTGGAAATAAATAAAAGAACAGCATTCAATAGTTTATTAAAAAAAAAATGAAAAATGAATAGAGATGCAAACGTCCCAAGATATCAAATCGGGTCATCTAATTGCGAAACATATTTAACATCTCTAGTGATTCAATTGAACACTTGTAAGTAAATGACTCCAAGCAAAAAGAGTTCACACTTGACACTGTCGTTGCAATCAACGACTCAATTGCGGCAATTCATGTCCTATCACACTTAACTCTATCTTCGTTTTGGGTTCCAAACCGAGCGAATTTAGTAATATTATGGGCCTTATCTAGAGAGACAGAGAGAGAGAGAGAGAGAGGAACTCTTGGTCAGCAATATCAACGACATGAGCACAAGTCGGGTTACTGCCCATTCCAATCGGTCCGACCATTTGGACATAACACTGTTTTGGTACGATTTGGAGTCATATCTTAAGTTAGAAAGCTCTAGTTTTGTTTATTATTTTAGGTTCGTATAGGTATTGAGATTCATAACCCTTTTTTGTTATCCAGATTAATAATCGTTGGATTATCATTCAATAATTATCCATCAATTTACCATTCCATCATATAAAAAATGATAATAACTGGATTACAATTCCAGTGTCATTAAACCTTAAATGCTAATGCCATGAAAATAGTAGAAAGTTCTACTGTTTTAAATCCAAAACGACTCGATCTAAGAGGGTTTAACCAAAATGTATGCACCCAACTGGCCCAAATTTCTAGGGCCTGCTCAATGCTCAGGCCTAACTTCATATCACCTCTTTCCCCTTTTTTCTTCTTCTATTTTTTCCTCCTCTTTTTTTTTTTTTACTTTTTATTTTTTTCCGTGGGCATGAAAATCTGATTTAGATTATACAGCAAAGTAAATATTTTAACAGGCACACAGACATTGAAAATTTGTTCCAGAGATCATGTGCCCTCCCTAAATTGTTCTTCCGATGAGTGGAAAAGGACATTACGTCCCTAAGTACGTCTTGGGGGACGGAAGGAAAGGGTGCCCCTTACTCTATTCCCATCCCCCAAGGGGAACAGAGGAAAAAGGTAAAATTTCCGGTAAGAAATTAACCATATCTCCAAGATTTACATAGGTATTTTTCAATATTAGAACCATGAGTCGTTGAGATGCAACTTCAACCAAGCAGTGCTAAAAAGATGAAAGAAATTGCAAGAGCAATGAACTGACATTGAAAGACTTTAACCTAAGCCTAGAATGTTCACTGTGAGCTATGCTACAAGTTTAGGAGCTGAACTGTTTATAAACCTGTAATCCTAATCTGCATGCCCCTGGCAACTTGAGTAATTAGCTGGTGGGATTTCAAAAGGCTGAACCATGAAGGTAGAGTTACCTCATTACATGTGTTCCATGATTTTGCATCATCAGATAGTTCATACCAACAGCTGATTCAGTTTCAGAATCTACAGAGGCAGTTTGCCATGAAATGTAAACTTCCATGCCGCTAACATAATCCTGGCTTCCAACTTTTGAAACGGGTTATGACTGCAGAGACTGAGAAGCTGGAGGATCCTTAACTGGAAGATCTGGTGGAATCGCTTGCGGAGGTGCAACATTAGAAACTTCTGACATTACTCTGTTGGGGATTTGTTGTTGATGGGTCTCAGAAGCTGATTCAAATGCTAGTGCCACAGGTGTCTCAGAAGCATTTACTTGGAGTGGTGCAGCAATTGGGGCAAATGCTGTTGCTGTGGCACGAGGAAGTATGTGTTGAACCAGCTGGGCAAGAAAGTTTTTGACAGCCTAGAAGAGTTTGTTGATCAATTTGTGCAGGATTAAGACGGAGACTTAGGATTAGTAGAAAAGATAGCCTGGAGGCCCCCATTCCCAAGGATAGTATGATTGCCATGAAACCTTTTGAGCTTTGAGAGGTGCTTTTTACCTGCCAAATGGCTATCAAAAACCACCCAGGATTCACACTTCACGTTGCACAACTCGCATGTTAAAGAAATCACCTCTTTAGATTTGGGGCACTCAGCTAGTCTTCTATGCCACAGATTAGTTCTCATGCGCTTAGCCCCTTGTCCGCCTCTCAGGTGACATTTTAAGCCTCGCCCACGTACTCCAGAATGGTCCGTCTTCTGCCCCCCTGCCTGATCTTCTTTCATCTCTGCCACAGGATTTTTCACCTTCTCTGGCAAATTCTTTTGCTGATCTCTTTCACCTTTTGTATCATCACTGGAAGCTTTCACATTTAGAATCTTCAACAGGTAATTTCCCTGGTGATCCTTGTTTCAGATCAACTGCCTCAGCATTAGGCTGAACAACATTTGGCTGGGTAATGGAAATGGGAACCAGCATTTGCTTACTTATTGTTCCAGTCATGACTTTGTTCAGACTCTCTTTCTTTTTATGTTTCTTTCCCTTCTTGTGATGTTTTAGGATTTCAAAGGTTGCAATCAACCCTACAAAGTTCACATCATGCCGTACATGGTGGCCAGATTGGCACTGAAGAAGCATGAACCCGTGTAGGGAAAGGTGGCATATCAGGACCTGATGCTAATGGTGGCTGTAGTGATGTCTGTGATGGCTCACCTGGTGCTGGTGTGCTTGCTGCATGTGCTAAATTTGAGACTGTTGATGCTGAAGCACGAGGAGGGAAACCCTGACCATTGCTCCATTTATGTCCTCTCCCTTGAGTCAATGTTGCATGCCCACCTTGCATGACTTACCACAGCATTGACCCTTGTGCAGGGGTCGCTCACTCTGCATAGATATAGTTGATGGGTCTTTGAGATCGTAAAACTGCTAGTACAAAATTTGAGACTTAGAAATGTGGGGCAGGCGTGAATACAATGATCATCTTAGATTAAAGTGACTGCTGCCGAAATAGTAGTTTTTTCTTTCAGGGCCACTACCTCCCATTAGTAATCCAAATGAGTAAAAGAACACAGACAACCAGAACACCAGCCAAAGCAAGATGCATACACATTTAAAAAGAATTGGGGAAATCAACAATGGGTATGCAAGGGCATGACATGGTGACTATTTTGCGCATGCATAAAAAGATAGTGTAAGCGACTAAAAGGAACAGTTCACAAATCTTTTATTCAGTGATTAATTTTGCATATTTCATCACTACTACTCAAAAGCTAGAAACCGCAGGCAAAAGAGACAAAAAACACCCCTAACTTCAAGGCATGATGATACAATTAAGCAGCAGGTAGGAACACGGCCTACATAATAGTCCACAAAACTAAAAAAACCGAAGGATGATAATCAACCCCGGTTACAGAGATTATTTGATTTTAGAAAAATGCATCAATGAATGAAGCTATCATACTCACATAAAGCTTAACATTTCAAAATAGTATGTTTGGATCCATACCACATCAACATGTCACTTTAGCATGCTGTGGCCTTGTAAAGACACTCACAACCAGCTTCCAACAATTTGATAGTAATTTTTGCATTTAATGCCCACTTGTTCCATCAAACATTCAACACATCATAAAGCTTTACAATTTGCAGGAAAAAAGAAAAAGAAAAAAAAAAATTGTGCAAGTGACATTAAGAAACTGTGAAAAGTATTCTCCCCAAGATTTAGAATTTGCATGAGTCAATGCTGCATGCCCAGCATGCATGAATTACCACCCTGTTTTTGCGACCCTTATGCAGGGGTCGCTTACTCTGCATATAATTAGTTGGAGTCACGTGAGATTTAGAGATGTGGGGCAAGGAAACTATAATAATCATCTTAGGATGCATGATAACTGCCGCAAACAATGAGTAGTTTACCAACACCACCCGCATACACATTTACAACGAATTGGGAAATCAATAAGAGTGTAGGTTGCTATAGTCAAGGGCATGACATAAAACATATAGCCCTATAGGCAAAAATTTTTAGCATGTGTAAGCTACCTAACTGTCACAACATTTTCACTTCCATATTTCTTCACCCTACACAAAAAGCCCTTGTAAGAGACATAGAAACACACCCTTAACTTAAAGGCACATTATGATTCACTCAGTATGGTGATACAATTAAGCAGACGATAGTCCATGAACCAAAAATAATAATAATAATAATAATCAACCCTGCCAAAGTTATCAAGACAAGAGTAAAGAAACAGATTATTTGATTTTAAAAATATGCATCAATCAATGAAGCTATCGTGCTCACATCAACACTAAATTAGCCTACAACATGAAGCAGCTAAAGCAGATATTTTGAATTAGAAATAGGATGTTTGGATCTGCACCACATCAATGTGGTCACTTTAGCATTCTGCGGCCATGTAAAAGACACTCACAACTAGCCTCCACAACAATTTGATAGCCATTTTTTGATCCAAAAAATAGCAAGTGATATTGAGAAAAGTTTTCTTCCCTAATTTTTAGTAGCATGCAGTAATAACTTTGACCGACAAAGAATACAAGAACTCAACGAATGACGTCCAAGAAACAAGCTTCTCAATATATGCTAACAGCTTGACGAATACAAGCAGTTAATGAATGTGGTCCAGCAAACAAGCTTCTCAATATATGCTGATGGCTTAAGTGCAAGCTCATCTCATTAATCGCGTTGCATATGCTACATAATGAGGCATGGCCTTTTAAGGCCTCCTCATCTATTGCGAGTCAGTGGTATTACTATTGTTAAGGGGTATACATCATATAAAAGCCTTGACTTCTGTAGAAACTTGCCAGGGGAAAGGAATCCAGCAGGAATCAAAAGAGTTGCTAGCCTCCAATATCCATTGCCAGAGGAAAACAAGGACAAGATGTCGAAAAGAAATAAGCAACATTTAGATTGCCAGAAGATTGAAATTTCCAAGAAAAAGAAAATTTCTTGAACACTGAATAGCACACTTGGAGCTTTAGAGTGGAGGAAAAGTGAAATAAACCTAAGGTAGTAAAATTTCAGAGACAGGTGAAAGTGGTATTAGCTCCAGGCTCTCCGTAAAATGAGTGAGGATCCAAAGAAATCTTTACAACCAGTTCCAAGGAGAACAATAATTTCTGACACCAAATCATTAATATCCATTTCCTTTTCAGACTTCGGCTTACAAACTCTTACAAACTAATTCCAGGATCACTTGATGGTCCTTCCTGTCCATGGCAAAGACCTGGCCAAGGAATGTTCTTTCTAACCTACTCAATCCAGACCAAAGTAGACAACAGAGCCCAAATTTAAGCACATTTGAGTACTTGCCGATAATCTTGCATTTACAAAAAATTCATCACTTTATTTTTGTAATGGTTGTGATGGCAACATTTTCACTCGTCCTCTACATAATTTCATGTGCAATGCCCGAGTAATTCATAATCATGGAAAGTGCATGACAAGCTAGTAGAATTATCCAAAATTTATGATGGAAGCTGTTCACATTCACCAAAGCATCAGTATTTTTTGACACCAGGGAAGAGTTTAGCAAATTACCCCAGCTCATATTGCCCAATAATCTCATGTAAACACAGAACTAGAAGATGTCACTGAATGGAGCTCCTATAGTACAGGGTGCACCACAAATAACTAATTCAATAAGATTTTATCTTAACACAAACAACCACTTCTCATACCACTTCAAGACTATATTCTCCACACACTGGCTGCATTTCCGAGTGAAGTCATTAGTGTTATAAGATCGTGTCACAAAATTAAGATTTTCCAATTCATACTTAATCTTAGTAAATCATCATCGTATCCACAAAAGTCAGATTACACAGACTAAAACTTGACGTGAAACCAATTCTCGATAAATAAGCACTACTGAACCCTACCAAAAAGTAATAACAGTTTCTTAATCCTTCACAATGAAATGCATTAGCATCATTCCTCCTGAAATAAAAGCTGAACCCTAAAGACAAACCAGAATAGTTCAATTACCAGTACAAGAACACCTTAGAAACGAAAACCACAAATCATCTTTTCTTTTCTTTCTGAAAGAAAAGAAAAGAGAGAGAGAGAGAGAGATAAAAACGTCAATTGCCCAAGACTCCGTAAGAAAATTTAATGCATATCTGAGAGAAAAGTGAAAATTCAATGAATATAAGTGAACAAAAACCCTACCCGACCAAAACCCATGTGGTGTTGTTGCTGCGGTTGGAATTGGGGTTATTGGTAAGGTGGGTAATATTGGAAATCATAATGAATGTGGGCATAATCAGAAGAAGGAACAACTGGGTTTGAAGATTCAGGCGGTGTGGTTGAAACCCCAGAAGGCCTAACTGCAGAAGATTTGGGTTGAGGTTGAGATTGTTGTTAATTGTAATAATTTGCATAATCTTGATGCTGCTGGTAATAATTAGGGTATTGTTGAGGATGATAATAGGCATAGTAGGATGAGCCGTATGGTTGTTGTTGTTGATGCATTGAATTGTTTTCTCTCAAAGATTTTCCCTTTTTCTATCTGTATCCTCAAACATTTGCAAATGGGCATTCAGGAACTTTTTTGAATGAATTTGGGCGTTGATGCGAATGAACGTTTGGGAACTTTCTTTTTCCTCCTTTTTTCCAATAATTATTCATTATTAGGAAATCAATTCTCATAGACAATTCTTTTTATAATTGTTTAAAGGTAAAAGATTGTGTATAAAATTATTTTAATAATATCTTATAATTTAATTATGAAATTATTATAAAAACATTTTTTATACTACTGTTTTTCTTTTTACTTAATTATAGAAATAGTTATAAAAAAAATAAATAAATAAGAAAAAAATTAAGATTATATTCTGTCTTAAAAATTCATCCTTGATTTCACATACCAAATTCAAAGATTCAATTAACTGATAAAGATTTATTTTTAGTGTATAGATGATATATTTAATAAAGTTTTTATTAAAGATAAGTCATAGAAACAGTTATAAAATCAGTCATAGAAACAAGACATTTCATCAAATTGGATTTTTTAATATTTGTTGAAAATCTAACCAGTAAAATAAGTGTAATTTAAGTATTACACTTAGTCTATGATTGAGTCTAAATATACATATAAGATCTAACAATAAGAGTACACTTGACATTGCAATAATTTAAAATTTTTCTAAGTGTTAAAATATGATCATTTGAGTATATTTGAACAACTATATCTACTTTGATGATGAAGTATTTTTAAATTCGAAAACTGCATTTTAAAGAAGGTGTGAAACACTTTAATTTCAAATTTTCACAGTGTAAAAATTTCGTGGACATGTTGGAGAAAATTCAGCTTGAAGTGGGCTGGTCTCTTTTATTTTTTAGCAAAAATGTTTTTTTGAAAATGATTCTCAAGAATTATTTGGCTTTCAATATCTTCATCATTGTTAAAAACTTTTGAATTTAATAATTCTACATTATTGTACTATTATTGGATAGCAAATATGATGATTTACAGCAAAATCTTTTCGGAATTTTGGTAGACAAACAAATGGGCAAAGTCATTAATTTGTTCAATTATTTCCTGAATTGTCATTAATTTTTTGGAGAAAATTTCAAATTTTCAATTTGTTTATCATTTGGACAAATTCAAATTTGAGTTTTCAAATTTCAAGTTTTATATTTAAACTTCAAATGTGAGTGACAACAATTAGATAATCTCAAGATTTAAGGAGTTTTTTTAGCCTACTTTTCAGGACATTTGTTAGAGAAGTTACAATAGTTTTTTGATATGGTAGAGTTGAGTTTTTACAGCAAAATTTTTAAGTTTTAAAAGCCTCTTAATATCAGATGAACAACAGGCTTTTTATGTGCAACAAAGTGACAAATATTTGAGAGAATTCATAGAAAAAAACGAGAAGAAAATTCCAGCACATGAGTCATATTTTTTAAACACATTTTGCTGTTTTCCAAAAGTTTTATGTACTTGAGATCTTGAGTGTTAAATTGTGTTAAAGTTATGTTGAGTGTTGAGTTGTATATTTTGTGTATTGAATTGTGAGTTTGAATTTAGTCTTTCATTGTTGGATTAATTATCTTCATGATGTGAAGATCAAAAGTTGATAAGTGGTTGTACACTGTAATCTTAGATCATAATGGAAACTAGTAGGTTGTTAGATCCCGACCTACTGGCTGGAAGACTGGACGTAGGCAGAACACCGAACCACTATAAAAAGTATTTGTATCTTCATCCCTAATTTTATTTTCCGTTATACATGTATAGATTGACTATAAGATTAAACTAAATCTAAATAGAGTTAGATAAATTTTTGACAACCAATTCAACCCCCCTTTCTTGGTTATCATCGGGACCGACAATAGGTATCAGAGCAAGATTTTCTACTCTACAAAAGTGACTACTTTTGAGAAAAAAATCAAATAGTTTCAAACTTAGTATTTGGGCAATCTATAAATAGAAACTCTATATTTTGATGGAGAAAATTTTTTCCATTGGAAATGTAAGATGGAGACATTTGTTAAAACCACAGACAATGAGGTTTGGGAGGGTATTATCTCTAGAGATCTAGACATAAAAGACCCAACAATAAACGAATATGATAAGAAAATGATTTCTATAAATTCTAGAGCCAAACACTTACTTCTTTGTGATATTTCTCCCATCGAATTTAATCTATTTTTTTCATATTATATAGCTAAAGAAATTTGGGATAAACTTTGCATTACGCACTAAAGAACTAATACTGTGAAGGAAACACGAATCAACTTGTTGATATAAGAATATGAACTTTTCTGATTTCAACAATGAGAGAATGTTAAAGATATATTTAATAAATTTTCTATTATTACTAATGAACTTGATTCTCTTAGAAAAAAGATTTCAAATTCAGATTAAGTAAGAAGCGTTTTTTGGGTATTGCCAAGAACTTGGGATGCGAAGAAGACTAGAATCGAAGAAGTCTAAGATCTCAACAAGCTGTCTCTAAATGAACTTAGAGAAAAATTGATATCCTACGAAACCGAAATTTTTCACACAACTGAAACTGAAAACAAGAGGAAAACAATTGTCTTCACAGCAAATGAAGATGAAAGTTTCGACGATGAAGAAGACAATGATCAAGAGTTGTATATGCTAGCAAGAAGACTCAACCGTATTCTTAAAAATAAGAGTAAAAAGTTTTTTAAATCTAAAAATTCTAAGAACTCACGAAAGTTTAAGTTTAGTACAGGAAAAGACAACAAAGAAAGAAGCAGAATGAGGAAATAATATGCTAGAGTGCAAGAAGTCGAATCACATAAAATACGAGTGTCCAGTTATACTAAAAAATTTACAAAAAAGAAAAAAAAAGAAAAAGGTTAAAGATGACAACTTGAAGTGATTTAGACTAATCCGATTCAAAGTCAGAAAGTTCAGAAAATACAGAAGAAACAAACATCTGTCTCATGACAAATAATAAGATAATATTTGAAAACTCATTTGATTATCATTTAGAAAATGTTGCTGAATCTGGCAATATGCTGAATATAATTTCAGAGTTAAAATATAAGAATGATACACTAGAAAATGAGAAAGAGGTGTTGAGACAAACAAATATGCTATTGAATTCTAAAATTGAAACCATTAGAGCAGAAAATGAAACATTAAAAACAGAGAATCGTGGGCTGAAAAATGAAATATATATTCTGAAAAATAGAATAATTGAATTATCAAAGTCAATAGAAAACACTTTTCAAAAATTTCATTAGAGTAATGAGAAATTAACAAGATTACTTTCAATGCAAAGGATGAACTGTTCCAAAAAAGTTTTAGGTAGACTGTTTCATTAGAGTAATGAGAAATTTATTAAGAGATTTTTTATCCTCTCAATAAATTGAGTAAATTTAGGGTTAAATCTAGGATAATGAGATTGTATATGTGAGATTAGTATGAGATGCGATTTTCTGATATTTAATATGTAATTAGTGAAGTAAGTGATGCATAATTCATAAAGGTAGACTGTTTGAAACGGAAGAAACATGTTAAGGAATGATAGAATCGAACTGAGTCGATTTGAATTGTTTCCTTAGAGTTTCAATTGAAATATGCATGAAAAATGTTATATTTATGTGAAATTGAAAGAAAATCAGAAAAATTAAGAAATATTGGTAGTTAAAGTTCATTAGAGCTATAAATGATTTTCGGGTGATAAAATCAGCATTTAGAAATCGTGGATGTGAAATTAAGGGTGAATTAAGTTAGGAAAATGTGAAAACCTTTGTTATAGAGATTTTAATTGACGATAATTACAATATTTGAATAGATTAATCGTTTGGGGACTTAAAAAAGGGGTCTATTCGGATTTGATTGAGAATTTGAGAGTGAATACCATCTCTAGAGGTGAGTGGACGGTTCATTGTGTTCGTAAATGAGAAACCTGTTTTAAAATTGTTTTGAAAATGATTTTGAAAGATTTTTACATGTTTTATATAAATTGTTTTGTGATTGTGGGCTGTCTGAACTGAATTGTAAAATACGAATGCATCCATTGTATTTATAAATGCTTTTGTGCCATGTGCTATTTGATATTGCTCTATGAACTGCTTTGGCATGAAATTTTGGATTAATTGTTGGAAATCATGGCACATTGTTGAGAAATTGATTGATTGAGAAATGAAGGGTGCCGTAGATAACTATAGTCATATTAGCACTACGGAGTGACCCGACGGGATGACGTGGTTTGGGGTTTGGGGTTTGGATGTGCGGGGGAGTTTGACGTCCCTCCCTCTGCCGAAATCGTGCTATATCTGGTGCACCCCGGTGAGGCACGAGCCAACGTCAAGGAAGGGGGTTTGTTTTGAGACATTGGATAGAAAAACCCTTGGCGAGCTTTCGTCTGGATTTGGTCGCCCTAAGACGGAAGTGTTTTTCGATGGAACCCCAGGATTTTCTGAAAGGATAATTGATATGGATGCATATTTGTAAAATGTGATTTATTGAAATGATTTTATGTATATGAAATGATTTATGAGATATGTTTTGACTGCCCCACATTCACCCTTGTTTATGAACATAATTGCACCATTGCACTCCACTCACTGAGTATTCCCCAATACTCACCCCCCTCTCCACCTTTTTCAGATGAGACTTAGTTGGAAGACTACTCGACGGAGCTTGCGAAGTATTTTTGCGGACTGGATTGGTATTTGGCATGCAGGGTTACTTTTGGAGATTGATAACTCCCAAACCATGGAAAGGGAAGTCTGTACATCCCATGTCATATGGATTTTATTAATACTGGCCGAGTTGTTGGCAAGTATTGATAAAATTCGACGATTTTTGATTTATTTTTATTTATTTTGATTTCTCTATTTTTGGAAAACTAATTATATCTGTACTGGAACATTTGGATTGTAAATCTTAATTTCGATACTTTTTCTTTGATTTTGTGAAGTTCTGTACAACTCATACCGTTAGGATTTTACCGATATTGACTTGTTTTTCTCGGGTAAGTGTTGGTAAAATCCGATGGCTATGTTTTGCGACTTCTTATTTGTTAAATGCTTTCTGAGTGACCAGGATGGTCACGTCGCATGCGTGCATGTACAGGTCCCCACTCCCCGTTGTGTGCTGCTGTGTACTCGTGCATGTACAGGTTCTCACTCCCCGATGTGTGCTAATGTATGATTGCATGTACAGAATCCCACTCCCCGATGTGTGTCAATGTGTGTATTTGTACGTCCAGGAATAAGCCGGATGGACTCCTTGCATGTGTAATGATTTTGTGATTTCTTGTTTTTTAAGAGTTTTATACTTTTGATAATTTATTGTGAATTTGATAACCTTGCGGAATCCCGGTAGATGGGGAGGTTTTATCCATGTACCGAGACGATGCGGCGGTTGTCGCGTGATCGATCCGAGAATCGGGGCGTGACAGAAACAAATAAGAAATGGAATAAATAAGAAATGCGAATAAATAAAGAAAGAAAACAAGGAAGGTGAACAAATAAGGAAAGAGAAAAAATAAAGAAAGAACAACAAAAGAAAAGAAAAAAAAAATTGGAAGCTGCCCTTTTTTTTTAATCAATTTTTTTATTTCATTTTTTTTGAACTACGGTAGCACGAGAAAAAAAAAAATAAAGGATGAAAGATACCAAGAAAATAAATTAAACCCACAAATGATTTTTTTTTTTTTGTGATAAATTAAAATTGGAGATAATCTCAATATCAAAACACAAATAAGAACAAAAAAAGATAAAAAATTATAGATAAGTATAAACAATTATAGACAAGTATGAACAATTCGAAAGGTATCCCGAAATTGTTCTGATACCAACTAATATGAATCCGACGAGTATAGAAACCCTAAAACCCACAAACAAGTTAATATAGCTCAAGAATCATCCCAACGAATAATTTGAACCAGTGAAAATAATGATCTCAACGTGTTGCCCTAAAGGAGGAAGAATTAAGGTATTGATTTTAAATCCGTTTCTCACTAGAACAAGAACCTTAGTATAATGATGGAATGAATGACGCTACAATTTAGATGGTTCGAAATTTAAATAGATAAGTTAAAGAATTAAATAAAACTCTTATTTTGAATAAATTCAAAAGTTTTTAAAAGAACAAAATTTGTATGAAAAAATATCACAATTTTATTAATTTTCTCCAAAGTTGTATTTTACATAATATGCAATGGCCTATTTATCAGTTCGAGGTAAAGATTAAAATGATAACTAGAAATTTAATAATTTCCTACACAATCAAAATTAAGAAATTAAAATATAAACTATTACAAAAAATAGGAAATTAAATAAAATAAACTAAATTACTTGGCCAAATCTTTGTTACTAATTTTTTTTTCGTTATTCCTTAGATTTAAATAATTTTGGGTCATTTATTCTTCAATTGGGTTTGTATAAACATTATTAAGTTCTTATTTGGTTTTTTATTCATTTGGCATTCAATTTCTAATCGTTAAAAGTTATGCAACTCTTTTTTAAATGAATCAATTGAAATTTAAATTAGATCATATAAATTTCAATCTTAACGTACGCATACCTCTCTCCCTCCCCCTTCACCAATAGTAGCAATCACTCTCTCCCTCCCCCCTCACCAATAGTAGCAAACACTACCCTTTTCTGTCCGATTCGTTCCCTTCTTTTCTATCCAAAGAAGCAGATGATAGAATTTCCATGTCACACTTGATCAATTAAAATTACTAAGTAGAATTTCTAACTGGGTTTGATCTTAATCTCAATTTGCCGAGCTTATTCCATAGATATTCGAAATTATTGATGGGATTTAAGGGTTAATCAAACAAAGGAGCCCAGAAGAGAAAATGCAGAGAGCAGAGAGGTGGAGGTTTTAGGAGGATAAAACAGGGGTTAAATCAAAGGCATTTGAAAGGAATTAGGATAACTTTTTCTCCTTTTGATTAGGCAATACCTTTGAGGAATCTAGAAAAGACCCGCCTTTCCAAAATCAAAGAAAGTCTCAAATCAGAAAAATAAAAAGAATCGCTTGCTGTTCACAAAACCACAAAGATCTGAAACCAATTGGCATAGACCCAGAGGCTGTTCTTGATTAAATGCGACATCCCAAAATTGTAAAAGTCGAGATCGAGTTCAAGAAGATGGGCTTCCAAATTTTCCGAGAGAGAGAGAGAGAGAGAGAGAGAGAGAGAGAGAGAGGGGATGTGAGAAGATTGAGAGTAATTTTGGAAAAAAAAATTAATTTTGTAAATCAATTTAACATTTTCGACACATGATTTTCGAACTCCATTAAGCATCGACTATTGCTATCACTTTCCAATATTTTGAAAACTACGGGAGCATGATTGTGTATTTTTTTACTATAGGGGCAGTACTTGGATTTTGATCAAATTATATGAAAAAAAATATAATTTATTTAAAAATAAAATAAAATAGAGACATTTAGTTTGGTGCCATTGACTTTTATCCGTTCAATGAAATAAATAATTATTGAAATTTTAGATAAAAGAATAATTATTCACGAGATTTAATACCGCTGAGGCTCGAGGATGCAAGAAAGCTAAGCTAAGAATTATTAGTCACCACTTTTGAGTGTATATTGTTTAAAGTTGAAAGAAAATATATAATAAATTGTAAATGAATGTGCTACTAAAATTATAATTTCTAATTATAATATCCATCTCATGTTTAAAATCCTTTTTAATGTTATTTGTTCTTATAGAATTATAATTTCTATCATTACTCTATTGCCTTACATGTTGTATTTTATCTTTTTTAATATAAATTTTTTGTGTGCGTCTGGATCAGATATGCACTTGTAAAATTATCAAAACCAAACCAATTTTACCCACATTTGTTGTTGTATGGTAAAAAGTCTTTTTTCTGCCTTTTGGCCAAGATCAAGTCCTTGTATGGTAAGATCAGATGGAGATAAGGAATAAGAGCGAGTGAGTTAAACAAAAAAAAAACATTGGATGGGGGCATAGAAGGGCCTCCAAAGCCTATATGATGGGTCTTTATTAGCTGCAAGAAAGTAAATTATTTAGTGCAGCAGATGCAATAGCCTTCACTTGTAAAAGTGGTTAGCCCCACATTCTTGACTTCTTCTTGGTTGCTCATAAATTTGCATCTCCGCCATTCTTGACTTCTTCTTGGTTACTCGTAATTTCCAAGATACAGAGAGAAAAAACAAAAGTCTAAAAGAAAAAACGAATTTGTAATCTCTTGGTCGTCTCCACTTAGATAATTCTGGAAAGGACGTGGAGCCAAAATGACGGTGAGACTTCATTCATATATAATCTACTTGTCCATTATTCATCAAAAGAGTTTTCTTACAGACATGAATCTACCAAGTAAAATTGTTAGTGATCATGTCATGGCCCAATCAACCCCTTAGCAGACAGATATTGTTAGTGAGATTCGGCTTTCTTAGGAGGGCATAGCCTCCTAATCTAAACAATGGTTGACAGACGACAAGCGAGGCTATTACATAACTAATCAATAACCCTTCCATTTAATACTAAAATTTATTAATATATTATTTATTTTTGGTCTCCTTAAATAATAATTTTATAAATCTTTATACTTGAAATAAAAAAAGTTTTAATTTTACTAAATAATATAATAAGCAGAAAGAGAGAAATATTGCATGACTTGTAAAAAGAAAGCAATTTAGCTTTAAAACCTGTTTGACTTATTTTTTAATTTTAAGTAGATTTTAATTAAAAAAAAAAAGTTAAACTAAATGGGAATTATAGTATGTTAAATCTTTTACTATTTTTCAATTTAGCTGTAATTTTTTTTTTTAGTTTTTTTTCAATTGAGTTGTATATGGTTGAAGTTAATTATAAATCTAGTTTTATAAAATTACTTTTATCTCCCGTTCTTGCTTTCACTTCTCAGACCATTCCACCAGAATAAAAATCACACAGTGACCATTTCCTGAAACCCCAAACCTCAGACCCAGACATAGTGGCTACATTTTGGTACTTTGACTAATTCATCCTAATTTTTTTACGTTAGGTTTTTTATTATTTTTAGTTTTCATGGATATCTGAATTTTGTTTGATTAATCCAAATTGAGCATTATGGGATCCATTTTAGAAATTAATTCTTCTAAATCATTTTTCTCATTCCTAATACTCAAATTCGAGATCTCTTGTTAACGGAGTTATCAAAGTTTATTTTTCCAAGTCATGTTAGCTAAGTGTCATTAAAGTTTGAAAATGTCCTTACTTAGTTTTTAAGTTTACTTTTTCTAAAAAAAATTCAAATTTAGAGTTTTTCTCTCTCTAAAAATAAGTACATTAAATTTTTTCACTAAATTTAATTTAATTCTTTTTTTAATCTTCAAACATATTGATTTTAACATTTCTTATTATAAAATACCATATTTGATTTTTCTAAACCAACCTTGTTAATTTTCTTTCTCTAGAAAATGTAAATTCATTTTTTTTTTAATCTTTCCATCTTTTGTCTCTGACAACACACACATATATTATGAATATTAATATGAATAAATAGGTAAAAAATCAACAATGCTTTTAATCATTTAAGGTGTTACCTTTTGACTAATAAAATTCTCACAAGATAAGGTAACACCTTAAATGATTAAAAGCATTGTTATTTATTTATTTATTTATTTATATTAATATCCACAAAAAATTAAAATGAAAAAAAGAAAAATTAGAGAGCACACAAGACAGAAAAGGGAAAAATCCCATCCACAAAACCATAAAACGATGAGAAGGGCACAAGACAAAAAATGGGGAAAATCCCATCACAAGACACAAGACACAAGACACAAGACAAAAAAGGGGAAAATCCCATCACAAGGGATGGTATTTTATATCTGTTTTTATTCTTTGGTTCGTGAGCATATATATATATATATATATATATATATATATGATATGTATTAATAGGCTACCAACAAACAATAAGCTTTCATGAGAAATGAAGGGAATGAGGGCAGGCAAACCCATTTCCCTTTTTTCCCCTAATCGAAAAGCAATTAAACTGCATAATAGAGGTGACTCTTATAGTACGTATTCACACTTCTCTGAATGTTTGTAAATAAAAAATTTACTTTCAAAATCTCTTAATACTAATTTCATGCCCAATGAAATTAATTAACACTTATTATAGCAAGTTTTCTTTAACAACAAAATTTCAACTTGATTTTGAGAAGCACTTGAAACATCACACAGTAACAACAATTTGGAAGACGGTGCCAATGAGCTTGGTTTGATTATTCTTTCACAGCAAATAAATAATTCTTTTCGTTTTATTTTTTCTGCCTTTTGAAATTGGGAAAACACCCCCCCAACTAAATATATATAATTCATTTCCTTTGCTTTATTAATTGTGTTGGGAACTTCACTAAACACCCAACTGAATTTTATGAATTGCGTTGCAGAAGCTTTTATCTATTTTCGCATAAAGTATTTACCACTTATGGTATTAGTCAACCAAGTCAACAAGACTGCTTCCCCACTTTTTTTTTCCCTTTTTTTATGAATATAAACCAGTGTTGATCGACGACAATTATATAGCTAATCAAGAACCCATATCTTAGCTTCCATTTAATACTCAAATTTATTAATATATTATTTATTTTTAGTCTCCTTAAATAATAATTTTATAAATATTTATACTTAATTTTACTAAATAATATAATAAATAGAAGGAGACAAAATATTACATGACTAGCAAAAAGAAAGCAATTTAGATTTAAAACCTGTTTGGCTTATTTTTACTTTTAAATCTATTTTAATTTGAAAAAAGATAAACCAAATAAGTGTAATGGTATCTTAAATGTTTTATTATTTTTCAATTTAACTGTAATTTTTTTTTTTATAATTTTTCAATTGGGTTATATACAATTGAATTTAGATACAAATCTAGTCTTGTGAAATTGCTTTTATCCCTCTTCTTGCTTTCACTTCTCCTACCATTCCATCGGAATAATGATCAGGCAGTGACCATATCATGGAACCCCAAACCTAGCATTTCCTCAAACCCCAAACCTCAAAGCCTACACTTGAGTGACTATATTTTGGTACTTTGGCTAATTGATCCTAATTTTTAATGTTACCCAAGTGTCATTAAGGTTTGAAAACATCCTTATTTTGATTTTAAGTTTTTTGTTTGAAAAAAAATAAAGTATAATTTTTCTTTCTCTGAAAATAAAGACATCAAAATTTTCTCTCTAAACTTAATTTAATTTTTATTTTTTATCTCTAAATGTATTGATTTTAAATATTATCTTTATAAAATAACAAATTTAATTTTTCTCTTTTCTAAAAAAATCGTGTTATTTTAGGAGTTAGACGGTCTAAAATAATTAATTCATTACATTAATTTAACCCATAACTTGACAACTATTATAAAAAAGAAAAAAGAATTAAGAAAACCATGTCGTGTTAGCATATATGGAGTAAAAAGAGTGGAGTAGAGAAATTACAAAAGCGACACGTTTAAGGAAGAGGAGATATTTTAATATATGGGGGTGATTTTGAAAACTTCCCACATCGTAAGAGGAAACGATTTACCGTTGTATATAAGTACGGGGAGAGGTGCAGTAATTGGTGAAGTTATTAAAGTATTCTGAAATATGAAAAAAAATAAAAAAAGAATATATAATATATCACCTAATACTAATCAACCTGGCATGTCATATATAATATATCACCTAATACTAATCAACCTGGCATGTCATGACTCATGTAAGGCCTCGCGATAGTGACATGTGCCATCATGAACGACTATAGAACGAAAGTTATATCCGAGGTGGAGCTCCTTTCGGGCCTATAAGACTATAGAACCAAAATCCCTCACTGTAGAACCAATCCTTATATCCGAGGAGGAGCTAGGGCCCCTGTGAAGCATTTTCCTCTCTCTCCTTCCTCCTATCACCCATGTCTTCCCAGTCCCCTCCCACCTTCCTATCACTCATGTCTTCCTTCCCGGGACTCGTGTTTTCACAAGTTAGTACGTTTGTCAATTCTCTCACCCTGCCAGTAAGCATCAATTCGGATAAATTCCACTCCAATTTTACTTTTATGGTTACTCTACTTTTTTCTCTGCTTTCGATAAAATATAATGCACAAACTTCTTCTCTATTTGAAAAACACTCTACAATCATAGCATTGATTATCATTGTTCTATTTGTATATTGTTTTCTCACTCAAATGACGCCCAAGTCTTGTGAATTATCCTACTCTCATGTTCATCATGCCCTTGCCTCTTTATCTATGGTTTTGTTATCATTTCTTCTCTTCTCAAAATCGGGATGGCTTATTCCAATTTGTGCTTCGATTATGGTAGAAGTGTTTCTTATATTGATTTGTTTGGTTTGGAAATTAACAGAAAAGTTGAGAAATATTTTGATTTCGTGGTACGCTAAAATTTCAAGTGTGATCATCAGCATTTGTTGGAGGTAAATTATGCTGTCACCGAAATCTATAATAATTCATGTAGTTTGTACTTGATCACTTTTTTTTTAATTTTTTTGGTTGGAGGTCAATTTTTTTTTTCTTTTTTGTTGCGAATGTATTTTGGAGATATAAAGGGTGCTTGATTGGTGGGAGAAATTGGATGCATAGAGGGTCTTTGAGATGGTGTTAGGAAAATCTGTAAAATCTTTGTTATGGTGCTATTTGGCATTTGGTTGTCTTATTGTGGTTTTTGGATGCTTAATGTGTTTAAAATGTTAGATTCTTGATTATCTTTATTAGTTTCTAATTTAATCAGTATAATAAGATGTCTTTAAATAGAAGTAAATCGAAAAATCTGATTGATATAATAGATCTGAACCAGTTTAGAATTTAGTTTAGTTAGAATCAGCTGAGTGTCCCTGATCGAATACTTTTGAAAAGTTCTTAAATTACTCTTACCTTTGCTTTGTGAGGGCATAGAGGTTTACTCAATTCCCAAAATTATCATTGCTGTCAGTTGCGGACACATAACATTACGGAATTTTGGCTAAAGGCAAACATTATTTGTGGGGGATGTTTGTGGCTTGATTTCTTTAATTACTGTATTTGTTCCTCTACTTCTCCTTGCATGCTCTTGATGTTCATTCTGATTTAGGTCCTGAAATAAATAATGATGTATAGATAACTTGGATCACTCTTAAGTAAACTTATGGAAATGAAGTTGTTCATTCAAGTATCCTTAATTAAAAAGGCCAATTCGTCATCATGTGGTATTTTAACATATGAATAACATGCTATGGAGCAAATGTTACGGATATTGAACTATTTGGCAATACATTAGATTCAAAGAAGAATTCTCTGCAATTATCCCCCATTTTCGCTTGGTGAATTTTGAGGATGGAATAAGACTCAAAAGCAGTCCGAGTTCTAGGGGTGCAGGGAGGTACCATCAGGCAGGCCTAGATGCCGTTTATGAACTCTTTACAACTATGACATGGCACTAGAAATATGATGCATTATAAACTATCATGACATGGCATTACAAACTTATGATTTTACTTGTATGCTTCAATTTAATAGGAGTATTTTGCACAGTCAATCAGAATTACATGAAATATTTAAGGACACTGTAATGTTCAACAAAGAAAAGGATGCGAATTTATTTGTCAAAGCTGCTTCACTACTACATAGCAGCAAGAACAACCAACCGCTTTGTTAATAAAGCTGCCAGGGTTCAAATTACAGCTTTAAGTTTGAACAGTTCAAAGCTGATTTATATTTGTGAACAAGCATGTTTGGAGGCTTAACTTATTTGAATAAGTAACCTATGAACACTTTATACATGATATGACTATTTTATATTACTTGATAAAGTGAGTGAGATTTACGTTGGCCTTCACCTCTCTGCAGCTCGAACCACAAGCCTTTCAGCAACTCTACGAACTTTGTTTGATTGAGGTGCCTCCTTTCCATCAAAAGACTTTGGGATCCCAATTATAAATTCATCAACCTCCTGACAATTTTAAAATGTCTTCAATCTGAAATCAGAAACAAAGTAATAGTGAAATAGACACTCAATAAGTTAAATTCAACGGAGACAGGAAATTTAAGAAGTTTCAGTAGCTATACAAGAGAACGGTTGCTGGTGTGCCTTTCTCAAAAGCGCTATATGTTATATCCTCTTCCAAAAGCTTATCCACAGGTATCATCTTGTGGTGCATAAAAGACTTATCCACGGATATCTTGTGGTGCATAGTCAACCTTCATAGTTTATTAAAAGACACTAGCATGGACTTCATATGTGACCACCAGGGAATGTTGGAAAAAATAAATTAATGCAAAATAGATCAAACATCATGTAAAATCACCAATACCTGATTCCATAGTCAAAAACCGAATGAATAAAATCCTGGTCTAAGTAGAATCTTGGGTTACGACTTCTAGGTCAACTGTATTCTCACAACTCTGTACAATAGGGGTATCACAAATTAAAGTGATGCATTGACCTAGGGATCGCAATCCTTTTATTACTGTAGGGTGACTTTTAATTTCCATATCTGTCTATTTAGTTTATACCCGCTGTCCTTGAATCACATTTCAACATTTCCTGTATAGATTTGCATCCATCAAAACAACTTTCAAATCCGGCATGCTGATGCAGTTTTCAGCATAGGATTCTATTGGTTCAGTCCTTGACTCATTTGATCTCTGTTGCATTGGAAATAAATAAAAGAACAGCATTCAATAGTTTATTAAAAGAAAATTGCAAAATGAATAGAGATGCAAACGTCCCAAGATATCAAATCGAGTCATCTAATTGCGAAACATATTTAACATCTCTAGTGATTCAATTGAACACTTGTAAGTAAATGACTCCAAGCAAAAAGAGTTCACACTTGACACTGTCGTTGCAATCAACGACTCAATTGCGGCAATTCATGTCCAATCACACTTAACTCTATCTTCGTTTTGGGTTCCAAACCGAGCGAATTTAGTAATATTATGGGCCTTATCTAGAGAGAGAGAGAGAGAGGGGAACTCTTGGTCAGCAATATCAACGACATGAGCACAAGTCGGGTTACTGCCCATTCCAATCGGTCCGACCATTTGGACATAACACTGTTTTGGTACGATTTGGAGTCATATCTTAAGTTAGAAAGCTCTAATTTTGTTTATTATTTTAGGTTCGTATAGGTATCGAGATTCATAACCCTTTTTTGTTATCCAGATTAATAATCGTTGGATTATCATTCAATAATTTATCGATCAATTTACCATTCCATCATATAAAAAATGATAATTACTGGATTACAATTCCAGTGTCATTAAACCTTAAGTGCTAATGCCATGAAAATAGTAGAAAGTTCTACTGTTTTAAAGCCAAACCAACTCGATCTAAGAGGGTTTAACCAAAATGTATGCACCCAACTGGCCCAAATTTCTAGGGCCTGCTCAATCTCAGGCCTAACTTCATATCACCTCTTTCCCCTTTTTTCTTCTTCTATTTTTTCCTCCTTTTTTTTATTTTTTTATTTTTTTTATTTTTTTTTATTTTTTTCCGTGGGCATGAAAATCTGATTTAGATTATACAGCAAAGTAAAAATTTTAACAGGCACACAGACATTGAAAATTTGCTCCAGAGATCATGTGCCCTCCCTAAATTGTTCTTCCGATGAGTGGAAAAGGACATTACGTCCCTAAGTACGTCTTGGGGGACGGAAGGAAAGGGTGCCCCTTACTCTATTCCCATCCCCCAAGGGGAATAGAGGAAAAAGGTAAAATTTCCAGTAAGAAATTAACCATATCTCCAAGATTTACATAGGTATTTTTCAATATTAGAACCATGAGTCGTTGAGATGCAACTTCAACCAAGCAGTGCTAAAAAGACGAAAGAAATTGCAAGAGCAATGAACTGACATTGAAAGACTTTAACCTAAGCCTAGAATGTTCACTGTGATCTATGCTACAAGTTAAGGAGCTGAACTGTTTATAAACCTGTAATCCTAATCTGCATGCCCCTGGCAACTTGAGTAATTAGCTGGTGGGATTTCAAAAGGGTATGTCTGAACCATGAAGGTAGAGTTACCTCATTACATGTGTTCCATGATTTTGCATCATCAGATAGTTCATACCAACAGCTGATTCAGTTTCAGAATCTACAGAGGCAGTTTGCTGTGAAATGTAAACTTCCATGCCGCTAACATAATCCTGGCTTCCAACTTTTGAAACGGGTTATAACTGCAGAGACTGAGAAGCTGGAGGATCCTTAACTGGAAGATCTGGTGGAATCGCTTGCGGAGGTGCAACATTAGAAACTTCTGACATTACTCTGTTGGGGATTTGTTGTTGATGGGTCTCCGAAGCTGATTCAAATGCTGTTGCTGTGGCTCGAGGAAGTATATGTCTAACCAGCTGGGCAAGAAAGTTTTTGACAGCCTAGAAGAGTTTGTTGATCAATTTGTGCAGGATTTAGAGAGGAAGAATTAGGGTTAGTAGAAAAGATAGCCAGGAGGCCCCCATTTCCAAGGATAGTATGATTGCCGTGAAACCTTTTGAGCTTTGAGAGGTGCTTTTTACCTGCCAAATGGCTATCAAAAACCACCTGGGATTCACACTTTACGTTGCACAACTCGCATATTAAAGAAATCACCTCTTTAGATTTGGGGCACTCAGCTTTTCTATGCCACAGATTAGTTCTCATGCGCTTAGCCTCTTGTCCGCCTCTCAGGTGACATTTCATGCCTCGCCCACGTACTCCAGAATGGTCCGTCTTCTGCTCCCCTGCCTGATCTTCTTTCATCTCTGCCACAGGATTTTTCACCTTCTCTGGCAAATTCTTTTGCTGATCTCTTCCACCTTTTGTATCATCACTGGAAGCTTTATCACATTTAGAATCTTCAACAGGTAATTTCACTGGTGATCCTTGTTTCAGATCAACTGCCTCAGCATTAGGCTGAACAACATTTGGCTGGAAATGGGAACCGGCATTTGCTTACTTATTGTTCCCATCATGACTTTGTTCAGACTCTCTTTCTTTTTATGTTTCTTTCCCTTCTTGTGCTGTTCTAGGATTTCAAAGGTGTTGCAATCAACCCTACAAAGTTCATATCATGCCGTACATGGTGGCCAGATTGGCACCGAAGAAGTATGAGCCTGTGTAGGGAAAGGTGGCATATCAGGACCTGATGCTAATGGTGGCTGTAGTGATGCCTGTGGTGGCTCGTGGCTCACCTGGTGCTGGTGTGCTTGCTGTATGTGCTAAATTTGAGGCTGTTGATGCTGAAGCATGAGGAGGGAAACCCTGACCATTGCTCCATTTATGTCCTCTCCCTTGAGTCAATGTTGCATGCCCACCTTGCATGACTTACCACCCGTTTCCTATGACCCCTGTGCAGGGGTCGCTTGCTCTGCATAAGTTAATGAGTCTTTGAGAATGTAAAACTGCTAGTACGAAATTTGAGACTTAGAAATGTGGGGCAAGCGTGACTACAATGATCATCTTAGATTGAAGTGACAGCTGCCGAAAGAGTAGTTTTTTCTTTCAGGGCCACTACCTCCCATTAGAAATTCAAATGAGTAAACAAACACAGACAACCAGAACACCAGCCAGAGCAAGATGCATACACATTTACAAAGAATCAGGGAAATCAACAACGTGTATGCAAGGGCATGACATGGTGACTATTTTGCGCATGCATATAAAGATAGTGTAAGCGACTAAAAGGAACAGTTCACAAATCTTTTACTCAATGATTAATTTTGCATATTTCATCACTACTACTCACAAGCTAGAAACTGCAGGCATAAGAGACGAAAAATGCCCCTAACTTCAAGGCACAATGATACAATTAAGCAGCAGGTAGGAACACGGCCTACATGATAGTCCATAAAACTAAAAAAACCAAAGGACGATAATTAACCCCGGTTACACAGATTATTTGGGTTTAGAAAAACGCATCAATGAATGAGGCTATCATACTCACATAAAGCTTAACATTTCAAAATAGTATGTTTGGATCCATACCACATCAACGTGTCACTTTAGCATGCTATGGCCATGTAAAGATACTCACAACCAACTTCCACAACAATTTGATAGTAATTTTTGCATTTAATGCCCACTTGTTCCATCAAACATTCAACACATCATAAAGCTTTAGAATTTGCAGGAAAAAAGAAAAAGAATAAAAAAATTGTGCAAGCGACATTAAGAAACTGTGAAAAGTATTCTCCCCAAGATTTAGAATTTGCATGAGTCGATGCTGCATGCCTACCACGCATGAATTACCACCCCGTTTTTGTAACCCTTATGCAGGGGTCGCTTACTCTGCATATAATTAGTTGGAGTCACGTGAGATTTAGAGATGTGGGGCAAGGAAACTATAATAATCATCTTAGGATGCATGATCACTGCTGCAAACAACGAGTAGTTTTCCTTTCAGGCCAATATCAACACAACCCGCATACACATTTACAAAGAATTGGGATATCAATGAAAGTGTAGGTTGCTATGGTCAAGGGCATGACATAAAACATATAGCCCTTTAGGCAAAAATTTTTAGCATGTGTAAGCTACCTAACTGTCACAACATTTTTACTTCCATATTTCTTCACCCTACACAAAAGGCCCGTATAAGAGACATAGAAACACACCCTTAACTCAAAGGCACGCATTATGATTCACTCAATATGGCTATACAATTTAGCAGACCATAATCCACGAACCAAAAAAAGAAAAAAAAAATTGATGATCAACCTCGACAAAGTTACCAAGACAAGAGCAAAGAAAGAGATTATGTGATTTTAAAAATATGCATCAATCAATGAAGCTATCGTGCTCACATCAACACTAAATTAGCCTACAACATGAAGCAGCTAAAGCAGATATTTTGAATTAGAAATAGGATGTTTGGATCTGCACCACATCAATGTGGTCACTTTAGCATTCCGCGGCCATGTAAAAGACACTCACAACTAGCCTCCACAACAATTTGATAGCAATTTTTCGATCTAAAAATTAGCAAGTGATATTAAGAAAAGTTTCCTTCCCTAATTTTTAGCAGCATGCAGTAATAACTTTGACCTACAAAGAATACAAGAACTTAATGAATGTGGTCCAAGAAACAAGCTTCTCAATATATGCTAACAGCTTGATGAATACAAGCAGTTAATGAATGTGGTCCAGCATACAAGGTTCTCAATATATGCTGATGGCTTAAGTGCAAGCTCATCTCATTAATCGCGTTGCATATGCTACATGATGAGGCATGGCCTTTTAAGGCCTCCTCATCTATTGCGAGTCAGTGGTATTACTATTGTTAAGGGCTATACATCATATAAAAGCCTTGACTTCCATAGAAACTTGCCAGGGGAAAGGAATCCAGCAGGAATCGAAAGAGTTGTCAAGCCTCCAATATCCATTGCCAGAGAAAAACAAGGACAAGATGTCGAAAAGAAATAAGCAACATTTAGATTGCCAGAAGATTGAAATTTCCAAGAAAAAGAAAATTTCATGAACACTGAATAGCACACTTGGAGTTTTAGAGTGGAGGAAAAGTGAAATAAACCTAAGGCAGTAGATTTTCAGAGACAGGTGAAAGCGGTATTAGCTCCAAGCTCTCCGTAAAATAAGTGAGGATCCAAAGAAATCTTTACAACCAGTTCCAAGGAGAACAATAATCTCTGACACCAAATCATTAATCTCCATTTCCTTTTCAGACTTCGGCTTACAAACTCTTACAAACTAATTCCAGGATCACTTGATGGTCCTTCCTGTCCATGGCAAGGACCTGGCCAAGGGAGGTTCTTTCTAACCTACCCAATCCAGACCAAAGTAGACCACATAGCCCAAATTTAAGCACATTTGAGTACTTGCCGCTAATTTTGCATTTTCAAAAAATTCATCACTTTATTTTTGTCATGGTTGTGATGCCAACATTTTCACTCATCCTCTACATAATTTCATGTGCAATGCCCAAGTAATTCATAATCATGGAAAGTACATGACAAGCTAGTAGAATTATCCAAAATTTATAATGGAAGCTGTTCACATTCACCAAAGCATCAGTATTTTTTGACACCAGGGAAGAGTTTAGCAAATTACCCCAGCTTCTAATGCTCAATAATCTCATCTAACCACAGAACTAGAAGATGTCACTAAATGGAGCTCCTATAGTACAGGGTACACCACAAGTAACTAATGCAATAAGATTTTATCTTAACATAAACAACCACTTCTCATACCACTTCAAGACTATGTTCTCCACACACTGTCTGCATTTCCGAGTGAATTCATTAGTGTTATAAGATCATGTGCCACAAAATTAAGATTTTTCAATCCATACTTAATCTTAGTAATTCATTATCATATCCACAAAAGTCAAATTACACAGACACTAAAACTTGACGTGAAACAAATTCTCGATAAATAAGCTCTAGTGAACCCCACCAAAAAGTAATAACCATTTCTCAATCCTTCATCATGAAATGCATTAGCATCATTCCTCCTGAAATAAAAGCTGAACCCTAAAGACAAACCAGAATAGTTCAATTACCAATACAAGAACACCTTAGAAACGAAAACCACATATCATCTTTTCTTTTCTTTCTGAAAGGGAAAAAAAAAAGGGGAGAGAGAGAGATAAAAACGTCAATTGCCCAAGACTCCGTAAGAAAATTCAATGCATATCTGAGAGAAAAGTAAAAATTCAATGAATATAAGTGAACAAAAACCCTACCCTACCAAAACCCATGTGGTGTTGTTGCTGCGGTTGAAATTGGGGTTGTTGGTAAGGTGGGTAATATTGGAAATCATAATGAATGTGGGCATAATCAGAAGAAGGAAAAACTGGGTTTGAAGATTCAGGCGGTGGGGTTGAAACCCCACAAGGCCTAATTGGAGAAGATTTGGGTTGAGGTTGAGATTGTTGTTGATTGTAATAATTTGCATAATCTTGATGCTGCTGGTAATAATTAGGGTATTGTTGAGGATGATAATAGGCATAGCAGGATGAGCCGTACGGTGGTGGTTGTTGCGTTTTTACTAAATAGGATTTTTTTTTTAAATCAAAATAAAAAAAGTAGAGTGATTTTTTTTAAAAAAAATTAGAGATGTCGCGCTTTGCGAGCGAGACATGCACTATCCATACCCCGCTATCCGACTGTGGGGTGGGACTCCCTGATCTCGCAATTGGTTGCGTGATTACAGATCACGACATGCACTATCCCCCACAACATTTGCCTCTTCATTCAGTCATCCTGTAAGCTATCTCTGCTCTACACTATTCAATATCCAAAAACTATACTCAACCATTGTAATCAATCAACACCAAACTGCTAACAAACTATTCCGACATAATCACTAAACTCTAAAAACATCATACTTCACAAATATCAAATAACAAATATCTGAACTCTTGTAATATCACCAAACATCACCAAATTTTATTTATCAATCACCAAATTTCACAAATACCAAACTCTAAAAATATTAATCAATACTCCAAAAACAATCATGAACAAACACTAACATCTATATAAATATGAGATAAAAGTTATAAAATTACAATTAATAAATTTTTAAGTTATAAAGTTAGAATGTAATATATAAACAAATACCAATATACACAAATATGAGAAATTATACTAAATATCGCATGGAGGTCATCCAACATTTATACGCGGCTGACGTCTAGTGGTAACTGAAATGAGAGTTGGAACTGGAGCCTACGTACCTTCATGACTCTCGGAAAATTGAAGCATGACAGTCGTACTATCCTCTGAATATCGACGTCGTCTCCGCCGCTGATAAACATTAAGTCGTTGATGCTCATTCGGCGTAGTGTCGTCATACTCCTCGAAAGCAAGTGTTTATGTAAACGTCGGGGTGGGTATAGAAGTCGGGTATGAATATATCTAAGTGTCTATATGCTCCTCGAATATTAACGTTTGTGTAAATGTCAGAGTGGTTATAGGAATCGGATACGAATATATCTACGTCTTTATATATTACTCAAAGGCACCTGTAGTACCAGAAGTACAGGGAACGTCCGGATCGATATATCCCTGTGTAGATGTCGAAGGACGATCTCTCTGAGGTGTCGTATGTTCGAAGCGTTGTAGTATGTCCCATAAGCCATCTCTGATATAAGCAACTCGAGGATCCACTCTTGGGATTGTGAGGATATCAGACGCTACCAAATGAAGATCCTCTAGTCGGTAGCACTGCCAAAAGAAAAATATTTTTAAAGTATAGAAACATTATGTAAAGAATAAAAGTAATATAAAATGGTAAAGTATTTATGACTTACCATAAACAAAGTGCATGCTGTGGTGTTACTTTCCCAAAATAGAAATAAAACTTTGATGTTGCAAGAATCAAGTTGAGGGAGTGCAAGCTATGTTGCAGAAGGAGATAGAAGGGAGAGATCACGCAAGCAGGAAGAGCGCAAGCTAAGTCGCCGAGTCGCAAAAGGGGGAGAGGAGAAGAAAAATCAAGCAAGAAGAACCGCTTGTCGGGTTGTTATAAAGGGGATGTCGCTCTCTGGGTCCGCACAAGTTATTGTGCGAACCCAGAGGCGCAACATGTTGCGCGCTCCCAGAGAGCGCAATTTGTTGCGCACTCTCAGAGCGCGCAATTTGTTCCTGACCGCACAATCTTTTTCCTTTGCGAACCCGGTAGTTGGTGTGGAACAGGAACGCGACATCCCTATTCTGGGAACAAGAAGAAAATGCCCTAGTTTTTTAATTTTGATTTAAATTTACCTTATTTTAGTAAAAACCTCTTGTTCTTGATGCATTGAATTGTTTTCCCCCTTTTTCTATCTCTATTCCCAAATCTTTGAATGTGTCGTCCTTTTAATTTTTAAGGTTTTTTTTTTCTTTTTTTTTTTCCTATTTTTCTCTTTTGTGTGGCTATATGCAATTGCTTCCCTATGTATATTTTTTTTTTCCTTTTTTTTAATTTGAGTTTTGAATATTCAAATATCAATGACTTACACAAAAGGTAAAAAAAAAAAAAAATTGTAGCTAGTTTAAAAGAAATTATAAATTTATATTAGATAATTAATTATTTTTAAATCATTTCATATGCTTGGTAAATTGATAATGACTTGCCCACAATAAATATTTAACAGAATTAAAATTTTATCTTGTTGGTAACTTATATAGATCGATGAACACATGAAATTAGGAATATGGTAAAAACTTCTATTCTGTTTGTGATTCTTTTTTTTTTTTTTTGAAAAATTTTAATTTTTTAAATTTTAATCTTTGAGGAGTGCGAAAGAGGGTACAGTCTTATCAAAACTTGTATAAGTTGTTTTTCATGAATACCAAGGGCATAAGTACTGAAAAGTCAAAAATAGAAATTTTTTTATTTTAGAATTAATGTGGAAACAATTTATTGGCGTTAATGTGTGTGTGTATGTTTTTCTAAAGTCCATGGACCAAGGTTAAATTGAACACTTCCCTTCTTAAAAAGTTTTTTCTTTTTTCTATTTTTCAAATCATTATTGAATCCGATTAAATTTTATTCAATTCAGACCAAACTTTTATAGGATAAAATTCTTTCACCGTATGTTTTCATTATATATAAAATATAAATTAAATATTATTTAAAAGATATCGATATTAATTATGTAATAAACACAAAATGAATTATTTTTTTATCTTTTACTAAAGAGATATCAATGCTCAACTGTCAAATCAAAAAGACGAATTACATCCTTAACAGATGAATATATTTTAAATTGAACATAATTGACCTTACATTAATTCCGACATCCCAAAGCCATCCGCAGTGGGAACTACTTTGTAAAGGGGCAATGGAGTAGGTGGGGAAGGGGATATCTTTCAACTGGAGACCCAAATTAGGCTTGGGCTATTTATTGTATGGGCCGTGAAATTACGAGGAGATTTAATGGACACAGGTTCAAGCCCAGCAATGGCCGATGATGCGATCACGAGGACTAGAAAATTATCCTCCAAATTGGCCAAAGTTCCACCAAAAGATCTACCAATTTTCTTTATCCTGATTGAGATACAAGCGTCTGTCCTGGTAATCCTAACTTACTTTTATTTTATTTATAATATTTTTAATTAAAATAATTTGTATCAAAAATATAAAATCGAAAGTGATATATTTTTTTTAAAATATAAACCACTGATATTCAGTAATTATATTGAAACTGATTAAATTTAATTTAAATCAGATTGATCTATTAAGAGAAAAAACTCTTTTGAAACTTATTTTCTTTATACATAAGAGTCAAACTCAAGATCGAGAATTATAACTGGGCCATGCCATTTGACTAACTACATCGTTTCAAAACTCAAGATCTGGTGGAATCGCTTGCAGAGGAGCAACATTAAAAACTTTTGACATTTCTCTGTTGGGGAGTTGTTGTTGATGGGTCTCTGATGCTGATTCAGATGCTACTGCTAGAGGTGGCTCAGAAACAGAACCATTTGCTTGGAGTGGTGCAGCAGTTGGGGCAAATGCTGCCGCTGTGGCTTGAGGAAGTATATATTCAACCAACAGGGCTACAAAGTTCCGACAGCCTAGAAGAGTTTGTTGATCAATGTGTGCAAGACTAAAAGATGGAGTATTCGGGATGGTAGAAAAAGTAGCCTGGAGGTCCCCATTTCCAAGGATGGGTTGATTGCCATGAAACCGTTCGAGCTTTGAGAGGTGCTTTTTACCTGCCAAATGACTATCAAAAACAACCTGGGATCCACACTTGACGTTGCACAATTTCCATGTTAAAGAAATCCCCTCTTTAGGTTTGGAGGGGTCTGCTCTTCTTCTATGCCACTGATTAGTTCTCATGCGCTTAGCCCCCTGTCTGCCTCTTAGGTGACGCTTCAAACCTCGCCCACATACTCCAGAATGGTCCGTCTTCTGCTCCCCTGCCTGATTTTCGTTCAACTCTGCCACATGATTTTGCACCTTCTCTGGCAAATTCTTTTGTTGATCTCTTTCACCATTTCTATCATCACTGGAAGCTTTGTCACATTTAGAATCTTCAACAGGTAATTTCCCTGGTGATCCTTGTTTCAGATCAACTGACTCAGCATTCGGCTGAACAACATTTGGCTGGATAATGGAAATGGGAACTGACATTTGCTCAGTTATGGTTCCAGTCATGACTTTCTTCAGTTTCTGTAACTCTTTCTTCTTATGCTTCTTTCCATTCTTGTGCTGTTCTAGGATTTCAAAGGTGTTGCAATCAACCCTACAAAGTTCACACCATGCCAAGCGTGATGGCCTAATTGGCACTGAAGAAGCATGAGCCTGTGTAGGGAAAGGAACCATACTGGGACCTGATGCTAATGGTGGTTGTATTGATGCCTTTGGTGGCCCACCTGGTACCGGTGTGCTTGCTGCATGTGGTAAATTTGAGGCTGTTGACGCTGAGGCAAGAGGAGGGAAACGCTGACCATTGCTCCAATCACGTCCTCTCCCATGAGTCAGCGCTGCATGCCCACCACGCATGAATGACTTACCACCCCTTTTCCTATGACCTTTATGCAGGGGTCGCTCACTCTGCAGAGAAATAGTCGATAAGTTTTGAGAATGTAAAACTGCTAGTAAGAAATTTGAGACTTAGAAATGTGGGGGCAAGGTCGACAATAACGATCATGTTAGATTTAAGTGATGCATGAGAACTGCTGCCAACAAAATGTAGTTTTTCCTTTCGGGTAACCATTATGAATGAGTAAACTAAAACGAAGACAAACCAGAAGATGAATACACATTTACAAAGAACTGGGGAAATCAACAATGTGTAGGATCCTATAATTAAGGGCATGAAATAAAACACCTATGACAAACCCATCAGGCGACAATTTTGACACGCATAGAAGACAGTGTAAGTTACCAAAAACGAACAGTTTTACTCAGGCGATTAATTTTTCCATATTTCTTCACTACTGCACAAAAGCTAGAAACCGCCAGCATAAGACACCCTCACAGCTTATGATTGATTCAATCTAGCGAAAACCAGCAGTTAAGAACTGGGCACACATGATGGTCAAAAAAAAAAAAAAAAAAAACCGAAGGATGATGATCGCACCTGTTACATGGGTCAATAAAGTTATGAAGACAGGAGCCAGGAAAAGAAAGAGATTCTTTGATTTTAGAAAAATGCATTAATGAATGAGGCTATCATCCTCACATAAACTCTAAAGTAGCCTATAGCTAAAGCAGCCGTTTCCAATTAATAATAGTATGTTCGGATCCGCACCAAATCAATGTGGTCACTCTAGCATTCTGTTGCTACGCACAAGACACAACCAGCTTCCACAACAATTTGATAGTAATTTTTGGATTTAATTCACACTTTTTCCATCAAACATTCAACACATCAGAAAGCTTAGTGCAAGCGACATTAGGAATTTGTGAAAAAAGTTTTCGTCCCCAAGTTTAGCAGTTTGGTATTTTTCCTAATTTAGTAGCATGCGAAAATAAATTTGACATAGAATACAAGCACTTAATGATCGTGATCCGGAATACAAGCTTCTTCTCTCTAATCGTTCATATATGCTATATGAAGAGGTATGGCCTTTTAAGGCGTCCTCATCTAACGCAAGTCAGTGCTGCTGGTTCTGTTGGCCATACAACATATAAAATCCTTTGCTTCTGAGACACTTGACAGGGGAAAAAGAATCAACATGAATTTGAAAGAGATGTCAAGCCTCCAAGATCCATTGCCAGAGGACAACAAGGACAAGGAGCCCAAAAGAAATAAGCAGCTCCAAGAAAAAGAAAATTTCATGAAAATGCAAAAGAGATTAAACCGCACGTTATGAAGAAAGGAGACAAAATACAACCAAAAGAAAGTTAAATGGGTGCAACTATCCAAGTATCAATTGCCAGCAGGTGTGGAGACCATTCTCTGCTTGGAGCTTTAGAATGGAGGAAAAGTAAAATAAACCTGAAATAATAGACTTCCAGAGACCGGTGAAAGCGGTATTAGCTCCAAGTTTGCTGTAAATGATTGAGGTTCTAAAGAAATCTTTACAACCATTTCCAAGGAGAACAATAATTTTTGACACCAAATCATCAATCTCCATTGTCCTTCAAATTTCAGCTTAAAAACTAACTTTAGGATCACTTGACAGTCCCTCCTGTCCATGGCAAGGACCCAGCAAAAGGAGATCCTTTCTAACCTTCTCAATCCAGACCAAAGGACACCACATAGCCCAAACTTAACCCAGATTTAAGCCTTTATTTTGTAAAGGTCGTGCTGCAAATGTTTTAATGATACTCTTAAAATTATTAAAATTACAACTAAAATCCTTTTTAATGCTTTTTGTATTCATAAAATTATAATTTCTAGTATAACTCCAGTGCCTGACATCTTGTATTTTATCTTTTTTAATATAAACTTTTTGCTTGTCTCTAAATAAGATACGGGCACTTGTAAAATTCACAAGAATAAACCAAACTCTACCCACGTTTGTCCTTGCATACTAAATTCAGATGGATATAAGGAATAAAAGCTAGTGAGTAAAAACATTGGTTGGGGGCATAGAAAGGACCTCCAAAGCCTCTATGGTGTGTCTTTATTAGCTGCAAGAAAATAAATTATTTAGTGCGGCGGATCAATAGCCTTCACTTATGAAGTGGTTAGCCCCATAACCTTGACTTCTTCTCGGTTACTCATAAATTTGACTCTCCGCCAATCTTCCCCAGTTGAAGAAGACTTTTCCTCAAGTCTTTCCTCCTTGTAATTTCCAAGATACAGAGTAAACAAAAAATGTCTAAAAAAAAAAAGAATTTGTAATCTCTCGGGCGTCTCCACTTAGATAATTCTCGAAAGGATGTGGAGCCAAATCTAAAGAATTAGCTAAAATTTTTCCAGTAGACAGCTTTAAATGGAGTAGTCCCGCTTGGTTTAACAAGCAGAGCGATCGTAAGCAAATTTAGCAGCCAAAAGAAGAACCAGTTCGTCCATATTTTTCTTTATCAAACTCTTCTCAAAAAAATTGTTCAAACTTCTATTAACAAGCTTAATTTGTATGTGGGTGGCATGTTGTGGTGAAACTTAAATATTTATATTTTTATATATAATTATTATTTATATTTTTATTAAGACAAATAAATGAAAACAAGTTAAAACAAAAATTTAGGTTTTCTTAGCATCACCCCAAAATGGGGGTGAGACTTCATTCATATATAATCTATTTGTCCATTATTCATCAAAACAGTTTTCTTGTCGACATGCATCTACCAAGTAAAGTTGTTAATGATCATAACTCAATCAACCTTTTAGCAGATAAATATTATGACTATTACATAACTAATCAAGAAGCCTTCCATTTAATACTAAAATTTATTAATATATTATCTATTTTTAGTATCCTTAAATAATAATTTTATAAAATTTTTATAAATCTTTGTGCTTCAATACAAAGTTGTTGTTTTACTAAATAATATAAGAACCGGAAAGAGATAAAATATTGCATGACTTGTAAAAAGAAAGTAATTTAGCTTTAAAACCTGTTTGGCTTTTTTTTTTTTAATTTAATTTTAAGTCGATTTTAATATAAAAAAATAGGTATTACGGTATGTTAAATCGTTTACTATTTTTCAATTTAACTGTATTTTTTTTTAATTTTTTCAATTCAGTTATATACGGTTGAAGATAGCTACAAAATCTAGTTTTACAAAATTACTTTTATCTCCTATTCTTGCTTTCACTTCTCGAACAATTCCACCAGAATAAAGTTCACACGGTGACCATATTATTGAACTCCAGATGTAGCACTTTATAAAATCCCAAATCTCAAACCCTACACTTGAGTGACTACATTTTGGTTCGTTGGCTAATTGGTCCTAATTTTTATATGTTACCTAAATGTCATTAAAGTTTGAAAATGTTCTTATTTTGATTTTAAGTTTTTTCTTTGAAAAAAAATTGAAATTTAGTATTTCTATCTCTAAAAATAAGTACATCAAAATTTTCTCTCTAAATTTAATTTAATTATTATTTTTATCTTTAAACACATTGATTTGAAATTTTTTATACCAAATTTGATTTTTTTTTTCTGGATTAACCAGAGTTATACTCTAATTAATCCAACCCGAACTGCTATTGAACCCTTTTTAGAGGGGAGATCTCCCAATGTAGTTATCTCTATTTCTAATATTCAAATCTGAGTCTTGATTTAGGGATTTAGTGTCCTTCAGTTCAATTGTTCATTGGTTTGATTTTTCTCTTCTAAACCAACTGTTTTAATTTTGTCTCTCTAAATAATCTAAATCCAATTTCTCTTTCATAATCAATTTAATATACATTTTTCTTTCTAAACATATAATTTTTAAATTTTGACTTGTAAAGAAATAAAATTTAATTTTTTTACTCTCTAAAATAAATCTCATTAATTTAATTTTTTATTTTATTATGGATGAGGTAATATATTCAAGCGTCTTCAAAATAAGTATGCTTTTACTCCTTATTTGAAAATGTTTCACCGACTTCAAGAATTTAATTTTGCATAAGAAACATGAAGAGAGGGTGCAAAAGATTATCAAGATTAATCTTTAGACCACTTTACTCTATACTAAATATTACAATCACATCTTAAAATGGTTCGGTGAATACTAAGTTTTCCTTCTTTTAGGATGGGATGAATGACCAATGACATCACTTTGACATAGATTTAATCGATTATTCTCCTAATATGTATCTCTTGTCTAATTTTTATTTTCATAAAAAAAATAATTTTTTCATTTTTGTCCCTGACCACAGGCGTAAATATATGGATGTATATTATGAATACCAATGTGAATAAATAGATGAAAAAAATTACAGTACCTCTAATCATCCTTACCCTAGTAAGAATTTTACTAGTTGGATGATTTAAAATAACTAATTCATCATATTAATTTAACCAGTAACTTTACAATTATCTCAACAAAAAAAAAAAGGAATTTTAAAAATTATGTGACCCTGGAACTTCAGCTATATGGAGTAAAAAGAGAGGAGTTGAGATAATATGGAAAGAATGCATTTTAAGAAGAGGAGATATTTTAACAGATTGTTTTGAAAACTTCCCATATCGGAAAAAAGAAAATATCTACTGCTGTATATAATTATAGAGACAAGCAAGGCCGCCGGTTAAGTTAATAAACAAACAAACATCTAAGCTAAAAGGCATTTGACAGATCAAAGCAATTCAAAGGAAATTAGAGATTGGGTGACAATGACAACGAAATGTTTTCGAGCTTGGGTGGAGCTCAACGTTTTCCAATTCAAAGGAAATTAGAGCTAGAGCTTGGGTGACAACGTTGTGAAATGTTTTCTGGGCGAAAAAGTCAGCCAGTCTTAACCAGTATATAAAGTCACCTCCAGACCCCAATCTCCCACCAAAAGCCAGCCAGCCTAACCATCTCTCCCTACTACTTCCATTATTCGTTCTCAACTCACTGTGAGTATCGCCAACCCATTTCTCTCTCTCTTGACTTCCAACATGAGTATCACTGTGAGTATCGCCAAACCATTTCTCTCTCTCTCTACTTCCAACATGCCTTCTCAAGGTACTTCCAACATGCCTTCTCAAGATACTATGACTATCAATTCTTTCGAATCCAATTTAACTTTCTTGGTTTCCCTCTTTGTCAATTTGCTTTTAAATCCACAGTTCATTTCTTTATTTGAAATACATACTACAATTATAGTATTGGTTATTATAATTTTACTTCTGTATCGTATATTTACACAAATGAAATTCAATTCTTGTGATTTATCTTATTCTCGTATTTGTCGCACTCTTGGCTCCTTATCCATAGCTTTTTTATCATTTCTTTTATTTTCAAAATCAAGATATTTTATTTTAATTTGTACTTTGATTATGATAGAAGAGTTTTTTATATTGATTTATTTGTCTTGGGAATTAGCAAAAGAATTGAAAAAATTCTTTACGACAAATCGTTTGATCAAGATGCTAATGCCAAAGGTTGATAATATTTTATTTCATACTAATTCTCCAGTATTACGACGTCCACCTGTATGAGCATTGTTCGTCCTACATAGAAGGATTATTATTATTTGAAGTGATTTTGTTGTACGCAAAAGAATTATGAGGAGTGATGTTTCAAATAATTTTAAAATTTTAATGTGATCAAGGAGTTGTTGCCAAGGATAAATTGTGTTCCTAATTCTCCCTCAGAAAGTCCACCTATTCATGTATTTTGGGGCTCGTACCTTGTAATTTTTTCTGTTTGTATTTTTGTTTTTTATTTTAATTATAATTCAAGTGTTTTGGTTTATACTTGGTCATTCTTTTCGGCTGCGAATGCATGTTGGGGATATAAAAACGATGTTTGGATTGGTGGGAGAAATTAGATGCAAGAACAAGGAAGAGAAAGATATATAATTGTCGATAAATTACAACTCAAGTAGTATCGTTTCCCTTATAAAAGTTTTACCTTGAAACTTCTCTGTGTATCAAAAAAAGAGAGATATAATTTTTATCCCCATATATACCGTATTTTGTTATTTTAATATAAATTTTTCATTAATCTCTAGATACATAATTTAATTGGTCCAAAGTGATGAAGATGATATACGAGCACTTGCAAAATTGGCAAAACTAAACCGGACTCCACCCACGTTTGTCCTCCCATGGCAAAATGAAATAGAGATAAGGAATAAGAGCTTGGTGAGTAAAAATATTGGTTGGGGGCATAGAAAGGACCTCCAAAGCCTAGGATAAATTATATTTAATGGAACCCCAAATAAATAACTTATTATTATATGTATAAAATTACAATATTATGGTCCTGTCATTGAAGAAAAATGATGAAAAAAAATACATGAAACCAACCCGCTGAATGGTCACTTGGCTCATGAGACACCCCTCCCCCCGGATTTGCATATGGAAAGCGCCCTCACATGGTTGACACGTGTGGTTGGACATAGAGTCAAGTTGGGTCTGATTTATTCCGATCTTGCACGCTAGAACTAGAAAAGCCTCAAATCTTCTGGGCTCAGCTCTGAAGTGGGCCTGGGGCCCAAACCAACTGCCGGGTTGGGCAGGACAAGGTACGTTGAGTGATTTGCACGAGACTTTCTTCCGCACTTCATCCATCGAGAATCCACCGTTGCACGGTTGTGATGATCCACGTGTATAAGACGGATTGGTTGGATATATCAGTATTGTACAGATCATTTCATAAATTTGAGGTTCTAGAAATAGATTTGTTTTAAGTGGTGACAAAATCTCTCTCTCTCTCTCTCTCTCTCTCTTTGTATACACAGTGCCAATGAGCCAGTTTGATTATTCCTACACAGCGATAAAACAATTCTTTTATTTATTATTTTTTTTTTTGCCTTTTGAAATTGGGAAAACACCCCAACTAAATTTATATAATTCATTTCCTTTGCTCTATTAATTGTGTTGAAAACTTTACTTAATTTTATAAAAAATTATGGTATTGGCATAAAAACATTCCTTTTTATCTATTTTTGCATAAAGTATTTACCACTTATGGTATTGGCATAAAAACATTCAACAGCAAACCCTCTTAGTCAACCAAGTCAACAACACAGCTTCCCCCCACGTCTTTTTTCCTTTTCCCTTTTTCCTTTTTTTAATGAATATAAACTATGGTACGAATCTAACGAAGAACCCATATTTTTAGCTTCCATTTAATACTCAAATTTATTAATATATTATTTGTTTTTAGTCTCCTTAAATAATAATTTTATAAATATTTATAAATCTTTATTTTTTTTTTTAAATTGAGTTATATAAGGTTGAAGTTAATTATAAATCTAGTCTTGTAAAATTACTTTTATCTCCTCATCTTGCTTTCACTTCTCATTACACCAACATTAAGTTCAGGCGGGGACCATATCATGGAATCCCAAAACGTTAAATCTTCTCTCTTTAGAAAAAATTAAAGTCAATTTTCTCTCTTTCAAACTAAACACATAATTTTATATCTCTAAAAATAAATTTAATTCATATTTTTGTCTCCAAATGCATTTGTTTTTTATTTTCTCTTATTAAAAAAAATCCAAACTAGTTTTTTTAATCTCTCGTTAAAAATCAAAATGCGTTAGTTTTTTAATCAAAATAAATTTGTTTTACTTTTTGTCTGTTTAAATAAATTGATTTTTTATAGTCTCTCGCCGAAAAACTAAGTTCAATTTTTTTCTCTTTAAAATGTTTTGATTCTCCCAAGGAATCATCGAACCTCAAACCTCAAAACCCACACTTGAGTGACTACGTTTTGGTTCTTTGGCTAATTGGTCCTAATTTTGTTTATGTTACCTGAGTGTAGTTTTGAAAACATCCTTGCTTTGATTTTAAGTTTTTTCTGGGGAAAAAAAAATTCAAATTTAGTTTCTCTTCTCCTAGAATTAGTATATCAAAATTTTCTCTATAAACTTAATTTGATTTTTTTTTTTTATATCTAAACACATTGAATTTAAATTTTCTTTTTATAAAATATCAAATTTGATTTTTCTTTCTCTAAACTAGCCCCGTTAATTTTCTTTCTCTAAAAAATACCAAATTTAATATACATTTTCCTTTCTAAACATATTATTTTTAATTTTTCTCTTGTTAAAAATAAAATTTAATATTTTACTGTCTAAGATAAATCTCATTAATTTGATTTATTATTTTATTTTGGATGAGGTAATACATTCAACCCTTTTCGAAATAAGTATGCTTTTACCCTTTATTTGAAAATGTTTTACCAGCTTCAAGATTTTAATTTTGCATAACACACATGAAAAAAGGGCGTAAAAGATACCCAGATTAATTTTTGGAACTCTTTACTCTATACTAAGTATTACTATCACATGTTAAAATGGTCCGGTGAATACTAAGGGAATTTTTCTTTTTTTAAAACAATGGGATGAATGGCCAATGGTATCAATTCGACTTAGATTCAATTAATTAATCTTCTAATATTTACCTCTTATCTAATTTTTATTTTTATAAAAATTAATCTTTCCATCTTCCATCCGTGATATTCACATGTGCGTATATATATATATATATGTATGTATGTATATTTTATGAATTCATATAAATAAATAGATGAAAAAAAAATCAAAAGCATCTCTAATCATTTAAAGTGTTATCTTACTTAGCGAATGATTTAAAATAACTAATTCATCAAATTAATTTAACCTATAACTTTTACGACTACCATCTGGAGGAAAAAAAAAAAAAGCCTGTGTTTCTAGCACATCAGGTATATGGAGTGAAAAGAGAGGAGTGGATAAATTATGAAAAGAATGCATTTGAGAAAGAAGAGAGAGGTCGTTTTGAAGAATTCCCACACCGGAAAAAAGAAATAATTTATTGTTGTATATAATTGCGGGGAGAAGTAAAATAGCTGTTGTTGTTCTAATGCCAAATGAGAGCTCAAATCTCAGCAATTTCAAAATCGGCTTTGTATGCATTGAAATGAAGTATGGTGAAAAACCTAGATGTGACCTAGAATGAAAGTGTGCCCAGTCAAACGTCAAAAGGAACCATTCTTGCATTGCATTGCATTGCCATATCCAGTCATTAATCTTCTAATGTCTATCCCTTATCTAATTTTTATTTTCATGAAAAATAATCTTTCCATCTTTATTCCCTGACCACACACACACACATATATATAATTTGAATAAATAGTTGGAAAAAAAAAATCAGCAGTGTCTTTAATCATTTAAGGTGTTCCTTGGTAAGAATTTTATTAACTAATTCATCACATTAAGTTAAGCTGAAACTTCACCTAAAAATGAAAAAGAAATTTAGAAAACCATGCGATAGTGGCACATGGGAGTAAGAAAAGAGAAGGTGAGAAATTATGTAAAGAATGCATTTGAGATAAAGGAGATTACTTTGATTACTTCCCCCAAGAGTAAAATAAAATAATTTACTGTTGTATATAATTATAGGGAGAATCCTGGGCAATGTCGTCAATAAATGTGAAGTCTCAGTGTCAGTCTGCAGCTTGTGATCAAAGATGGTTCAAAATGACATCCGACAGTGTTCTATAAATTAAGTCTCTCGCAATGTCAAACCCGCAAGAGACATCGGAGAATCTGTAAATCTCTATAAATATCTCTGAATGGAAGTCTCTCTCTGCACTCTATCTCTCTCCTTCGTTGCCTGATTAAGGCCAAGACTCTCTCTCTCTCACACTCTCCCCCTCCCTCCCTCGTTGCCTGATTAAGGCCAAGACTCTCTCTGCACTCTCTCTCTCTTGATGGTCCTTCCTATCCATGGCAAGGACCTGGCCAAGGGAAGTTCTTTCTAACTTGCTCAATCCAGACCAAAGTAGATCATAGCCCAAATTTAAGCACATTTGCATACTTGCCACTAATTTTGCATTTACAAAAAATTCATATCTTTATTTTTGTAATGGTTGTGATGTCAACATTTTCACTCATTTATCCTCTACATAATTGCACGTGCAATGCCCAAGTGATTCATAATCATGGAAAGTACATTACAAGCTAGTAGAATTACCCAAAATTTATGATGGAAGCTGCTCACATTCACCAAAGCATCAGTATTTTTTGACACCAGGGAAGAGTTTAGCAAATTACCCCAGCTTATGTTGCTCAATAAGCTCATCTAACCACAGAACTGGAAGATGTCACTGAATGAAGCTCCTATAGTAGTGGGTACACCACAAATAACTTATGCAATAAGATTTTCTGCGTTCTTATATTGGTTACAACTCCTTCATATGTATCTCTAATGAAATTAATGTATCTCAAAGAGATTATTTTTTTTATCAATGTCCACCACAATACATTTCTAAGAACATTATCATATACTTTTTCTAAATCGATAAATACTATATGTAGATCTCTCTTCTGTACTCTATATTGAAATACTATATGTAGATCTCTCTTCTGCACTCTATATATCTCCATTAAATGTCTTAAAAGGTTGATTGATTCTGGGGTGGATATTTCTAGTATAAATCTAAATTAATTTTGAGACACACTTATCTCCAATTTCAATTTATGATCTATTATTTTCTCCCATAGTTTCATTGTCTGACTTATAAGTTTAATTCCTCTGTAATTGAAACAATCTTGTATATCTCCTTTATTTTTATATAGTGGTATAAGTGTACTCTCTCTCTCTCCATATTTGAGACATTTTCTTTATTTATCAAATTTTGTTAAAAATATCTATTAATATTACTATACCAAATTCACCCAAATATTTCTACATTTCAATTAGAATGCTATCATATCTTATAATTTTATTATTTTTTATTCTCCTTAAAATCTCTTTCACTTTATGAGAACGAATTTTACGTTTAAAATTTTTATTAATCTCTTTTACAAGTATCTTGATATTTCATATATCTATGTGTGGATACCTGTAAGGCCTTAATTTGAAAGGTTGTGCTTCTGATTTTAGCACTATATGGTGATCCTGCTGTCTTTCAAGAGGGAAGGAATTGGGAGTTTGGAAAACGTCCTCGTATTGCTTGAGTAATGCTGTTACTTCTGCAGGATTTTCTACTCTATTTTTCTCATTATTAACAACAATGGGGGCACATATCTGTAGTTGCTGTTGTCTGAATTTTCAAGTATCCTTTCCCCGAATGAGCTTCATCTTGGAATCTTGTATATTCCCTTCTAGAATTACTTCATTCTGTCCTTTGAAAAACTTAACTTGTAATTGCTTGAAGTCAAAGGTTATGGGACTGAAGCGATACATCCAATCTACTCCTAAAATAAAGTCCCATTTACCCAAATTGATTACCTTTAAATTGAATGAAAAATTATACCCCTGTATGTTCCATTTAACAGTCTTGACTTCAGTAAAACTAGAAATTATTCCTCCTTCTGCTATGACAGCATGCAAGGAGTCGAGGGTTCAGCCTTCAATTTCAATTCCCAAACTATTTTATGGTCAATGAAACTATTGGTGCTACAAGTATCCACCAGAATAGTTATAACAGCTTTATTTAATATTCCCTGCAATGCTATGGTTTTTCTGGATAAAGAGTCTGCCAATGCACAAAGTGAGACATCCAGAGTTTTACCTGTATTGCTATCCATCTTTTTCAATTCGTGATCTGCATTAACAGTGTCACGCCCCAACCCACTCCCGAGCCGGGCACGCGACCAGCCCGCCGCGGCACCTCGATGCACGGGCACCACGTCCCGCACATCAAAGCACCGTAAGATTGACAGCATTCACAAAATCCAGGTTTCCAAATCACAGAGATCCCCAAGAAATAAAAATAATACATGTATGCCTCAATGCAAATTAAAACAAGTGAGAGTTAATCTTATACAGACAAGAAGAATTATAAATACAGTTATCCCAATTTAAACAAATACAATGGTCATCCTAACTTTCTCAAAATGATACAATAACCTCAATACATAACGGAAGAGCGGGTAGTCATACCCCGGCCCAGTAGTCTCCAAAGAATATCCAATACAACAATGCGCACAAATCTTTCAGTCTTAGTCTACACCTGTAGGAGGGAAATATGAGGGGTGAGTATCGTAGAGAGTGGGGGTTGGTACTCAGCAAGTCGGGGGGATGACATGCTACAATTAATTTTTGGGTGAATTAGGAGTGTCAAAATTATGTCCCAATAAATCCATGGTATGCAAAAATATTATGACATCTCAATAAATCATTCACGGCATACGTATCAAATCAAATATGCATCCATTATGCATGTCCGTCATATCATGTAGAGCCGGCCGAAAATATCCCGGCAAAGGCCAACCATGGCCAAGGACGGGCAACGTTGGGGGTTTTTCACGGTGCAAGTAATAAAATAAGGCTCTCCACCCCAATGTTGGCCATAGACTACTCCAACTAGTCTGTATATATATATCGCACACGTATCAAGGATCAAGCGTGTATGGAAACCCGCCGGTACTAGACCTACCAAGGTCCTCCCCGAAGTGGTTCAACCGACGACTGTCCGTACAATATGTATGACAATCTGGCGGATACCCCCTGCAGAGGCGTATCCGGACACAACAGGTGCCTCTACCAAATGTCCTTCGTAGCTACGGAATGCCATAGGAAGCATATCATCATCATCACAGTATCCACAGGGGCATCCAGCCCAAATCACATATTTCAAACCAAATCTCAAGCCATAACATGTCAAAATCATGTGCCAATATGCAATGGAAGCATAAAATCATGTGGATATATCAAAGTGTGGCATAATCATCAAGTGTCAAAATCATGGATGCATATCGATATAAACAAGTTGGGACACTCCATATATCACAAAACATTTTCATAAATTCAGGGAAATAGGTCAATCATACCATTTTAAATCATGCCTTTGAAAATTTTTTAAAATACAGTATCAATTAAAAATAGATGTCAAGTCCCACTCACAGTTAGGGAAGGATAACGCACTCCCCAATATCTCAACAAAGCGTAAATCAAGTGCTCCCTCCGTTCAACTCAAATAACTCTTAGGGAGACAAACAGTTTGCAGATTTTTAACCTGCGCAGTCATAGAAAACAGACTATAACTTTGGCTATACCAGTCTAAATCAGATGATTCTTATCTCATTTTAAAGCTAAGAGATAGCACTATAACTTTCATTTTTCACGCTTCCTCAGATTCAAATCACAGAATTCCCGGTAAGCCTCATTTTGTTACTGTCATATTTAAGTTTTGGATTCTGTCCAGTTTTTGTGCAGAAGCCATAACTTTCATTCTACTCACCAAAGTCTAATGAAATTTTAACATGTTATAGCTAAGATGTAGATCTACAACTTTCGTGTTTTGAGTTTTATCCAAATATTCCTGGAAGGGGTTCAACAAAATTCATGAACAGGACTGATACGTTTTAGTGAAACATAAAGTTTCTGTCAACACAGTTTTAAGGAAAATTGTATAACATTCAATTTCCTCGTGAGAAATGGCTGAAATTTTTATATGTTATAGGAAAGAAGTATATCTATAACTTTCATGTTTTGTGTTTCTTCAAAATAAGACTGGAGATGGGTCGTTTTTACTCACTACTGTCAAGGTTCGAAACAGGACACTTCTATGTCGAGTTTCAGGAAAAGTGCCATAACTTTTGGCACAGGCATCAGATTTTGGTGATTCTTATCTCGTTGGAAAGATAAGACTTTGATCTACAATTCATATAACTAGCATATTTTCATATTCTGGCTCTAAGATGCCTTAAAACAGAGATGAAAATGCATACAGAAAACAGACAGAATTTTCCAGAAATTTCTCACCTTAGCTTGAATTATTTTTTTTTTTGTTTAAGTTCGAAAATGCATCCTTTGCAAGTCCAAACTCCTTCCTTCAATTTGATTTCTCAAAACAACATATGAATAGATTAGGATCTCAACTCCTTCTTGGTTCATGATAGCAAAAATGAGGGAGAAATGTTTCTTACCAAGAATTTCCTTAGTTTTCTTCACTTGCTCCTCCCAAAGATCACTCTAGACTTCAAGAATATAAAGAACAAATGCTCTCTCTCTCTCTATGGTTATTCACGTTTATGGCCAAGGGAAATGGAGAGATGGCTTTATCTTTTATTAACATTGTTTCAAGTCCACCAATAGCCTAAACTTGCATGACATTTGATTGGGCAAATTTTTTTATTCATTTCACCCATGACATGTGTCCTCAAAATGTGGCAAGAAGCTCCATTTGTTCCCTTCCACCCTCTCCATTCGGCCAAGCAACTTCTCCTCACCCTCACACTTGTTAAATTTATGTCTTTTTAAAAATTACACTTATCAATGTTTACTCTAAGTTTACCTTTAATTGCCAATAGGTCCTTTGACTTATAAATACTCAAATTTGACCCCAATAATTTTCATCATTACACATTAAATCCAAAATTTTATATTAGGCCTAATTTAATTTATTTAGTGTAAAATAAGTTCATTGGGCCTTCTCGAATTCCGAACGACAATTTGTCAAAATTTTACCGTTTAAATCTAAAAATCTCATATTCGGTAATTATGTAAAATTTCACACTCCTAAATCCATGAATTTCATCAAAGACCCTTTTTGGGTTATTTTGGAATTTTTTTTCTTTTTTTTAAACTTGGCGAAAATTTCGGTACCGTTATTTCGAAAAAATTTCTTAGTGAAAAATTGATATCATACTCATGATGTGACATCATATATATATATAAGACTGAGTACATATAAATACACCGAGAGTCGGTATTACAAACAGGTTCCAATTCTTCATCTTCTTCTGCCAATATCAGGTTCAAACCTTTAAGCCGGCGTTGGTGTCCAGGATTGAATCTTTCTCTACACTTGTAGCAAAGATGATTATCCCTTTGATATTGAATTTCTTGAGGAGTGATCTTCTGTAATGGACCACTTCTTTTAATGTTTGTTGACACATACTTTTGTTGACCTGCTGAATATTGGTTAACTGAGTTGTTTGCTTCTATCTCCTTCCCAGCAATTCTTGCAGTGGCAGTTCTCACCCTATCTCCAAAAGTGCTTAAACGCCCCTTGCCGACAATTTCTAGAGACTGCTCCTATAAGGCTGCAATTTCAAAGGTCTGTAACAATGTATCAGGTTTCAATATCCTGACCATTGGCTTGATTTCTTCCTTGAGTCCGTTGATGAAACTAGAAATGGAGTATGATTCTGACAAGCTGGGATTTCTTATGAGCATTAATGACCATAATTCCTCAAATTTTTCTTGGTACTCCAGAACTGATCCAATTTGCCGTAACTTATTGAACTCTTCCACCTCATCTTGCATTCCTTTACCTCCAAACCTTTGACACAAGAGTTTAGAAAATTCATCCCACTCCACATTTCCCTTTGCTATTTTTAACCCTTGGTACCAAATTTCAGCCCTACTTTCTAGATAAAATTCTATTGTTTCCATCCATTGAGCATATGAAATACGGTATATCATGAAGAATTTATGACATCTCCTTACCCAGTTACGTGGATCCTCCCCTGAAAATGTTGGTAGCTCTATTCTTGGAAGATTAGGGGCTTGCATCTTACAATTGTTTTCTTTCTTAACAGATTCTGCATCTGTCTTTCTTCTACTTCCCACTGGAGTTGGCAGTAGAGAAGGTAATGGGCTCTTGTTTGCATTTGGTTCTTCATCATTTCCCTTGTAAATTTTGATTGCAAGAGCATTAAATTTGATCTCCATATTCGTCATGAAGGATTCCATTCTTTCTTCCAATTGTTCTTTTAATTGTTTATTAGCAGCCTGCATTTCTTGATTGAGTTCTTGAATCCTTACATCTTGTTTTCTATTCTGCTCTTCCAAAGCTTTGGATCTTGTACCCTCTGCCATGATCGTTGGTAAGTATCTTGAAGGGCCAAGGAAAAGGAGCTCTGATATCAATTTGTTATAAGCTGGGAAACTGATAACCAAGGGGGAATGGCTATGGACAATTTGCTGAGTTATGAAGAATTTGACAAGTGTTTAAGAGTGGACAATTGAGTGAGGATTGAGAAGAAAGAAATGAGAGGTTAAGGGAGACTAAGAGAAGGCGAGAATAGCTAGTTCAGAAAAGAAGAAGAAGAAGAAGAAGACAGAGGGAAGAGGAAGAAATGAGAGAGAGAGAAACTAGAATGACAATGCATTTCCAAAATCCAATCTACCTTCCACTTCTTGCTATTTCAGTACATATATCAATTTCTCAACTTCTTTAACTACCTCTAACTAATTCTTGCTAACTACCTCACAATACAACTACCTCACTATGCTTTGTTGATCTTACAAGCTATTTATTTCTTCCCAATATCCTGAGTTGTTACATGGAGCTGTTACAGAGCAGCAGCTCAAGATATGAGCACAAGTCAGGTTACTGCCCAGCCCAATCGGCCCGACCATTTGGACATACCACTGTTTTAGTTGGATTTGGAGTCATATCTTATGCTAGAAAGCTCTAATTTGGATTATTATTTTAGGTTCGTATAGGTATTGAGATTTATAACCCTTTTTTTTTATTACCCAGATTAACAATCGTAAGATTGTCATTCAATAATTATTGTTCATTTTACTATTCCATCTTATAAGAAATGATAATAATTGGATCACAATTCAAGTGTCACTAAACCATAAGTGCCAATACCATGAAAATGGTAGAAAGTTCTATTATTTTAAATCTAAACCAACTCGATCTAAACCAAACGAGAGGGTTTAATCGAAATGTATTCAACCGACTCGCCCAAATTTGTAGGGCCTTCTCAATACTTAGGCCTACCTCTTCTCCCCTTTTAATTAATTAGTTATTAATTTTACACAAATTGAAGAAAAACATTAGATAATTAATTAATGAAAGAATATTAAATAAATATAACAAATATGGATGGACTAAGTTCCAGCTCTGAAATTAACTAAAACACTAGTCATGTTAAAGGATTTTTTTTTTTTCATTGGCAAATAGTATATGAAAATCTAATTTAGATTATACAACAAAGTAAAAATTTTAACAGGCATACAAACGGATAATCAGCCTAATGGATGAGATATTAGATCTCTTAATCAAATATTGAATTTGAAATTTAGGAATGAAAAAGAGTATGTTATAAGAACCATCTCCTAAAAAGGTCTCTATGGATGCTCTAACCAAATTAGACGAAGTATGATTTCGTATATTAGTGGTGAGGGGAAAAAAATACTCTATTCCCATCCCCTAGGGGAATACTGAAACAAGGTACAATTTGCAGTAAGAAATTAACCATATCTCCAAGATTTACATAGGTATTTTTCAATATTAGAATCATGAGTCGTTGAGATGCAACTTCAGCCAAGCAGTCCTAAAAAAAGAATGAAGAAATTGTGCTCACCACAAAAACAAGAGCAATGAACTGACCTTCATGGTCCTTACACTTTTCAAATTGTTTTTAACGAAGTATAATCAATAAATCATTTCTTTATTTGAAATATGCTCTATAAACATAGTATTGATTGTTATGATTTTACTTTTCTTTCATATCCTTACTGGTTCAAGTGTAATCATTTATCTTATTTTCGTTTTCGTCAAACCATGATTCCTTATTCATGGTTTTCTTATCATTTCTTTTATTTTCAAAATCAAAATGATTTATTCTAATTCATGTTTTGATAATAGCAGAAAAGTTTTTTATACCGATTTATTTAGTTTGGAAATTAGTAAAAGAGTTGAAAAAAAAAATAATGAACGGTTCTTTACAACAAATCGTCTGATCATGATATCATTTCTAAGGATAAATAATATTTTATTTTATATTAGGTCTCCTATGCCGCAACACCTACCCTTATGAACATTGTTTATCCTACGAATCAAGTGTGGCTCCTTAACAAAGGGTTTCTTAATATTCATTTTGTTTTCAAAGTCAAGACACCTTTGGTACTAGCAGAAGGATTATCATTTATTTGAAGTGATTTCATTGTACGCAGGAGAACCACGAGGAGTGATGACTCAAAAGTTATTCCAAACAAAAACTTTTGAAATTTTAAATGTGATCAAGAAACACTTGCAAGGGTATATTGTGCGCGTAACTCTATGCTGGAAGTCTTCCTATAGAAATTATGAATCAATCAGTGAAATATATAATTATTCATATATTTTGGGATTTGTACTTGGTGATTCTTTTAGATTTGTTATATATATATACATATTTATATTTGAATTTATTGTATTTTTATAATTTTTATAATAATTCAAGTATTTTGAGTTTATATTTGATCATTTTTTTCGATTGCGAATGCATTTTGGAGATATAAAAACAATGTTTGGATTGGTGTGAGAAATTGGATGCAAGAACAAGGAAGAAATAGATATATAATTGCCAATGAGGTACAGTTCAGGTCGTACCATCTCCCCAGTAAAAGTATTAAATTCAAATCCCTATGTAAAAAACAAAAATATGGAGATATATAATCTCTCCATCCCTTTATGTACCGTATTTTGTTATTTTAATATAAAATTTTCATTAATCTCTAGATATATAATGTAATTGGTCCAAGATAATGAAGATGATTGACGAGCACTTGCAAAATTCGCAAAAGTAACCCAAACTCTACCCACATTTGTCGTCGCATGGCAAAATGAGATGGACAAAAGGAATGAGAGCTTGGTGAGTAAAAATATTGGTTGGGGCATAGAGAAATTATGTAGTGGGGCAGGTGTAATAGCCCTCATTTCTGATTTATTCCGATCTTGCACGCTAGAACTAGAAAAGCCTCAAATCTTGTGGGCTCATCTCTGTAGTGGGGCTGGGGCCCAAATCAAATGCCGGGCTGGGCGGTACAATGTACATTGAGTGATTTTGTACAAGTCATTTTTCTTTTTCTTTTTTAATTTTTAATAAGGTAACGTAATTAAGTAAAATTAAACTAAAAAAAAAATAAAAATAAAAATATTCTATTACTTAAATCGTCCGTAAGGGACTATACAAGTCTTTCTTTGACACTCCATTCCATCGTAGAGAATCCACCATATGTACAGTTATGATAATCTACGTTTATAAGAGGGATTGACAGGATGTATCAGTCTCGCAGAGATCATTTCATAAATTTGAGGTTTTTGAAATGGATTTGTCTTTAGAGGTGATAAAATCTCTCTCTCTCTCTCTCTCTCTCTCCTCCCCACATTTGGAAGACAGTGCCAATGAGCTAGTTTGATTATTTTTTCACAGCAATAAAATAATTCTTTTATTTTTATTTTTATTTTTTCTGCTTTTTGAAATTGGGAAAACGCCCAACTAAATATATATAATTCATTTCCCTTGCTCTATTAATTGTGTTGGGAACTTCACTTAATTTTATAGAAAAATTATTTTTATCTATTTTTGCAGAAAGTACTTACCACTTATGGTATTAGCATAAAAACATTCAATAACAAGCCCTCTTAGTCAACCAAGTGAACAACACAGCTTCCCCCCACGTCTTTTTTCCCTTTTTTTTTTATTTTTATTTTTATAACTGAATATAAACTATGGTTGATAGATTCCAAGCGAGGACTATTACTGTATATTTTTTTTAAGCTTTCATTTAATACTCAAATTTATTAATATATTATTTATTTTTAGTCTTCTTAAATAATAATTTTATAAATCTTTATACTTAATTTTACTAAATAATATAATAAATAGAAGGAGATAAAATATTGCATGACTAATAAAAGGAAAGCAATTTAGATTTAAAATCTGTTTGGCTTGTTTTTAATTTTAAATCAATTTTAATATGAAAAAAAAAAATTAAACCAAATCCATATTATGGTATCTTAAATGTTTTTTTATTTTTCAATTTAACTATATATTTTTTTATTTTAATTTTTCAATTGGGTTACATATAATTGAAGTTAGATACAAATCTAGTCTTGTGAAATTGCTTTTATCTCCTCTTCTTGCTTTCACTTCTCCAACCATTCCACCAGAATAAAGGTCAGGTGGCACTACAAAATAAGAGCATTGTACAGTCGGTAAAAAACCGTCAGTAAAATACATAAAAAGCGTCGGTAATACTTTCTCCAACGGATAGAATATCAGTTGAGTATATACCAGTCGGGATAGATGTATTCTGATGGTTTGTGCAACTGTTGTAGCATATAATATATATATTGTGACGTTTAAAAAGTGTCGAGATAGTTAATGGTTGTATCGTCAGTCAGTCAATAGTGTTAGGAAAAATAGACTTTTATGATCGGTTACTATATGTTACAAAATGTTACTAATTTTATCATCAGTTAACATTGAGTTAGGAAATGCCACTAATATTATTATCGGTTATTATGTGTTATGAGATACTACTACTTTCATTGTCAATTACATTGTGTTAGGAAAAATCACCAACTAGTTTTATCATTGGTTACCATATGTTATGAAATGTTACTACTTTCATCGTCAATTACCATTGTATTAGAAAATATCACTGATTTTATCATCGGTTATTATATGTTACGAGATGTTACTATTTTTATCATCGGTTACTATTGAGTTAGGAAAAATTAGTGATTTTATCATCGGTTACGATATGTTATTATTAGGGTTATCATTGATTACCATCGATCATCTGTTGTCATTGAATTAGGAAATTTTGATTTTATCATCGATTATCCATGTCTGTTACAAAATATTACTACTTTTAACATCGATTTTTTAACATGGTTGCTGTTGCTTGATCAGTGTGTGGGACGGGCACCCGTGTATGAAGAGCGGGTGCCAGGCCAACCCTTTGGCGGGCGCCTGTGTATGGGAGAGGGCGCCAGGCCCCACCCATGGCGGGCACCCGCGTATGGAGGGCGGGCGCCAGGCCACCCCCTTGGCGGGCGCCCGCGTATGGGGGCCGGGCGCCAGGCCACCCCTTTGGCGGGCGCCCGCGTATGGGGGGCGGGCGCCAGGCCCCACCCATGGCGGGCGCCTGCATATGAGGGGCGGGCGCCAGCCCCCTTGGCGGATGCTGCGTATGGGAGACGAGATATAATATGGGTTTTTTTAATATAGTGTTGTGACCATAAAATAACAAAAATTACAAAAATAATATAAATGTGTATTGAAATACGAGAATGATTGATATATTAAGTAGAATGAGGAATACATATATGATAAAAAAAAAAGATCGCATGTCCCACAATTGCAACTGCGTGTCTCTTTTAAAGGCATAATCTCAGTATCAAATCTAAGCAGGCGAACAACTTTATTCACAATCCTGTCAATCTGTTAATAAAAATCAATAAAATTTAATGGTGAAATGAATATAATTACCTAATACATTGTAAAAAATGGTTGTAAATAAAATATTACCTTTTGGATGGATTCAGACGATGATAATGATGGTTGGATTTTATCTGCACTCCCAGGTATTGAAGAAACCTAAAAATGGTCGGCTGTCATTTATTTCATCACATAATCATAACCAAAAAAATTCAAAATCTTTTAGAAGAAAAATGTAGTAGAACCCAGAATAAATTTTTTTTTAGAAAATAAAAAGCAATTACCTTTTTGTAAAATTTTTGCAAAGTTGTTGGTATTTGAGTGAGAGGTTTAGATAAGTTATAGGAAGAAAAACTTTGGTCAAATTACAAGTTTTTATAGATTTTGAGAGGAAAGTTTTTTAGAGGGAAGCATTTTGAGAGGAGAGCTTTTTGGAGGGAAGGAGAATCCCGCGATTTTTTTTTCAATTTTTTTCATATTTTTTGCCCGCTTTTTTTTTTTACGAGTAATTTTTTCATACTTTAACCGCCTTTTTTATATTACAATCCTTACCATTCCTAATCATTTTATATTTTTCATATATTTTTAGTCGTTCACATGTCTTTCCTTAAGTTAATTTTATAACACTATATTGTATAATAATTGTTTAAATATAATACTATGTTGTAATATAATAATTATTTAAATATAATAATTATCTTTTAAAGGTAAAACAATTAAAAATAATTAATTTATATAATTAAATATAATTATTTACTTAACTATTTTACCTTTAAAAATATATTGAATTAATATATATTATAGAGTAACAATTATAATATAATTATTTATATTGTGATTAGATTATATGTAAAAAAAAAAAAAAAAAAAAAAAAAACAAAAGGGGCGCCAGTAAGGGCCCTGGCGCCCTTTGTGTTTTGCAAATGAGAAGGGCGGGCGCCCGCGTATGGAGGCGGGCGCCAGGATCCCCCTATGGCGGGCGTCAGGACCCCCCTATGACGGGCGCCCGCTAATAGAGGCACTAATAGGGACGGGCGCCAGGCGCTCTCATTATATTATATATCATTGGTTACTATTGGTTACTATATGTTACTCTATAGGCTCGGCTTGGTTACTATATGTTACTCTATAGGCTCAGCTCTGTGCGCCAATTTTTTTATCGAAAAATTATTAATTAAAATTATTATTGTTAATTATTTTTTAGAATTTTTATAAAATAAAATAATAATGATAATTAATTTTAGAATTAGATTTTTTTCATATAATTATGTATATAGTGAAGGGGGGGCGCCCGCCCTCTTTTTTTTTCTTTTATTATTTTCTATTTTTAATTTTAAAAAATAATATATAAAATAATATATAATTAAAGATAAATAATTATTAATTAATTATGTAATAATAATTGTTTAAATATAATACTATGTCATACAATAATTGTTTAAATATAATAATTATTAACAAATGATTTAAAGTTAAAATAATTAAAAATAATTAATTTATGTAATTAAATATAATTATTTAGTGGTTTAGATTAGATTAAAAAAAAAACAAAAAAAACAAAAAAACAAAGAGACAGGGGCGGGCGCCCGCCCCTTTGCAAAAAACAAAGGGTGGGCGCCAGGCAAGGCTGCCTGGCGCCCGCCCACTTTGTTTTTTTTTTTTTCCTTTTTATTATTTCATTTTTTTTAATTATTTTATCAGAAAAATGAAATATTAAATCGCCGTAGAACATATAATATAATTAAAATTATATTATAATTTAATAAGTAATTTATAAAATATATTATAATTTGTCATAATATAATACATTAGTATATAATTTAATGTTAATGTGTTAAAATATAATATAATAATATGTAATATAATAATATAAAATATAATACTATGTATATAATATTAATATAATAATAATATTTGTTATAATATAATATATTAATATATAATATAACAATAAGTTATACTAATATATTAGTATTATATAGAAATATATATTAATATAATAGTAATTATTTTACAAGTTAGTCTAAATGTCTCAACTAAATAATATAATAGTAATTATTTTATAATTTTATTTACAATTTAGAATATAATAGTGTGATTAATTATGTGATTATGTGAGTATAATTAAATACATGATATTTAATATTATTTAATTATATTAGTTTAATTAATTATATTGATAGATTAGTTTTGGATTTTATATAAAATTATATAATATTTTCTTTTTTTATTTGTTATTTTTGTTGAAATTTATATAAAATTATATCATATAATTAATTTTTAGAATTTGATATAATTAATTCTTAGAATTTACTTTTTTTTGTTTTTAATGATTTTTAAAAATAAGAGTAGTGGAAATGACATTTACCATTACTTACCACCATAGTTATTACTTACTGATACCACATGATCACTGCATAACCACTACGTATTGTTAGTTACCACTACTTACTACCTGGATATCTGCATTACCACTACTTACCACCAATTATCACTACTTACCACTACCATACTACTACTTATCATAAATTATCACTACTTACCATTAGCACGCGGTGCTCGTGAGGGTGCACAGACACCCGCATTACCATAAATAATTTCTTTCTTTATTTTTAACATATATAATATTATTCATAATATTAATAATAATATAATTGATTAAATAAAATCAAAAAATTTATAATATAACATAACAATAACTAATTATATAAAAAATTAATCTAAGTGTAGAGATATTATAATGTACCTTGAGAAAGAAGTAAAATATTTTATACCAGCTAACTATGCTAACTAGTTTGATAAATTCCAATCGGATAAATCACATTTTATTGTCTTAACCAAACTTTAAAATGGATGGATATTGGATATTGATTATTAGATTATATAATATTGATAATTACTAATTTATATAATTATATAGTATTATTTAAATTACTAATACTACTAATATTAATTTTCATTACAATTTTATCTAATTACTAATATTGAATATCATGTACTATTATTTAAATTAATAATATCCAATTTATTAATGAATTATGTAAGAATTGTCAAAGTAAAACTATATATTATGTATTAATTAGTTACATGATTTCATATTATAATAGTACTCCACAATGATACGGCACTATTGAGTTTATCTTAAATAGCATTACATATAATAATGTAGTAATGTAAATTCATATTACGTTAATGGTGCTTTTGTATACCACAAAAACAATTCAAATTAGCTCATTTCTTCTTGCTAGTATTAATTCTAAATTGTATAAATTTCATTTCAACCAATGATGGACAAACTCTCTGTTTTTGATCCAATGATTGAGAGGTAATTAGAACGAACTCTTAAATGGATATTTAGGATAAACAATAGGATGAATTAGAATTAGAGGGGATTAAAGGCGGGAAGTTATGAAGAGCGGAAAATTATATAGAAAAGTTAGGTTTTGAAAGAGAAAAGAGAATCGAAAGAAGAAGTTATATTTTAAAAAAAAAATTGTATGACAATTTAAGAGGGAATCAAGGCAAGAAGCGGAATTGAATGCGGGAAGCGGGTGGCGGGAATCGAATGCGGGAAGCGGAAATCGAAGGCGGGTAAGAACAATTTAAATTATCACTATATATTACTACTAATTACTATTAGTTACAACTATACACTAGTTATTATAAACTTACTACATTTTACTACTAATTACCACTATATTTCTATTAGTTACCATTATATTAATGCTGATTATATTATACCACAATTTAAGCTTACCACTGATTACTATTAGTTATAACTATATTACTACTAATTATAAAAAACTTAACACAATTAAAATTATTACTATATTACTATTAGTTATCTTAAACTTATCACAATTTTAGTTATCACTATATTATTACTAGTTATGAACATAATTTATTATAAAATTACAATATTACTTCTACCTATAGTGTTGACGATAATTAATAATTATTTTAATTAAATATCCCTTTTACAAACGGTGCAATAATTAGGTTAGTATAAGTATAAATTTATATCAATGATATGATTTAACCGTTACTAAAAAAACTCATATAGTAACTTTTTCCAAACTATCACTAAAAATTGTCACATTTGTCGATGACAAATGATAACCGTCTGAATGATAGATGACATTTACAAACGGTAAAATATACTAGTCAGTATATATGAAAAATTTATACAAACGGTATTGTTAAGTGACAGAAAAGAAGAATTATATAGTGATTATTTTTAAATTATCTTTATACACTGCTATATTTAAGGACCACAACTACTAGTCGTCAAAATTGAATATCAGTTTTTATATACGGTTTTGCTACTTTACTAACGGTTGATAAACTTTTTCTGACTGAAAATTTTATATCATCAGAAAATGTATATATTTTCTAACGATTTCGTCGAAAGTGTTTCTAAAAATCATAAAAAATCGTTACTAAAATTCACCGATAATAAAAGTCACCGTCTATATATTGCTTTAATTTTGTAGTGTGGTGACCATATCATGAAACCCCAAACGTAGAACTTCGTCAAACCCCAAACCTCAAAGCCTACACTTGAGTGACTACATTTTGGTACTTTGGCTAATTGGTCCTAATTTTTTTATGTTACCCAAGTGTCATTAAAGTTTGAAAACCTCCTTATTTTGATTTTAAGTTTTTTCTTTGAAAATAATAAAATTTAATTTTTCTTTCTCTAAAAATAAATACATCAAAATTTTCTCTCTAAACTTAATTTAATTTTTATATTTTTTTATCTCTAAATACATTGATTTTAAATTTTATCTTTATAAAATATCAAATTTGATTTTTCTCTTTTTTAGGCAAACCATGTTAATTTTATTAGTTAGACGATTTAACATTAATTTAACTCGTAACTTTGCAACTAAAAAAAAAAAAAAGGAATTTAGGAAACTATGTGATACTAACACATCAGGAATATGGAGTAAAAATAGAGAAGTAGAGAAATTACGAAAACAATGCGTTTAAGGAAGAGGAGATATTTTAATAATGGGGGTTGGTTTTGAAAACTTCCCACATCGGTAAGACATAAACATTGTCAGTTCAGTTATCGTAATGCCAAGTGAAAGAGCAAGTCAAAATCAATTTCAAATATAGAGAGTCTAATGTAATTGAGGAAGGAGTTCACCTTTAAGTTGTCCACATCCCTTGAGTATAGATAGTAATGTAATTGAGGAAAGAGTCTAATGTCTTTCACCTTTAAGTTGTCCACGTAACTTGAGTATAGAGAGTGTCCACATCACTTGAGTGTAAAGAGTCTAACGTAATTGAGGAAAGAGTTCACCTTTAAGTTGTCACACTTAAGTTCTTCACAACCAATGAAAAGGTTCACACATCACTTGAGTTCCGACTTGGAAATAGTTCACCTTAAGTTTGGTGTCACCGTGCAAATCCGAAGAGCAGGCCCCTGCAAAGCATTTCCCTCTCACCTTCCTATCACTCATGTCTTCTCGGGTTAGTATGATTATCAACTCTTTCACCGTCCCAACAAGCATGGACTCGAACAAGTTCCACTCTAATTTGATTTTTATGGTTCCTTTGCTTCTCAATATGCTTATAATGAAATATAATCAATCTACCGCTTCTCTATTTGAAAAGCACCCTATAATCATAGCATTGATTATCATAGTTTTACTTATATATTGTATTCTCACTCAAATGGAGTTCAAGTCTTGTCATTTATCCTTTTCTCATGTTCATTGTACCCTTGGCTCTTTATCTATGGTCTTCTTACCATTTCTTTTGTATTCAAAATCGGATGGTTTATTTCAATTTGTGTTTTGATTATGATAGAAGAATTTTTTATATTGATTTATTTGATTTGGAAATTAGCAGAAGAGTTGAGAAAGTTTTTAATTTCATGGTATGCAAAAAAGTAATTATGAGGAGTGAAGCTTCAAAATTATTTGAAATTTTAAGTGTGATCAACAAGACTTGTTAGGGTAAATTATGCTCCTATGAATCAATAAGTGAAATATGTAATAATTCATGTATTTTGGGGTCTATACTTAGCGACTCCTTCGGTATGTATTTTTTTTTTTCTGTATTTGAGTTTGATGTATTTTTATAATTTCTATAATAATTCAAGTATTTTGAGTTTGTACTTGATCTTTTTTTTTTTTTTAATAATTTTTTAGTTGGAGGTCATTCTTTTTTGTTACAAATGCATTTTGGGGATATAAAGGGTACTTGATTGGTGGCAGAAATTGGATGTATCAACGAGGAAGAGGGTCTTTGAGATGGTATTGGACAAAACTAAAAGATCTTTGATATGGTGCTATTTGGGCACTTTGTTGTTTTGTTGTGGATGCTTAGTGTGTTTAATATGCTAGATTCTTGATTATCTTTATGTAAAAAATATTCTGGCTTGAGACATGCTTACAAGCAAGAAAAAATTATGCTAAAACATAGGATAATAGCACCAGAGAGAGACTACATGCTTACTTTTCAACGTTGAAAATTAAAAAAAAAAAAAAAAAAAGTATTATTGTATCAAATTTAACTTTGAAGAGAAAGAAAACTGGCGCAAATTATGCTTTAATTTTTCATGCAACACTTACAAGCCAAATGTTAAACATTTTGGCAAGCTGTAATGGATTTATCACCTTAAAAGTTTGTAATTGAGTGCTAATATTCTTGTATTCTATTTATGTTTTTTAGCTCAATATAAAAAATTATAAATTAAATATGACAAAATATTATATTATATTATATTATGCGTCAATAGAAAATTTGATTTTTGACTTTTTTATTTATTAAAATATTTATAAATTCAGAGTAATACAATAAAGAGTAAAATTTTTATTATATAATCAGTAAAAAAAAAAAAAAAAAACTAAACAATCACTCTGGTTTGGGGTTTTCCCTGGCTTGCATGTACAAAAGCCCCATCACATGTTTGGCACGTGGACATAGAATCAAGTTGGGTCTGATTTGTTCCGATCTTGCACGATCGACAAGGCTCAAATCTTGTGGGCTCAGCTCTGTAGTGGGCTTGGGACCCAAATCATTTGCCGGGTTGGGCGCGCCGAGGTACATAGAAACTAGTCATTTTAAGCCCAAAACCTCCACGTCTTTTAGATTCAATTACTAGTGATGGTGATTTTGGACAAGCCTTTCGGCACTCCATCCATGGAGGGGCCACAAGTTGCACATTTGTGATGAACCACCTGTATAGAAGGAATTGGTAGGATATGTCATTGTGGTAAGAGATTATTTCATAAATTTGATGTTCTTGAAATGGATTTGCTTTAGAGGTGACAACAAATTTCTCTCTCTCTCTCTCTCTCTCTATCTCTTCCCCCTTCATTTGGAAGACTGCCAATGAGCTAGTTTGATTTTTCTTTTACATCAATAAAATAATTCTTTTCTTTTTATTTTTCTTGGAAAAACACCCCAACTAAATATATATAATTCATTTCCTTTTGATGGGACAAGGTCCCATAATCGAATTTAATAAGTCAATCCAAGGGAGATCCACGCAGAGGGTCCATGAAGGACAATTATCGGTTGAGGTTTGAATGCAATTATCTACCGAATGGTCTCAATCGTCCGAATCTTCCGAATGACAGGGCCTTAGTCGCTTGGCCAATCGAACGACCTTAGTCGTTCAGCCAACCGAATGCAATTCGGTTGACGAAATTAATCACCCCGATTGGGTATCTAAATCGACCGCCCCTCAACCGAAGGAGTCCTGATGACCTCTCATCGGTCAAGCGACCGATCGATAGCTAACAGTTCTAACGATCAAGAAGGAAGGTCAAAGTACTCTAGTGACACCCGTCTCTTACTAAAAACAACACATTGAGATCTTTGCGGTTAAGGGAAGAATCTTTTCAAAATTTCGACGAATGAATCTTTTCAAAATTTCGACAGTTTTCCAAAAAGATGAGAATCGCAATTAATTTGAAACATTGAATCTCCGAAATTTCTGGATCGGCTCGATAAGGAAGATAGGGTTGAAGCACTGCAGCGGCGGATGACTCTCACAGATTTAAAACATCTCATAACCCTCCAAAATTGGTATACTCTCTTAGCCTTATACTCTTGGCACATTATTCACAGGGAATGACTTTTCCCTCAACTTTCAATCTGTTTTTCATTTTCATACGAAAATCGCTCTTTCTGATTTGAGCATCGAAGTCTCCCCGTCGGAGTACCATCCGACGGTTTTTGTAGATGTCACATTTCTTTGGGGGCAATCACTCGAGTCAGTAAGGAGTCGGTATCTGTGGAGTCAAAATTCACCTCTAACAGATTGGTGCCGTCTGTGGGAAACTGACTAGAGTAGTTTCTGTCATCTTGGTGACTATGCCTCTAAGAACTAGAGCGTCTTCGAAGGTCGTCCCTACGGTAGGAGGGCACGTCCCTATAATTGCCGAACTCATTGCTCCTACAGGACCTGATCCTCTTATTCGTGATCATGTGTTTTCTCCACGACCGTCCTGTCTGGAATTAATTTCGTAACCTGCAACTCAGAAGCAACTGGTCATGAAATAAATAATTATTGAAATTTTAGGCAAAAGAATAATCATTCACTGAGGCTTAAGGAAGCAAGAAATCTTAGCTCAGAATTATTAGTCACTATTTTGGATTGTAATTGTTTAAAGTTAAAAGAAAATATATAATAAATACCAAAATAATGGTGGGGTTCGACAAAAGGCAAGGTTGGCTCCAAAATAACGTGCTACTATATAATTATATATTTTTAGAAAAGTTTACATTTTTTATATTCTTAAACCTACCACAATGTCATGAGATGGCAACATCACTCAAGCAAGCTAAGTCGGTTTCGAAATGCCCAAAGGATGGAGATGGCTCATTGCGATGTAGAGTTGTAGCTATGGGAACTAAATAATAATAATAATAATAACAATACTCTTAAAATTATTAAAATTAAAACTAAAATCCTTTTTAATGCTTTTTGTATTCATAAAATTATAAGTTCTAGTATAACTCCGGTGCCTGACATCTTGTTTTTTATTTTTTTTAATATAAACTTTTTGCTTGTCTCTAAATAAGATACAGGCACTTGTAAAATTCACAAGACTAAACCAAACTCTACCCACGTTTGTCCTTGCATACTAAATTCAGATGGAGATAAGGAATAAGAGCTATATGGTGTGTCTTTATTAGCTGCAAGAAAATAAATTATTTAGTGCGGCGGATCAATAGCCTTCACTTATGAAGTGGTTACCCCCCACAACCTTGTCTTCTTCTTGGTTACTCATAAATTTGATTCTCCGCCAATCTTCCCCAGTTGAAGAAGACTTTTCCTCAAGTCTTTCCTCCTTGTAATTTCCAAGATACAGAGTAAACAAAAAATGTCTAAAAAAGAAAGAATTTGTAATCCCTTGGGCGTCTCCACTTAGATAATTCTGGAAAGGATGTGGAGCCAAATCTAAAGAATTAGCTAAAATTTTTCCAGTAGACAGCTTTAAATGGAGTAGTCCCCCTTGGTTTAACTAGCAGAGCGATCGTAAGCAAATTTAGGAGCCAAAAGAAGATCCGGTTCGTCCATATTTTTCTTTATCAAACTCTTCTCAAAAAAATTGTTCAAACTTCTATTGACAACCTTAATTTGTCTGTGGGTGGCATGTTGTGGTGAAATTCAAATATTTATATTTTTATATATAATTATTATTTATTTATTTTTTATTAAGACAAATAAATGAAAACAAGTTAAACAGAAGTTTAGGTTTTCTTAGCATCACCCCAAAATGGGGGTGAGACTTCATTCATATATAATCTATTTGTCCATTATTCATCAAAAGAGTTTTCTTGTAGACATGAATCTACCAAGTAAAATTGTTAGTGATCATGTCATGGCCCAATCAACCCCTTAGCAGACAGATATTGTTAGTGAGATTCGGCTTTCTTAGGAGGGCATAGCCTCCTAATCTAAACAATGGTTGACAGACGACAAGCGAGGCTATTACATAACTAATCAATAACCCTTCCATTTAATACTAAAATTTATTAATATATTATTTATTTTTGGTCTCCTTAAATAATAATTTTATTAATCTTTATACTTGAAATAAAAAAAGTTTTAGTTTTACTAATAATATAATAAGTAGAAAGAGATAAAATATGGCATAACTTGTAAAAAGAAGGCAATTTAGCTTTAAATTCTGTTTGACTTATTTTTTAATTTTAAGTTGATTTTATTTTAAAAAAAAAAAAAAGTTAAACCAAATGGGTATTATGGTATGTTAAATCTTTTACTATTTTTCAATTTAGCTGTAATTTTTTTTTTTTAGTTTTTTCAATTGAGTTATATATGGTTGAAGTTAATTATAAATCTAGTTTTATAAAATTACTTTTATCTCCCATTCTTGCTTTCACTTCTCAGACCATTCCACCAGAATAAAGATCACACAGTGACCATTTCTGAAACCCAAACCTCAAACTTAGTGACTACATTTTGGTACTTTGACTAATTCATCCTAATTTTTTTACGATAGGTGTTTTTTTTTTTTTTTTTTTTTTTAGTTTTCATTGATTGGTATCTGAATTTCGTTTGATTAATCCAGATCGAATATTATGGGATCCATTTTAAGAGTTAATTCTTCTAATTCATTTTTTTCATTCTTAATACTCAAATTCAAGATCTCTTGTTAACGGAGTTATTAAAGTTTATTTTTCCAAGTCATGTTAGCTAAGTGTCATTAAAGTTTGAAAACGTTCTTACTTAGTTTTTAAGTTTATTTTTTTGAAAAAAAATTCAAATTTAGAGTTTTTCTCTCTCTAAAAATAAGTACATTAAATTTTTTCACTAAATTTAATTTAATTCTTTTTTTAATCTTCAAACATATTGATTTTAACATTTCTTTTTATAAAATACCATATTTGATTTTTCGCTATCTAAACCAACCTTGTTAATTTTCTTTCTCTAAAAAATGTAAATCCAATTTTTTTTAATCTTTCCATCTTTTGTCTCTGACAACACACACATATATTATGAATATTAATATGAATAAATAGGTAAAAAATCAACAATACTTTTAATCATTTAAGGTGTTACCTTTTGACTAATAAAATTCTCACTAGATAAGGTAACACCTTAAATGATTAAAAGCATTGTTATTTATTTATTTATTTATTTATTTATATTAATATCCACAAAAAATTAAAAAGAAAAAAAGAAAAATTAGGGAGCACACAAGACAGAAAAGGGAAAAATCCCATCCACAAAACTATAAAATGATGAGAAAGGCACAAGACAAAAAATGGGGAAAATCCCATCACAAGACACAAGACAAAAAAGGGGAAAATCCCATGACAAGGGATGGTATTTTATATCTGTTTTTATTCTTTGGTTCGTGAGCATATATATATATTATATATATATATATATATATATATATTTATATATATATATATATATATATGATATGTATTAATAGGCTACCAACAAACAACAAGCTTTCATGAGAAATGAAGGGAATGAAGGCAGGCAAACCCATTTCCCTTTTTTCACCTAATCGAAAAGCAATTAAACTGCATAATAAAGGTGACTCTTATAGTACGTATTCACACTTCTCTGAATGTTTGTAAATAAAAAATTTACTTTCAAAATCTCTTAATACTAATTTCACGCACAATAAAATTAATTAACACTTATTACAGCAAGTTTTCTTTAACAATAAAATTTCAACTTGATTTTGAGAAGCACTTGAAACATCACACAGTAACAACAAATTGGAAGACGGTGCCAATGAGCTTGGTTTGATTATTCTTTCACAGCAAATAAATAATTCTTTTCTTTTTATTTTTTCTGCCTTTTGAAATTGGGAAAACACCGCCCCCCCCAACTAAATATATATAATTCATTTCCTTTGCTTTATTAATTGTGTTGGGAACTTCACTAAACACCCAACTGAATTTTATGAATTGCGTTGCAGAAGCTTTTATCTATTTTCGCATAAAGTATTTACCACTTATGGTATTAGTCAACCAAGTCAACAAGACTGCTTCCCCACTTTTTTTTTCCCTTTTTTTATGAATATAAACCAGTGTTGATCGACGACAATTATATAGCTAATCAAGAACCCATATCTTAGCTTCCATTTAATACTCAAATTTATTAATATATTATTTATTTTTAGTCTCCTTAAATAATAATTTTATAAATATTTATGCTTAATTTTACTAAATAATATAATAAATAGAATGAGACAAAATATTACATGACTAGCAAAAGGAAAGCAATTTAGATTTAAAACCTGTTTGGCTTATTTTTACTTTTAAATCTATTTTAATTTGAAAAAAGCTAAACCAAATAAGTGTAATGGTATCTTAAATGTTTTATTATTTTTCAATTTAACTGTAATTTTTTTTTTAGTTTTATACAATTGAATTTAGATACAAATCTAGTCTTGTGAAATTGCTTTTATCCCTCTTCTTGCTTTCACTTCTCCTACCATTCCATCGGAATAATGATCAGGCAGTGACCATATCATGGAACCCCAAACCTAGCATTTCCTCAAACCCCAAACCTCAAAGCCTACACTTGAGTGACTATATTTTGGTACTTTGGCTAATTGATCCTAATTTTTAATGTTACCCAAGGGTCATTAAGGTTTGAAAACATCCTTATTTTGATTTTAAGTTTTTTGTTTGAAAAAAATAAAATATAATTTTTCTTTCTCTGAAAATAAAGACATCAAAAGTTTCTCTATAAACTTAATTTAATTTTTATTTTTTATCTCTAAATGTATTGATTTTAAATATTATCTTTATAAAATAATAAATTTAATTTTTCTCTTTTTTAAAAAAATCGTGTTATTTTAGGAGTTAGACGGTCTAAAATAATTAATTCATTACATTAATTTAACCCATAACTTGACAACTATCAAAAAAAAAAAAAAAGAATTTAGAAAACCATGTCGTGTTAGCATATATGGAGTAAAAAGAGTGGAGTAGAGAAATTACAAAAGCAACACGTTTAAGGAAGAGGAGATATTTTAATAGATGGGGGTGATTTTGAAAACTTCCCACATCGTAAAAGGAAACGATTTACCGTTGTATATAAGTATGGGGAGAGGTGCAATCGCCGGTGAAGTTATTAAAGTATTCTGGAATTCGGAAAAAAAAAAATAAATAAATAAATAAATCTATAAGATATAACCTAACATTTGATATAATTTAATATGGGTCCCATCTGATTATAGGACTAAGATATATCCTAATATAACTTAATATGAGTACTAAGATATATCCTAATATAACTTAATATGGGTCTCATCTGATAGGACTAAGTTATATCCTAATATAAACTTAATATGGGTCCCATCTGATGTAACTTAATATGGGTCCCATCTGATAGGAGTAAGTTATATCCTAGTCCCATCTGATGTAACTTAATATATCCAAGTCCCATCTGATAGGACTAAGATATATCCTAATATAACTTACCATCCGATATAACTTAATATGGGTCCCATCTGATTATAGGACTAAGATATAACCTAATATGGCTCCTATCTGATTATAGGACTAGTCGCCTAATATTGAAATCTGATTATAAGACTAAACCCAAATTGGTCGTCGGTACATCCTTAGGCTACCGCTTTCTCACATCCTTCTTATAAATTTTTGTATCCCCCAAAATTGGTCATCGGCCATCGCTTTCTGACATCCTTATAAATTCTTGTATCCCCCCTTTCTGAAATCGCACTATGGAACCAAAATCCTTATAAATCCTTGTATCCGAGGAGGAGCTCAGGCCCCGTGAAGCATTTTCCTCTCTCTCCTTCCTCCTATCACCCATGTCTTCCCAGTCCCCTCCCACCTTCCTATCACTCATGTCTTCCTTCCCGGGACTCATGTTTTCACAAGTTAGTACGTTTATCAATTCTCTCACCCTCCCAGTAAGCATCAATTCGGATAAATTCCACTCCAATTTTACTTTTATGGTTCCTCTACTTCTTGGTCTGCTTTTGATGAAATATAACGCACAAACTACTTCTCTATTTGAAAAATACTCTACAATCCTAGCATTGATTATCATTGTTCTATTTGCGTATTGTTTTCTCACTCAAATGACGCCCGAGTCTTGTGATTTATCCTACTCTCATGTTCATCATGCCCTTGCCTCTTTATCTATGGTTTTGTTATCATTTCTTCTCTTTTCAAAATCGGGATGGCTTATTCCAATTTGTGCTTCGATTATGGTAGAAGTATTTCTTATATTGATTTGTTTGGTTTGGAAATTAGCAGAAGAGTTGAGAAAGTTTTTCACAACAATTCGTTTGAGTATTGCTAACTCTCTTGTGTTGCGACGCCCGCCCGTATGAGCATTGTTCATCATGCGCAAAAGGATTATTGTTGTTTGAAGTAATTTTGTTGTACCTAAAATAATTACAAGAAATGATGTCTCAAAAGTTATCTCAAACAAGTACTTTTGAAATTTTAAGTGTGATCAAGGAGCTCTTACTAGAGGTAAATTGTGTTCCTAATTCTCCCTTGGCAAGAACTCCCATTCATGTATTTTTGGACTTGAACTTTGTAATTTTTTCGGTTTGTATTTTTTTTTTTTTTTTAAAATAGATGTATGAGTTTGAGTTTATTGTATTTTTATATTTTTATAATAATTCAAGTATTTTGAATTTGAATTGAGTTCTTCTTTTTGGCTTTGAATGTATTGTGGAGATACTAAAAGTATTTGGATTATGCAAATTTAATTACGTAAATATTCTTACTTGAAACATATAACATAGGACACATCCCCGTAGAATTACCATTTTCTTTTCGGGCTTCTCTCTCCAAAATGGAAAAAAGAAATAAAATTGCTTTTGGTATATTTTGCTCTACTAGTATGATGACATGCAATTATCTAATTGGGGGTCACAAACGGTACGGTGGATTCCATTTGGAAAATTTTCTTCTTTTTCTTTCAATTCTCTCTACCTTTTGCTCTGCAACTCGAAAATTAGCACAACACCAAACACCAAACCCTAAATCCTATGCATGTGCTTGCAAAGTTCAATCAAAATCAACCCCTAATTTCATCATGGAGAACCGGTTGGAGTTGTCTTTGAGATTGACGTGGTTGAATTCTTACAATCTGAAGAAGAAGGGAGTTACCATGAAGGAACAAGAGAAAATGAGGGATGGAGGATTGGCTGTGAATGCATTTTGGAGATATAAAGGGTGTGTAGATTGGTGGGAGAAATTGGATGTAAGAACGAAAAAGAGGGTCATTGAGATGGTGTGGGGAAAAGCTGCAAAATCTTTGGCATAGTACTACTTGGGCACTTGGTTGTTTTGTTGTGGGTTTTGGATGTTTGGTGTGTTTAAGATGTTAGGTTCTTGATTATCTTTATCAGTTTTTAATTTAATTGGTACAATGGGGTGGCTTTAAAAAGAAATAAATTGAAAAATCTAGACCTTAATCAATTTGGAATTTAGCTTAACTAGAGTGAGTTGAGTATCCGTAATTGAATATTTTTGAAAAGTTTTTAAATTACTCTTACCTTTGCTTTGTGAGTGCATATAGGTTAACTCTATTCTTAAAATTATCATTGCAATCAGTTGCCGGCACAGATAGCAATACGGAAATTTTGGCTAATGGCAAACATTATTTGTAGGGATGTTTGTGGCTTGATCTTTGTAATTACTGTATTTGTTCCTCAACTTCTTCTTGCATGCTCTTGATTTTCATTCTGATTCAAGTCTTGAAATAGATTATGATGTATAGATAACTTGGATCACTCTTAAGTAAACCTATGGAAATGAAGTTGTTCATTCAAGAATCCTCAATTAAAAAGGCCAATTCCTCATCATGTAGCATTTTAATATATGAATAACATGCTATGGAGCAAATGTTACAGATATGGAACTATTTGGCAATGCATCAGATTCAAAGAAGAATTCTTTGCCATTATCCCCCATTTTTGCTTGGTGAATTTTGAGGATGGACGAAGACTCGAAAGCAGTCCGAGTTCTACAGGATGGGGGGAGGTACCATCAGGCCTAGATGCTGTTTATGAACTCTTTACAATTATGAAATGGCATTATAAATGTGATTTACTTGTATGCTTCAATTTAGTGGTAGTATTCAGTACATTCTGTTAGAATTAGATGAAACATTTAAGGGCACTTAACGTTCAACAAGAGAATGATGCAAAGTTATTTGTCAAAGCTGCTTCACTACTACATATAAGCAAGAACAGCCACCTACTTTGTTAATAAAGCTGCCAGAGTTCAAATTACAGCTTTAAGTTTGAACACTTAAAAGCTGATTTATATTTGTGAACAAGCTTGTTTGGAGGCTTAACTTAATTGAACAAGTTACCTATGAACACGCTATACTTGATATGACTATTTTATATTACTTGATAAAGTAATGAACATGTATATAGTTGTGTTGAGCTTCGCAGGCTCGAATGAGTTTAAACATGTATTGAGCTAAGCTCAAGTTTAGTTGATAGAGTCTTAGTATTAAAGTTTGGTTATGCCCTCTGATTATTTGAAGCTTACCACTTTGTATCCTGGAATTTCATCTTGGCATTGTTCACCGGTTTGTATCCCGGAATTTCTTCTTGGCATTGTTCACCCGGTGATTTGGAGGATTTTTTAAATCCTCTATATATTGGCTAAATCTAACTCTTAAACCTAAAACCTGGACTAGCTCTTCTACACAGATCACACAGCCACTTTCTAATGTTTATTTCCATGCCCAAAACTCTTACAAGATCTAGCAACTTGACGCATTCAAGTACAGCAGTATTAGAGCACTACTAATGAGAGTTGTCTCATCGTGCTAGCCATGGTTATCAAATCGAGATTCAAGTTGTGAATCACAAACCTCATTTTCTGAATCGTGAATTGAATTGGATCATGAATCATAAAATTTAGTATTATTTATATAGTTAACATTTAGAGCATCCATATTTAATATATTTAAATAAAGTATTCATAATTTATCAAATATCATGATTCATATTTTGGGTTCTAATAAGTAACTACTTACTGGTAGTAACTTCATCTAGGTTGAAATCCAAAATTCCAAAGTTCAAAATTTTGAAAGGTTTTATGACATTGTTCAAATTCATAATAATCCCACTCTCTCAAAAGTTAATATTATATTAATCAAAACACTAAGTCTTCAAATTATTTATAAATTGTCGATATTCACAGCGAGAAGTAAAATTGTTGATTAAGTCATTCTAACTCTAAATAAGAAAATAAATATCTATATAGCCAAACACCACTACAAAAAAACAAGAATTCAGCGACGAAATTTTGCAACGAAAAATATTCGCCGCAAATCTGTCACAAATTTAGCGACAAAAATAAATTTCGTCGCTAATTAGCCATGAATTTAGCAACAAAAAAGTATTCGTCGCAAATTTCGCAACAAAAAATATTTTCGTTACAAATTTCGTCGCAAATTTGTGACGAAAATTTTTTGATATAAAATTCGTTGCAAATTTGCGACGAAATAATAAATTCGTTGCTAAATTTCCAACGAATCCTAAAATTCGTCGCTAAATTTGCGACGAATTTATAATTCGTCCCAAAATTTGCAACAAAATAAACATTCGTCTCTAAATTTACGACAAATAAATTATTCGTTCCTAAATTTCCGACGAATTCGTCAATTTGTCCCTAATTTAGGGACGAATTTCTTTTTCGTCCCTGAATCAGGGACGAATTTTATTTTCGTCCCTGAATTAGCGACGAATTAATTTTTCGTCCTTAAATTTGCGACGAATTTGTTAATTCGTCGCTAAATTTGGGACGAAAATTTTTTTCGTCGCTGATTCAGGGACGAAAATTTTTTCGTCCCTGAATCTCGCTCTCACTCTGTCTCTCGCTGACTCTGTCTCTCGCTCTCTCTCACTCTCACTCTCACTCTCTCTCTCGCTCTCACTCTGTCTCTCGCTCTCTCTCACTCACTCTCACTCTCACTCTCACTCTGTCTCTCGCTCTCTCTCACTCTCACTCTGTCTCTCGCTCTCTCCCTCAGTTGTTCTGCGAAGGGATGGTGGATCTGTGATCGGTAATCTCTCTCCGTCTTTCTCTCTCTCTCTCTCTTTCTCTCTCTCTCGGCCGCAGGCTGTAGAAGCCTGATCCGGCGGCCAAGCCACCGGATCTGCGCTGTAGAAGCCAGATCCGGCGGCCAAGCCGCCGGATCTGCCCTTCGCGGGCCAGCCGCGCGCAGGGGCAGCCGCCCCTTGGCGAGCCAGCCGCGGCAAGGGGCCAAATTTTGAACCAACGGCCTGTAATGTAAGTTCCACTTCTTGTCCGAAAAAGACAGAGTGAATCTCTCTACCCGTGGACCTCCCCGAGCACACACATTGATCTGCACTCACGTTCTCTGAATCACATCGATTCTTGGGGGGGGAGAGAGAGAGAGAGAATGAGTGTGATCGACATTCTCACTAGAGTTGACGCGATCTGCAAGAAGTACGACAAGTACGACATCGACAAGCAAAATGATTCCAACGTCTCCGGTGACGATGCCTTCGCTCGTCTCTATGGCGTCGTTGAAGCCGACATCGAAGCCGCTCTTCAGGTCTCTCTCTTTCTCTCTGTGGATCCTCTACGGTTAGGGTTTTCTTTTTGACTTTGCTTGACTGATCTCATTTTTTGTTTTACCAGAAAGCTGAGCAAGCATCGAAGGAGAAGATCAGGGCGTCTGCCGTTGCTCTAAATGCCGAGATTCGCCGCACCAAGGCTAAATTGCTGGAAGAGGTTCCCAAATTGCAGAGATTGGCCTTCAAGAAGGTATTGATTTTGATTTTTCCCTCTTAGTTTTTTTGTGTTTCCACTTGGATTTCACAGTGTGATTGAATTTAGGGTCTTAATGTTGATGGATTAACTTGATTCTTCATTTACTCTACGATTTGCTGTTTACTTTTGAACAATATGGCTGTTGAAGAGCTAGTGTTGCTAATGTTGTCTTATTTTGTTGTCAGTTTGTGAGTCTATTAGCACTGAATTTTGGGTATCGTCCGGTTATTGACATGCAGAAAATGCATAGATTTTTAGACCTTTCATGTATAAGTTTTGATCGTAAATGATCCCAATGGATCAATGAAATTTTATAGGCTAGAAGGGCCTCCAAGGCCTAATGCCTGTTGGTGTGGGTATGGGATTTTTTCGATAAGTGTAAGCTAGTGCATAGACCTTTGTGTCTCTATGGTGCAAGTGCAACTATATTCTAATTGGGACCGGTCTAGGACTCAGCCATGGCAGAGCCTTATAAAGGCTTGACCCGATCTTAATAGCTAGGTTGATCAACTGTTGGTCCATCAAATAGATGCTCAGTTGAATTGCATTTTCTTGTTCGAGTGGATAACTTCTATTGTTTGTGCATAAGATAGCTAAAAGATCAAGAAATTTGAGATTCTCCAAAGAGAAGGGTAAGTTTGTCAATGGAGCAACTCCAATGTAATTAGGTGTCATGCTTAAAATAAACTGGAACTAAGTTCATCAAGGATTGTTGGTTTCATGCTGTAGAAAATATATTCTATTATTCTTGTGCTAATTATGCAGTAGAAAATAGAATTGGTTGACCAAGGAATCCACTGCAACAACATGTAAAAGCTCTGAAACTATTGCGGGTACATGATAAAAAGAAAATGCTGAAGTTCGTAACAAGCATATTTATTGTTGAAATTAAAGGTTTTCCTTAAAAGTATTCAAGACTAAAACTCAAAATAGAAAAAATATATCCCTGAAGCTTGCAAGTCATTCAATTTTGCTGGGCCTCGTGATGGTTTTTTTGTCTTTTATTTTATGGTCTGGTGCAACGAGCTATCAGAAACAATTAGAGTTTTGTATCACCATGCATATCTTTTTGGTTGCTTCCTTTTTAATCAGAACTATGTTTCTTTAACATATTTAGCAATTTATAACACTTAGATTTTATGTGGATTTTTTGTTGCAGTAATTGTAGAATTTATCTTTGTGTTTGGATTTTGATTACTCTTCTCACTACCACCAGGTTAGGAGTGATCATAGCAAACAATCACAGCCAACAAGGCATGCGCGGTGTCCAATCGAGGTAGACAACAACCAAACATCTCAAATGCTCTGAGTTGCTCACGCCAAAACACTGCCTGCTCGTGGAGGGAAGAAAAAGAAGAAGAAGAAGAATAAGAAGAGGGGATTGATGCTGAGAAAAATGGCGGGGGCCTGATTGTTTACAGGTTAAGGAGTGCTCTACGCAAGGCAAGGGTCTCAGGAGAGCTGCCTACGCAGGAATAATCTTAGGACCCCTATATTGTTATTTGATTTACATTTTGATACTCGTTATATTTATTTTCTTGGTTATGTATGGTTATTGATATTTTAACATTTAGATTTAATGTTGATTTTATTTTTGATATTATTATTATGATTTCTAGTTGAATTTTTAATTTATTGATTTTATTGAATAGTTAGCTATATTTATGAGTATAGATGCATGAAATTTGATATTAAAAACGATTTGAATGATTAATTGTTGATTAGGTTAGATGAGCAGGTATAAAAACAAGTTATATAGGAAAAAAAGATCTAAATATATCAATAAAATTTTTAATTGTCGCAAAAATACATATTTGTCGTTAGCTACGAATTTTGCAACGAAAAAATGATTCGTCGCAGATTTGCGACGAAAATAGTATTCGTCGTAGATTTGCGACGAAAAAATGATTCGTCGCAAATTTGCGACGAACACTATTTTCGTCGCAAATTTGCGACGAATCATTTTTTCGTCCCTGAATTTGCGACGAAACTCGTTTTCGCCGTAAATTTCCCACAAAAATTTTTTTGTGGCTAAATTCGTCGCAAATTTGCGACCAATTTTGCGACAAAAAAATTTTTGTGGGAAATTTGCGACGAAAAATTATTTTTTCGTCCCAAAAATTTGCGACGACTTATTAGGGATGAAAAAAAATTTGTCGCAAAATTCGTCGCAAATTTGTTTTGGGACGAATTTTTCTTAGGAATTTGTCGCAAATTTTGTTGCAAATTTATGATTTTTTTGTAGTGCACTTAAAAGAGTCAACAAGGTTCACAGCAAAAGGCACACTCAATATCTGTTTGGGAGGGATTTTTTTTTTTTTTTCTTTTCTTCTCCTTATATAGGTTTTTTTTTAATGAAAAAAAATTTTAAAAATTGGCTTTTAAGGAAAAGCTCCTGGGAAGGGGCTTTTAAGAAAAAGCTCTTGGAGGAGTTTGACTTCTTTTTTTAATGCTCCAGTTTTTTTGAAACTTTATTTTTTTTATTCTATTTATATCCTTATTTGAATAATTCAAAATTTCAAATATATACATATCATAAATGTGTTTATAAATATACTCATAAATATTATGACTTGGGTGGGTTTATATATATATTTTTTAAAATTTCAAATTTATTCATAAATATTTTTTATTCCATTTATATGGCATTTAGTTTTTATAAATATATACTTATGTTTTTTTTGAATTTTTGAATTATCTATATTATATAGAAATTATTTTATATTTATAAATGTTTGATTTAATTGATATATTTTATATTTTAAAATAAATGTTCGAAGTTCTTTTGCTTTAGTACTCCAATTTCCATTACGTGATTTGATTCTTTGATTTGTCGGTCCAACTTAGTTAGGGTTCAACATTCACTTAGTTGGTCCGATTTTTTTGGTAATAATTTTAGACCACCATACCATCTTCTTTTTGAAAAGGATAATATTTACAAAATTTTTTTTTTGATTTTTTTTTCCTTAAAAGATTGTCAAATTTTTTATATTATTAAAAAATTATAGAATAATAATACTTTGTAAATTCTCGTTATAGCGTGGTGGGTTTTGCTTATACATATGATTTTCTCATTCTCGCTCTTCTTTATGACAAATTTTGATATTTAATATTTTAATTATTTTCATTATCTAGCAAACAACAAATTAATTACGATGAGGTCCAATTTTATCCCACAACAAATGAAGCAATAATAAAATATTTACTTATAATTGTTACGGATGTTCTCTTTTCTATTTTGTTATTATAAAGAAAAATAAAATAAAATAAAATAAAATAGAGATATTTAGTTTGGCACCATTGGCTTTTATCCATATCACGAAATAAATAATTATTGAAATTTTAGATAAAAGAATAATTATTCATGGGAAATAATACGGCTGAGGTTCAAGGAAGCAAGAAACCATAGCTCAGAATTATAAGTCACTACTTTCGAGTATAATTGTTTAAAGATAAAAGAAAATATATAATAAATTCCAAAATAATGTGCTACTATATAACTACATTTCTAGAAAAGTTTACATTTTTAATATTCTTAAACCTACCACAATGTCATGAGATGGCAACAACACTCGAGCAAGCTAAATCGGTTTCGAAATGGCCCAAAGGATGGAGATGGCTCGTTGCAATGTAGTATTGTAGCTATGGTAATTTAAAAAATAATGATACTCTTAAAATTTTTAAAATTACAACTAAAATACTTTTTAATGCTCTTTGTTCTCATAAAATTATAATTTCTAATATAACTCTGTTTTTAATATAAATTTTTCTCTTGTCTCTAAATCAGATATGGGCACCTGTAAAATTCACAAGATTAAACCAAACTCTATCCACGTTTGTCCTTGCAAAGTAAACTCAGATGGAGATAAGGAATATGAGCTAGTGAGTAAAAACATTGGTTGGGGGCATAGAAAGGACCTCCAAAGCCCATATGATGGGTCTCTATTAGCTGCAAGAAAATAAATTATTTAGTGCGGCAGCTGCAATAGCCTTCACCTTTAAAGTGGTTAGCCCCACATCCTTGACTTCTTCTTGGTTACTCATAAATTTGCTTCTCCGCCAATCTTCCCCAGTTGAAGAAAACTTTTCCTCAAGTCTTTCCTCCTCCTAATTTCCAAGATACAGAGAAAACAAAAAATGTCTTTAAAAAAATAAAGAATTTTTAATCTCTTGGGCGTCTCCACTTAGATAATTCTCGAAAGGATGTGGAGCCAAATCTAAAGAATTTGCTAAAATTTTGCAGTAGACAGCTTTAAATGGACTAGTCCCCCTTGGTTTAACTAGCAGAGCGATCGTAAGCAAATTTAGTAGCCAAAAGAAGATCCGGTTCGTCCATATTTATCTTTATCAAACTTCTCCAAAAAAAAAAAAAAATTCAAACTTCTATTAACAAACTTAATTTGTCTGTGGGTGACATGTTGTGTTGAAATTTAAATATTTATATTTTTATATATAATTATTATTTATATTTTTATTAAGATAAATAAATGAAAACAAGTTAAACTGAAGTTTAAATTTTCTAAACATCAGCCCAAAATGAGGTGAGACTTCATATATAATCTACTTGTCCATTATTCGTCAAAAGAGTTTTCTTGTAGACATGAATCTACCAAGTAAAATTATTAGTGACCATGGCCCAATCAACCCTTCAACAGATAAATATTATTAGTGAGATTCGGCTTTCTTAGGAGGGCATAGCTAGCCTCCTAATCTAAACTATGGTTGATAGACGACAAGCGAGGACTGTTACATAACTAATCAAGAGCCCTTCCATTTAATACTAAAATTTATTAATATATTATTTAGTTCTAGTCTCCCCAAGTATTAATTTTATAAATTTGATATGCTTAAAATGTGTTAAAATGCCACATCAGCAGAGGGGTCCTGTTAATTAGAGTGTTCATCGATTCGATTTTTGAATTTTTTGATTAATTCAATTCGGTTAATTCAGTTTAACATTTTTTAAGACCAAACCGAAAACCGAACCGAATTCTTTTAAATTTGAAATTCGGTTTTCGGTTTGAATTCGAATTGAATCGAATAAATCAAATAAATCGATTTTGATTTTTGAGATATAAATTTTCATATAAATCTAATTTAACCAAATTTAAATTGATAAAACAATGAATTTTTTAATTACTATTTAATTGTTTACTTAAAAAAAATTATCAATCAAAGTTTACATAAAAAGAAAAGAGAAGAAATAATAAATAATTTAAATAAATAAAAAATGAGGTAATTAAAAACCCTAATTTGATTTTCAATTTTAATTCGTATTAAAAATCTCAATTCGAAACTCAAATCAAAAATCAAATTTAAAATTCGATTCTTATTAAAAATCTATTTGAATCCAAAATTTAAATTTAAATTTAATTGAATTTAATCGAATATTCGATTATCACACCCCTACCGTTAATTGTCGGTCGGGGTCAAAATGCATGCCACATGACGGGAGGGGTGTGCAAAAATATAATACAGAAAAATGCCAAAACCCAAAATGTGATATGCTCAAAATGTGAGGGGTTCAAAATTTAGACCCAGCCTTAGCTCAGCTGCTGGGGGTACACGTGCCACATCAGCTTTAGTTCAGGCTCAGCTGCTGGGGGTACACTGTGGGTACACAAACACACCGAGGCGGAACGAATTCTCAAAATGCCACATCAGCTTTGGCTTGGCTCCTGGGGATTCAGAAGGGTTACACAAAAGCTGCTCCCCCGCCCCCCACCCCCCGGGGGCAGCGGGTACACAAGCTCGAAATGCCACATCTCAACACAGGGGGTAAAATATTTGGATGAGGTCATACATTCAACCGTTTTCAATATAAGTATGCTTTTACTTCTTATTTAAAAATATTTTATCGGCTTCAAGAATTTAATTTTATATAAGAGACTAGTAAAGAGAGTGTAAAAGATTACCTAGATTAATTTTCAGATCTCTTTACTCTATACTAAATATTATTTTCACATGTTAAAATGGTTCAGTGAATACTAATTCTTTTTTTTTATAAGAGTGAGATGAATGGCCAATGATGTGACTTTCATGAATATCATTTGATTAATCTCCTAATATTTATCACTTATCGAATTTTTATTTTCATAAAAATAATCCTTTCATCTTTTGTCCCTGACCACATGCATATATGTGTATATATATTATGAGTATTAATATGAATAAATAAATAAAAAAGACAATCCCTCTAATCATTTAAGGTATTATCTTACCTACTAAGAATTTTATTAGTCTTAACTAATTCATCACATTAACTTAATTTGTAACTTTATAACCATCACTTAAAAAAAAAGAAGGAATTTAGAAAATTATGTGGTACTAGCACATCATTATATATATATATATATATGGAGTAAAAAGAGGGGCGGAGAAATTATGGAAAGGATGCATTTGAGGGGAAGAGGAGATAGTTTAACAAATGAGAGGTTATTTTGAAAATTACAGTATTCTAACGCGGAACGGGAGTATTAATATCCAACAGTTACGTCCTCCGCTGAAAATGTCCACCACAGCTATTGAGACCAGCTTTGGCCCCATCACACATGCCACATCAGCTTTAACCCCACCACTGCTGCTGGAGGCACTGAAACACACTGAGGAGGAACGAATTCGCAAAATGCCGCATCTCATGCTACATTAGCTTTAGCTTGGCTCCTGGGGGTACAGAGGGGGTAACACAAAAGCTGCTCCCACCAGGGTACACAAGCTCCCGGAAAGTAGGACCAGAGAAATCTCAAAATGCCACATCATTTCCTCTATTCCCCTATAAAGGCCTCTGCGAAGCCACCAAAAAGCATACATCCCATCTCTCTCTCTCAATCTCCTTCCTTTCGCGCGCGCACACTCTCTCTCTCTCTCTCCCTCCCTCCTCGTAAACTCATGACTTCTCAAATTACCATGAATATACAATCTCTGAGCATCCCAATAAACTCAAATCCAAAAAAATTCCATTCCAATTTAGCTTTCATGGTTCTCGTATTTCTTAATTTACTTTTTTTTAAATATAATCAACAAACTATTTTTCAATTTGAAAAACATTTTATCTTCATAGCATTAATCATTATGATTTTATTTATATATCGTATTCTCACTCAAATAGAGTTCAACTCTTCTCATTTATCATATTCTCATATTTGTTGTACAATTGTCTCTTTATCCATGGCTTTCTTGTCATATCTTTTATTTTCAATGTCAAAATGGATTATTCTAATTTGTATTTTGATTATGGCAGAACAGTTTTTTATATTAATTTATTTAATTTAGAAATTAGAAAAAAAATTGAGAAAGTTCTTGATTTAATTCTATGCAGAATAATTATGAGGAGTGATGACTTTCAAAATCATGATAAATTGTGTTCCTATGAATCATGCATATTTTGGGGTTTGTACTTGGTAATTCTTTTCCTTTGTTTTTTTTTTCATATATATATGCATTTGAGTTTAATGTATGCTTACAATTTCAATAATAATTCAAGTATTTTCGGTTTGAACTTGCTCATTCGTTTTGGATGGGAATGCATTTTGGATATATAAATGGTGCTTGATTGGTGGGAGAAATTGGATGCAACAATGAGGAAGTGGATCTTTGAGATGGTGTTCGGCAAAATTGCAATCTTTGGTACTATACAATTTGGGCTTTTTGTTGTTTTGTTGTGGTTTATGATTGTTTTGTGAGTTTAATCTGTTAGATTCTTGATGATCTTTATGCAAATATTCTAACTTGGAAAACATGGGACATGCTTACCAGCTAAAAAATAAATAAATAAATAAATAATGCTAAAACATATAACATAGGATATTAGAATGAGAGTACATGCTTACTTTGCAACGTTGAAAATTCAAAAAAAAAAAAAATTGCAGACTATGCTTTAATCTTGAAGGGGAAGAAAACTGGCGCCAATTATGCTTTAATCTAATCGTTCCGGGGATGTTGCCCCCTATTGCAGGAAACACTTGCGATCAATACTAAAATTTATTAGTATAATATCTATTTAGCCTTTTTAATGAGATAGTTTCAAATCTTTCTCAAAATCTTTATATTTCATATACAATTTTTTACAAATAATATAATAAGTGGAATGAGCCAATCGAATGAATTAGAAAAAAAAATAATAATAAGAGGGTTATTCAAAAAAAAATTTTTAAAATTTTATGCTCATTAATATTCCTGAGAATGATGATTAATTGTTAGATCATAATTCAACAGCTATGGATTAGTTTATTATCATATTTTTTAAAAGGAAAATGTTTCTTGTTATGGTATTTTTTTACCAATAAAATCTCAATAAATTATGAAATTATCTTTCTTTTTAATAAAAATATAAAGCAAAATTAGTGAGATTCACGATTGATTTTCTTAAAAGAAAACTGTTTATAGAATACTTCTTTTAGGAGTAATATTTCACCCTTGATTTTTCTAGGGAGTCCAAATTCTTTCTATGAAAGTTATTTTTGTGAAACAATGAGACAAAAATAACCCCAGCCCTTAATTCATGTTATGTTCCACCCACAAAACAAAACTTGCATCTTCCTATATAATCTCACAACAATGCTACACTACATCGAAATCAAATGGTCTCTGAGCATTTGGAAAATAAACCAGAGAAGATGCACCCAAAGGGCCAAACAATGGTTTGTCTTTTTTCCCCTTTTTATTGAAAGATTATTTTACCATCTTCCCCTACATCATTGCATACAAATTTGTAAAAAATTCCTCTTATTTTAACTTGAATTGTGCATAGTGTAGGGTTTTTTTTTTTTTTTTGAGTGTATATTATTAGTATTTGGAGTCATACTCCGACTAATTCAATTCGGTACTTACAGTGGCCTGTTCTGAGACTATCCCCTAGTATAGTCTTTTTTTGTTCTGAGACTATCCCCTAATATAGTCTTTTTTATTTCCAAACTCAAACTTAGATTTTAGTTAAGGGACCTAACCTCACATTTTAGCTTGAATTTGTATTGCGAACTTCACTTAATTTTATAAAAAATTTATGCATAAACTTTTACATATTTTCGCATAAATATGTATCATTAAGGGTAAGTTTGGTTCGCGGAAGGGAAGAGGAGGGGAGGGGAAAGGGACGGGAAAGGGAGAGATTTATTTCACCTGATAGAAATAAATGCATTTCATTTGTTTTTGTTTGATAGGAATGAAAAGGATATTTGGTTGAAGTGAAAAGTGGAAAGAAATAATACTTAATTTATTATTCTACCCTTATAAAATAATATTTTTAATATTTATTATTATATGATTTTTTTTATTTTTAATTTAAAATATTTTTCTAAAAATATAATTTTTTCTAAACAGTAGTTATTTGATATATTTTTCTTATTTTTATAAATTATTTTTATTGTTATTTTATATAAATAAAATTAAAATATTAATGTAAAAAAATAAAGAGTAAAAAAAGTAAAACTAAAAAAATAATTTGTTCAATAAAATTAATGAAAAAAATTAAATTTTGTTATTTTATATTAAATAAAATTATAATAATAAAAAATAATAGACAATTTCGTAAATATTAAAAATAAATAAAGGTAAAATCGTCCAAAAATTTTATTTTCTTTAATTTTCACCCATTTTATGACGGAAATGATTTGTTAAAAGGAAGAAAAATGGATTACACCCAACTTTTACTTCTCATTCACTTTTACCTTCTTACCAAACATATGAAATCTCTTATTTTCTTCCGCTTTAACTTTCCCTTCTCTTTTTCTTCTATTTTTCATCCCAATCTCTCTCTCTCTTCCCACTTTATTACTCGCAATCGGATTTTTCATCCCAATCTCTCTCTCTCTTCCCACTTTATTACTCACAATCGGATGGATACTTTTAGTATTAGGATAAAAACATTCAATAACTAGGGTTAGGTTAGTCCTAAACAAAACACATAACCCGTCGGAGCTCGAGATGTTCGGATTGGGTTAATTCAAATTTTTGTTATATCAAACTAAATTTAACTCGATAATTAAAAAATTTGAATTAACTCGATTCTCTTGAATTAACTTAGATATATTTATAAATATGTTATAATTATAATGCCAAATGAATGTTTCATTTGTAAATCCAAACATTTACATCACATGCCTAAAGACATTTGCAAGTATGTGTGATGCCCAAAGTCAAAGTTTCAGCATTCAACCTAAAGTTGCATCAAAATTTGCAAATATCTAATGCCTCCTCACATACCCAAAGACATTTGATGACTCACACACCCAAAGACATTTGATGACTCAGCATTCAGCCTAAAGTTGCATCAACATGTGCAAGCGTCCAAAGATATTTGATGAATACAAACTATGGTTGATAGACTCCAAGCGAGGACTATTGTGTAACTAATGAAGAACCCATATTTTAGCTTCCATTTAATGCTCAAATTTATTAATATATTATTTATTTTTAGTCTCCTTGAATAATAATTTTATAGATCTTTATACTTAAGATAAAAGGATTTTAATTTTACTAAATAATACAATAAATAGAAGGAGATAACCTGTTTGGTTTATTTTTAATGTTAAATATTTTAATCTAAAAAAAGTTAAACTAAATGGGTGTTTCAGTATCTTAAATATTTTATTTTTTTTCAATTAAACCATATATTTTTTTTAATTTTTCAATTGGGTTGTGTACAATTGTAGTTAGATACAAATCTAGTCTTATAAAATTGCTTTAATCTCCTCTTCTTGCTTTCACTTCTCCGACCGGAATAAAGGTCAGGCACCGACCATATTTTAGTACTTTGGCTGTTAACCAAGGGTCATTAAAGTTTGAAAACCTCCTTATTTTGATTTTAAGTTTTTTCTTTCAAAAAAAAAATTTAATTTTTCTTTCTCTAAAAATAAATACATCAAAATTTTCCTTCGAAACTTAATTTAATTTTTATTTTTTTTATCTCTAAATACAATAACAATAACAATAATCTAAATTTTAGTCCCAACAATTGAAAAAATAAATGTGGAGAAGATTAATAATAATAATAATAATAATAATAATAATAATAATAATAATAATAATAATAATAATAATAATAATAAATTTATTGATTTAATTTGTGCGAATTTTTTTACGTCAATCATTTTTATTTAAGGTCATTTCCTCATTCAAATTTTTAACTATCATATTTTTTCGGATAACTTATATTCAAGTTTTTAGTGATCTATCTCTACGTTTTATTAAATTTCTTATATTTAAATTTTCGAACATCCTAATCGTTTATGTCCAAACCACCTTAGATGACATTATTACATTTTATTTATAATTATACTAACTCCTAATTTATTACAAATCTCTTTATTTTTAATTCTATTTCTTCTAATTTTGTCACACATCCACATAAATATTCTCAATTTTGTTACAGTCATTTTTTGTTTTTGTTGTTTAATAATACAACACTTAATGTCATACAATAGTATAAATTTCTATAAAAATTTCCCTTCAGATGCAGTGACATTGTACGATTGCAAAGAACTTCAGATGCATTTTTCAATTTCATCTAACCCGCTTTAATCATATGATTCATATCTCTATCTATATTGTCATCATTTTAAATGATAGAACTAAAATATTTAAAGCGTTCACTTTTTGATACATTTTGTCCATTTAATCTAATTGTTTTTTTATCATCCTAATGATTGTTACTAAACCTATATTTTATATACTTAGTTTTCGACCTATTCAATCTAAATCTTCTGGACTCCAATATGACCATCTATGACTCTAGTTTAACACTAATACTCTCTTTAATTTTATCAACTAACATTATATTATCTATAAAAAGTATATACTATGTTATTTTATTTTTGATACTTTTTGTGATTTCGTCTACTACTATTATACAAATTTGATTTTTTCTCTCTTTAAACAAACCGTGTTAATTTTATTAGTCAGACGATTTAAACCAATTAATTCATCGTATTAATTTAACTCGTCACTTTACAACCGCAAAAAAAAAGAGAATTTGGAAAACTATGTGGTACCAGCACATCATGTATATGGAGTAGAGAAATCACAAAAACAAATGCGTTTGAGGAAGAGAAGATATTTTAATAGATGGAGGTTGGTTTTGAAAACTTCCCACATCAGGAAAAAGAAACAATTTACTGTTGTATATATTATAGGGAGAAGTAACATTGCCGGTTCAGTTATCGTATTGCCAAGTGAAAGAGTTAGTCAAAATCAATTTCAGATGGTTTAAAATTATGTAATTTGGGTCCACATCCTAGTAACTGTGTAATCCTTCAAAGGTCGACATCTTAAAGTAATTGTGTAATTCTGCAAAGGTCCACAGATTGTGTAATCCTGCAAAGGTCCACATCTTAAAGTAATTGTTTTATCCCTCGAAGGTCTACAAATTGTCTAAAATCCTTCAAAGGTCCCACATCTTAAAGTAATTGTGTAATCCTGCAATGTAATTCTGCGAAGTTCCATATCTTTAAAGTATTTGTGTAATTTTGCAAAGGCCCACATCTTAAAGTAATTGTGTAATCCTTATAAGTGTTTCAGTAGTTGTGTAAGTTGCTGTCGAAGATGGGAACGTCCTTAATCCTTTATAAGTGGTTCCTGTAACCTTAACTTCCTATAAAGTGGTGTACTGTAATCTTTATAAGAAGTGCAAATCCGAAGAGCAGGCCTCTGCGAAGCATTTCCTTCTCACCTTCCTAACACTCATGTCTTCTCAGGTTAGTGTGATTATCCATTCTCTCACCATCCCAGTAAGCACGGACTCGAGCAAGTTCCACTCCAATTTGATTTTTATGATTCATTTGCTTCTCAATTTGCTTATAATGAAATATAATCAACCAATCACTTCTCTATTTAAAAAACACTCTACAATCATAATATTGATTCTTATGCTTTTACTTTCATATTGTATTCTCATTCGAATGGAGCTCAAATCTTGTCATTTATCCTATTTTCATATTCATCATTTCCTTGGCTCTTTATCTATGGTTTTCTTATCATTTCTTTTGTATTCAAAATCGGGATGGTTTGTTCCAATTTGTGTTTTGATAATGACAGAAAAGTTTTTTATATTGATTTATTTGATTTGGAAATTAGTAGAAGAGTTGAGAATTTTTTTGATTTCGTGGTATGCAAAATAACTATGAGGAGTGATAATTCAAAAGTTATTTGAAATTTTAAGTGTGATCAAGAGCACTTGCTGGGGTATATTATGTTCCTATGAATCAATTAGTGAAATTTGTAATAATTCATGTATTTTGGGGTCTGTACTTAGTGATTGCTTTTAGTATTTTTTTTTTTTTTTTTTTTGTATTTGAGTTTGATGTGTTTTTACAATTTCTATAATAATTCAAGTATTTTGAGTTTGTATTTGGTCTTCTTTTTTAATTTTTTTGGTTAGAGGTCATTCTTTTTTGTTGCGAATGCATTTTGGGCATATAAGGGTGCTTGATTGGTGGGAGAAATTGGATACATCAACGAGAAAGAGGGTCTTTGAGATGGTGTTAGGTAAAACTGTAAAATCTTTAGTACGGTGTTATTTGCCGCTTGGTTGTTTTATTGTGGTTTATGGATGCTTAGAGTGTTTAAAATGTTAGATTCTGGATTATCTTTATTGGCTTCTGATTTATTCAATATGATGAGATGACTTTAAATAAAAGTAAATTGAAAAAACTGATTCATATAATAGATCTGAACAAGTTTGGAATTTAGCTTAGCTAGAATGAGTTGAGAATCCCTAATTGAATACCTATGAAAAGTTTTTACAATGAAAGTTGTAAAAAGTAAGTCAAAAACAATCTTAAACAAATCAATCTCAAGTATAAAGAGTTTAAAATGTGATTTGGAAAGAGTAAGTCAAAATCAATTCTAAAAACAATTTGAAAAAAATCAATGAAAGGTCCACATTTTAACAAAGGACAAGGAAGAAGGAAGTAATATTTTAACAAAAGACAAGTGATATTTGCCAGTGGTGTCACTTCTTAAAATGTGGTGTAACCTTAAGGAGCAAATCCGAAGAGCAAGAAGTGCAAATCTGAAGAGCAAGCCTCTGTGAAGCATTTCCCTCTCACCTTCCTAACACTTATGTCTTCTCCGGTTAGTGTGATTATCAATTTTCTCACCATCCTAGCAAACATGGACTCGAGCAAGTTTCACTCGAATTTGATTTTTATGGTTCCTTTGCTTTTCAATCTGATGAAATATAATCGGCCAATCACTTCTCTATTTGCAAAACACTCAACAATCATAGCATTGATTTTTGTGCTTTTATTTTCATACAGTATTCTTACTCAAATTGAGCTCAAATCTTTTCATTTATCTTATTCTCATATTCATCGTACGTTGACTCTTTATCTATGGTTTTCTTATCTTTTATTTTGTATTCAAAATCAAGATGGTTTATTTTAATTTGTACTTTGATAATGGAGTGAATGTTTTTTATATTAATTTATTTGGTTTGGAATTAGCAGAAGAGTTGAAAATTTTTTTGATTTTGTGGTAGGCAGAAGAATAATTATGAGGAGTGATAACTTAAAAGTTATTTGAAATTTTAAGTGTGATCAAAAGCACTTGCTAGGGTAGATTATGCTCAAATTTGTAATAATTCATGTATTTTGGGATCTATACTTAGTGATTCCTTTCGGTATGTATTTCTTTCTTTCCTTTTTTTTTTATATATATTTTTGTATTTCAGTTTGATGTATTTGTACAATTTCTATAATAATTCAAGTACTTTGAGTTTGTACTTGGTCTTTTTTTTTTTATATTTTTTTGGTTGGAGCTCATTCTTTTTTGTTGCGAATCCATTTTGGGGATATAAAGGGTGCTTGATTGGTGGGAGAAATTGGATGCATCAACAAGGAAGAGGATCTTTGAGATGGTGCTGGACAAAACTGTAAAACATAGGATAATAGCACCAGAGAGAGACTTCTTGCTCACTTTTCAACGTCGAAAATTCCCCAAAAAAGAAAAATGCTAATTGTATCAAATTTAACTTTGAAGAGGAAGAAAACCGGCACAAATTATGCTTTAATTTTTCATGCAACACTCACAAGCTAAATGTTAAACATTTTGGCAAGCTGTAATGGAGTTCATCTCCTTAAAAGTTCGTAATTGTGTACTAGTATTCTATTTAAGTTTTTTAGTTCAATATAAAAGAATTATAAATTAAATATGACAAAATATTATATTATATTATGCACCGATAGAAAATTTGATTTTTGACTTTTTTATTTATTAAAATATTTATAAATTAAGTTATAAAATAAAATAATTATTAAATAAATTATGATAGATATCAGAACTCAAATATCCTTCGATTTAAAAAAAAAAGGCTGTGCTTGTGTGTTTTCACCTTCATCCGATTAATACCATTATAATTTAATGGAATGTCTTATGTTTTAACAATTTGGTGAAAATAATTAAAATCTCACAACAATGCTACCCTACATCAAAATCAAATGCTCTCTCTGCCTTAGGATACAAAAATTCAATGACGAGGCCTCTTAGTCAACCAAGTCAACAAGACAGCTTACCCAAGTCTTTATAATAAGTTTTGATATTTAATATTTTAATTATTTTCCATTATCAAGCAAATAAATTTTTTTTTTTTAGTTATAATAAAGCAAATAAAAAAAAATATTATGCATGACGTCCATGTCCCACATCACTTGAAGCAATAATGAAATATCTACTTATAATTGTTACGGATGTTCTCTTTTCTATTTTGCTATTTTCTATTCCAAAAGGAAAAAAAATAAAAATAAATAAAATAGAGATATCTAATTTGGCGCCATTGGCTTTTATCCATCTCATGAAATAAACAATTATTGAAATTTTAGATGTAAGAATAATTATTCACGAAATATAATACCACTATAACCATATTTCTAGAAAAGTTCTTAAATTACCACAATGTCATGAGATGGCAACATCACTCAAGCAAAGTTAAATTGGTTGCGAAATGCCTTAAGGGTGGAGATGGCTCGTAGCCCTGTAGAGTTGTAGCTATTGGAATTAAATACACACACACATACACACTCTTTTAGTGCTGTTTCAATTGATGCCCTTTAAAGTTATTAAAATTCCAATTAAATCCATTTTTAATGCCATTTGCTCTTATAAAATTATATTCTCTATTATAACTCTCTCGCTTGAGATTTTTTGCTTTTCTCTAAATCAGATATGGGCACTTGTAAAATTCGCAAAACTAAACCAGACTCTACCCATATTTGTCTTTGCATGGTAAATCAGACGGAGATAAAGGCACAAGAGCTAGCGAGCAAAAACATTGGTTGGGGCATAGAAAGGACCTCCAAAGCCTATATGATCGGTCTCTATTAGGTGCAAGAAGAAGAAGAAAAATTATTTAGTGAGGTGGGTAAATGGCCCTCATTTATATTAATAAATATAAATAAATAACTCATATATATAAAATTACAATATAATCCTTCTATAGAGGAAAAATGATGAAAAGGATACATGAGGCGAACCCACTGAATAATAACTCGGCGCAAGAGAATCCTCCGGATTTGCACCCGACAGAAGGCGCCCTTACATTTTGGCACGTGTGGTTGTACACGGAATCAAGTTGGGCCTGATTATTCCCATCTTACACGATAGAAAAACCTCAAATCTCGTGGGCTCAGCCCAGGTAATGGGCCTGGGTCCCAGATCAACTGCGGGGTGGGTAGCTACAAGGTTCATTGAAGCTGGTCAATATATTATATGAACCCACTCAAAACTTCGGAGTATCGTTTTAACTTGAGGCCCAAAACTTCCTCGTCTTTTCGATTCCATTACCGGTGACAGATAATACCAATTCTCTGTCTTTGTCTTCCATGTCTTTGGGCCCAAAACTAATAAGATTGCACGTCGCAGCACACGTGTCGCCCTCTCTCACAGTCATCCAACGAAAGTCGTTCTCTTGTGGTGTGGCGGTGGTGGAGCTGCTCTCGGCCTTTCCCACACCGGTGATGCGCGACGGGGTTAAAATGATAGTAATTGAAAGTCGCGGCACATCAACGCGAGCAAGTAGGATTACCCGACTAGGCCATAATCGAAATACCCACTCTGCGATAAGTTCTGTTAGAATTACATGAAATATTTAAGGACACTCTAACACTCAACAAAGAAGGATGCAAAGTTATTTGTCAAAGCTGATTTATATTTATGAACAAATTTGTTGGAGGCTTAACCTAATTGTTGAACAAGTTACTTTTGAACAGTGGTATGAATATTTTATATTATTATTTGATAAAAGTAATGAACATGTATGTAGTTGTGTTGAGTGTTGAGCTTCGCAAGCTCGAATGAGTTTAAACATGTAATGAGATAAGCTCAAGTTTAATTGATAGAGCATTAGTATTTAAAGTTTGGCTAAGCTCTGATTATTTGAAGAAGAAGGAAAGAAAGAAAGAAAGAAAGAAAGATGTTATGGTATCAAGTTTAACTTTGAAGAGAGAGAAAACTGACGCAAATTATGTTTTAATTTTTCGTGCAATACTCACAAGCTAAATGTTAAAACATTTTTATAAATTTTATATGATTATTTAATTATTATAAATTTTATAAAAATTATAGAAAATCTCTATTCAAAACTGACACCGGTAGGGAAACGTAGTCTTGTTGATAAGAAAAAGATATCTAAATAATTAGGTGATTTGGTTCGGGTAAAGTCGGTTTGGTTGCATAAATTAAAACCTGAGGTGTGGTTGGAGCGAAGGTTCGGAAAGTCAAAGGGCGCCACGCCCCCACAGATCTATGCCCAAATCAAATTAAAAGGGACCCCAAATTATACAATTTTTTTCACTTGTTTTTAATTTTTTTAAAATTAATCACGGTATCCAATAACTATATTAATTTCAATTAAATTTGATTCGAATCGAATTGAATTCTCAAATAACAAAATTCTCCCTCATTTTCTCTATAAATAAAATTCGAAAACGAATCCTTCTTTAAGATGTACTAATGACCAATCATTTTCTTTATACATAAAATTCAAATTCAAAATATTATTTAAAAAATATCAATATTCAAATTGATCTCATCTTTTTTGAACAAATACGTTAATATAAATGGAAAATATATTTCATTATTTTTTGTGATAAAATTTTAATAAACTAGGAAATTAACTTTTTTAATAAATATATAAAGCAAAATAAGTAAGATTCGGGTAGGTCTAGCAATCAAGCTTTCTGAGCTGAGCTTTGCAAGGCTCGGGCTCGGCTCATTTAAAATTTTATGGGCTCGAGCTCGGCTCGAGAAAACTCAAAAAATCTAGACTCGAGCTCGGCTCGAAAAATTAAAAGGGTTTCGGGGCTTCGGGCCCATTTCGAGCTAGGCTCGAACTCGAATAATAATTTTTTTTTTTACTTACAAAATTTATTTAAATATACAAAAAATCAATTTTTTTTTTAATTTTAATAATTTCAAATTAATCAAAATATTTTTAAATTAAATCAATTGAATTATAACTTATTTGATTCTGAAAAAAAAAAAAAAACTCTTCTCACTCTTAGAATTTTGCTATTTTCGCATCATCCTTTAAAAGCGGAAGTAAAACTGCCAGAGGACGAGAAGTCCTGAACTCATTGAGTTTCTGAGAATGGGAGTGGCCTAAGAAAATCATAAAATCAGCATAACGGTTCCCTACCTTGAATGTATGACGGACAACCACAACATTTACTGGTTTTTGAATGGCTTTCTCGAGAGAGCGAGGGAAGGTGTTGGAGTTAGAGTTGGGCATGTGCACAAGACACATGACACGACCTAGATTAGGGATAGGAAAGGAGAGGGACTCTCTATTTGGGTCTTGACTCTTAGACTATTTTCTTCTGTGAGACAAAAAATAAAAAAGGTCAAATATAAACAGCTATTCATCTTACACTATATATATATACCACATGCTCTTTAATGTTAAACGAGCCTAGTTTGTATCGGGCTGATCCCATTTATATCCAAACTCGGCCCGTAATTAAATCGAGCTTAAAAATTAGGCTTAATCTCGGTCCGACTCTAAATGAGTCAAGCTCAGTCCTTTAAAACGAGCCGAACTTGAGTCGGCCTGACCTAATTACCAATTCTAGATTATGATTGATTTTCTTAAAAGAGAAAAAGCAAAGTCTTTATTAGTTAATTAAATTATTGTTGTACATAGGTTTGGAGAAAAAAATATATATGAAACATTGAGCCACTTTTGGGAAGGTAGCGCACCCGTGATTACCGTACCACCTTCGATAACATCATGAAAAAGAAAAACAACTTTTTTTATTTTTTTTGTTCTATATTATTAATTTTTAAAAAAAAAAAAAAAAAAAGAGTTTTTGCATTCTTTTATCTCACCCAACTAGGGAAGCATCTACCATCACTTGAGGATCAATTAACCCAAGGAAAGGAAAAGAAAACTGTTTATGAAATACTTCTTTAGGAGTAATATTTCACCCTTAATTTTTCTAGGGAGTCCAAATTCAATCTATGGAAGTTATTTTTGTGAAACAATTGAGACAAAAATATCCCCAGCCCTTAATTCAAGTTATATGTTCCACCCACAAACAAAACTTGCATCCTCCTATAAAATCTCACAACAATGCTCCATCAAAATCAAATGGTCTATGCGCATTTGGAAAATAAACCAGAGAAGAGGCATCCAAAGGGCCTGACAATGGTTTGTCCCTTTTCCCCCTTTTCATTGAAAGGTTATTTCGCTGTCTCCTCTGGATCATTATATATAAAATTTGAACGTGAATCATGAGATTAAGAGAATGAATTGTGATTAATAGGCTGTTCCAAAAAAAATTATCCTTTTATTTGAACTTGAATCGGGCATCAAGTAGATTCGATCCCATGACCGAGTGGTTGTTTCTATTATTGAAGAAAACCGATAAAAAGGCAACCCACTAAATAATCACGTGGGCCTGATTTATTCCGATCTTGCACGACAGAAAAGCCTCAAATCTTGTGGGCAACTCGGTAGTCGGGTTGGGGCCCAAATCATCTGCCGGGTTGGGCGCTACAAGGTACATTGAAACTGATTAATATATTTCGGTTCTTTAAATTAAATTAAGTTTTTAATTTGAAATTTGAGAATAAAAAAAATTATATTTAAAAAATCATTTTCTAAATAAAACTTTCGCTAGACGTTCAGAGCAGATTAATTAGAATATAATTTCAGATATCCGTAATTAAAACAAAAAAAGATCAATACATACACACATATTATCTCTATTATCGATATTTGAAATCATATTTTGAGTAAATCGATTCAAGTATCTATAGAGTTCTATTTAAAAATCAATTCTCCTAATATAATTTTTTCTATCAAAAAAATTTAATATTACATCCCCTAAATCGAATCTACAAATATAGGAAGCATCGATTGAATTTTATGTTCGAAATTTCCATGTCTTTCGGATTCAATTACTAGTGATGGTGATTTTGAACGAGTCTTTCTTTCGCACTCCACCCATGGAGAGGCCACCTGTTGCACATTTGTGATGAACCACGTGTATGGGAGGGATTGGAAGGAGATATCATTACTGTAGAGATTATTTAATAAATTTGAGGTTCTGGATTTATTCTAGAGGTGACAATATATCTCACTCTCTCTCTCTCCCTCCCCCTTAAAATAAAAATAAAAAAATTGGAAGACAGTGCCAATAAGCTAGTTTGATTATTCTTTCACAGCAATAAAATAATTCTTTTCTTTTTATATTTTCTGCCCTTTGAAATTGGGAAAACACCCAGCTAAATATGTATGATTCATTTCGTTTGATATATTAATTGTGTTGGGAACTTCGCTCAATTTTATGGAAAATTCATGCAGAAAACTTTTATCTATTTTGTATTTTCTCCTAAAATATTTACGACTTATTATAAAATTTATTAAATTTTTTTTAAATATATATTGTCTATAGAAAAATTATTATTTTTATATTTTTATTAAGACAAAGAAAATAAATGTAAACAAGTTAAACAGAAGTTTTGATTCTCTAAACATCCCCCCAAAATGGGATGGGATTTCATATATAATTTTTATATATATATATAATGAGATTCGAATTCAAATCTATTATAAAGAGAAGGGGGAGTGGTGCCACTTAGTTAAAGCTCATATGTAATCTACTTGTCCATTATTCATCAAAGGAGCTTTCTTGCTAATGCAACAATTTTTTTTTTCAATTTTTCTCTCTGAATTAATCATCAAAGATCTGTATTAAAATTTGTATGAAATAAACATTTCAAATGATTGAAGCATTAAAAGGTTTTTTTTTTTTTTTTTTTTTGTCACGGCAAAAAAGGGTTTTCTTTGTAATAAAAAGGCAAACCCATTCAACCAAAGACATTTGATGAATTCAAAAAGGCTATGGCTAATAGACTCCAAGCGAGGACTATTACGTAACTAATCCAGAACCCATATTTTAGCTTCCATTTAATACTCAAATTTATTAATATATTATTTATTTTTAGTCTCCTTAAATAATAATTTTGTAAATTTTTATAAATCTTTATACTTCAAATAAAAGGGTTTTTGTTTTACTAAATAATATAACAAGTTCAGGAGAAAAAATATTGCATGACTAGCAAAGTAAAAGCAATTTAGCTCTAAGAGATGTTTGACCTATTTTTAAATTTTAATTCAATTTTAATCTGAAAAAAGTTCAATCAAATGTGTGTTATGATATCTTAAATCTTTTATTATTTTTCAATTCAATCGTAATTTTTTTTTTAAAAAAAATTCAATTGGGTTATATACAATTGAAGTTAGATACAAATCTGGTTTTGTGAAATTGCTTTTATCTCTTCTTCTTGCTCTCACTTCTCCGATCATTCCACCGGAATAAAGGTCAGGCGGTGACCATATCATGGAACCCCAAACGTAGCACTTCGTCAAACTCCAAACCTCAAAGCCTACACTTGAGAGACTACATTTTGGGATTTTGGCTAATTGGTTCTAATTTTTTATGTTACCCAAGTGTCATTAAAGTTTGGAAAACTCCTTGTTTTGATTTTAAGTTTTTCCTTTGGAACTAATAAAATTTAATTTTTTTTTTCTCTAGAAATAAATACCTCAAATTTTTCTCTCCAAATTCAATTTAATTTTTATTTTTTATCTCTAAATACATTGATTTTAAATTTTATCTTAATAAAATATCAAATTTGATTTTTTTTCTCTTTAAACAAATCATGTTAATTTTATTAGTTAGACGATTTAATATAATTAATTTATCACGTTAATTTAATTATAACTTTACAACTAAAAAAAAAGAAAAGAAATTTAAAAAAACTATGTGATACCAGCATATCAGATATGTGAAGTAAAAAGAGAGTAGGAGAGAAATTATGAAAACTAAGCGTTTTAGAAATAGTTGTGGAGGTTGGTCCCACATCGGTTGAATGAACACATTTACTGTTGTATATAAGGCTGAATTTCCGGCCCCGGGGATTAAAAGTCAATGCCTCTGACTATAACGTGTACTCTTATAAGGTCTCTTTCATTTATTGCTTGTCAAATATTTTCTTTTAACTTTGTCTTCTATCAAACAATTTCTTTCAATTTTATGCCTGTCAAATATTTTCTTTCAACTTTGTCTTCTATCAAACAATTTCTTTCAATTTTATGCCTTTCTTTCAAAAAGATAAGGTCTTCTTTCAAAAAGGTTTGCCCAAAGGCTTTTATTGTCCGAAGCCTTTCTTTCAAAAAGATAAGGTTTGCCCAAAGGCTTTTATTGTCCGAAGGCTTTTCCTGTCAAATGCTCAGAGCTATTTCCATCCTGTTTCTCTTCTCTCTCTCTCTCTCTCTCTCTCTCTCTCTCTCTATCTATCTCCAATTTCTCACGCATGACTATATATTTCCGCATGACTGTCCCCATATTTCCAATTAGTCAGGTTAAGTGTACTGTATTTTCACCTTCATAACACGTCCTCCCCTCCTAACACTGTCTTCTCAGGCTAGTGTGATAAGCGCCACCCCCTTAACCCTCATGTCTTCTCAGGCTAGTGTGATAAGCACCACCCCCTTAACCCTCATGTCTTCCTTCCTAGTAGTCCTGTCTTCTCAGGTTAGTGTAATTATCCATTCTCTCATCATCCCAATTAACACCGATCCGGCCAAATTTCACTCCAATTTTATTTTTATGGTTCCTCTACTTCTCACTCTACTTATGATAAAATATAATCAACAAACCACTTCTTTATTTGAAAAACACTCTACAATCATAGCATTAATTATCATCGTTTTATTTGTATATTGCATTTTCACTCAAATGGAGCTGAAGTCATGTCATTTATCCTATTCTCATGCTCATCGTACCCTTGGTTCTTTATCTATGGCTTTATTATCATTTCTTCTTTATTCAAAATCGGGATGGTTTATTCCAATTTGTACTTTGATTATGGCAGAAGTGTTTCTTATATTGATTTGTTTGATTGGAAAATTAACAGAAGAGTTCAACAAGTTTTTGAATCCGAGGAATGAGTTTTTGAATACGAGAAATGCAGAAGAACAATTATGAGAAGTGATAACAGTTATTTGAAATTTTACGTGTGATCAAGAGCACTTGTTAGGTTAAAGTATGCTCTTATGAATCAATCAGTGAAATCTATAATAATTCATGTATTTTGGGGTTCATACTTAGTGATTGTTTTGGGTATGTATTTTTTTAAAAAAAAATATTCCTGTATTTGAGTTTGATGTATTTTTATAATGTCTATAATAATTTAATTATTTTGAGTTCGTACTTGGTCATTTTTTCTTTTATTGGTTGGAGGACTTTTTCTTTTTTTTTTTTCCCTTGGTTGCGAATGCATTTTGGAGATATAAAGGGTGCTTGATTGGTGGGAGAAATTGGATGCATCAACAAAGAAGATGGTCTTTGAGATGGTATTGGGCAAACTTGCAAAATCTTTAATATGGTACTATTTGGCACTTGTTGTTTTGTTGTGGTTTTTTTTTTATGTTAGTGTGTTTAAGATGTTAGATTCTTAATTATCTTTATTGGCATCTAATTTAATTGGTATAAACTTATGATTTTACTAGTATGCTTTAATTTAATAGGAGTATTCAATACAGTCAGTCAGAATTACATGAAATATTTAAGGACACTGTAATGTTCAACAAAGAAAAGGATGCGAAGTTATTTGTCATAGCTGCTTCACTACTACAGAGAAGCAAGAACAACCATCTACTTTGTTAATAAAGCTGCCAGGGTTCGAATTACAGCTTGAAGTTTAAACGGTTCAAAGCTGATTTATATTTGTGAACAAGCTTGGTTGGAGGCTTAACCTATTTGAACAAGTAACCTATGAACACGGCCCAACACATATTGGTCTAGAAGAGGTCTCGAGTTCGAGTATCGAATGGATCAAATGTGCTGAGAAAAGCTCTATCCCCTCGAGGGACTTCAGCAGCTCGACCCAGATTAATCGAAACAAAATTTAAAAAACCGGGTGGTGATCCAAGTCCAGAGAATAAAAAAAAAAAAAAAGTAACCTATGAACACGTTATACCTTATATGAATATTACTTGATAAAGTGCGTGAGATTGACGTTGGCACAGTTCACCGCTCTGCAGCTCGAACTGCAAGCCTTTCAGCAACTCTACGAACTTTGTTTGATTGAGGTGTCTCCTTTCCATCAAAAGACTTTGGGATCCCAATTATAAATTCATCAACCTCCTGACGATGTTAAAATGTTTCCAATCTGAAATCAGAAACAAAGTAACAACGAAATAGGCACTCAATAATTTAAATTCAACGGAGACAGGAAATTTAAGAAGTTTCAGTAGTTATACAAGAGAATGGTTGCTGGTTTGCCTTTCTCAAAAGCGCTATATGTTATATCCTCTTCCAAAAGCTTATCCACAGATATCATCTTGTGGTGCATGAAAGGCTTATCCACAGATATCTTGTGGTGCACATTCAATCATCATAGTTTACTAAGAAGACACTAGCATGGACTTCATATGTGACCACCAGGGACTGCTGGGAAAAATATGCAAAATAGATCAAATATCGTGTAAAATCACTAATACCTGATTCCATAGTCAAAAACTAAATAAATGAAATTCTGGTCTGGATAGAATCCTAGCTTCCGCCTTCCAGGTCAAACGTATTCTTACAACTCTATAGGATGGGAGTATCAAAGATTAGACTAATGCATTGACTTAGGAACTATAACCTTTTAGGATTGTAAGGTAACTTTTATTTTTAAAATCTGTTTATTCAGTTTATACTTACTGTCATTAAATCACATTTCGACATTCTTCGTATAGATTTGCATCCATCAAAACAACTTTCAAATCCGTCATGCTGATGCAGTTTTCAGTATAAGATTCTATTAGTTCGGTCCTTGACTCATTTGATCTTTCTTGCATTGGAAATAGATAAAAAAAGAGCATTCAATAGTTTATTTAAAAAAAAAAATGAAAAATGAATAGAGATGCAAACGTCCCAATATATCAAATCGAGTCATCAAATTGCGAAACGTATTTAACGTCTCTAGTGATTCAATTGAACACTTGTAAGTAAATGACTCCAAGCAAAAAGAGTTCACACTTGACGCTAGAGTTGCAATCAACGACTCAATTGAGGCAATTCATGTCCAATCACACTTAACTCTATCTTCGTTTTGGGTTCCAAACCGAGCGAATTTAGTAATATTATGTACCTTAACTAGAGAGAGAGAGAGAGAGAGAGAGAGAGAGAGAGATAGAGGACCTCTCGGTCAGCAATATGAACGACATAAGCACAAGTCGGGTTAGTGCCCATTCCAATCGGTCCGACCATTTGGACATAACACTGTTTTGGTTGGATTTGGAGTCATATCTTAAGTTAGAAAGCTCTAATTTTGTTCATTGTTTTAGGTTCGTATAGGTATTGAGACTCATGAACCTTTTTTATTATCCAGATTAATAATCGATTGGATCATCATTCAATAATTCAATAATTATCGATCAATTTACCATCCCATCATATAAAAATTGATAATAACTGGATTACAATTTAAGTGTCATTAAACCATAAGTGCAAATGCCATGAAAATAGTAGAAAGTTCTATTGTTTTAAATCTAAACCAACTCGATCTACGCTGAACAAGAGGGTTTAAACGAAATGTATGCACCCAATTGGCCCAAACTTCTAGGGCCTGCTCAATACTCAGGCCTAACTTCATATCCCCTCTTCTCTCCTTTTTTTCTTCTTCTATTTTTTCCTTTTTTTTTCCCCGTGGGCATGAAAATCTGATTTAGATTATACAGCAAAGTAAATATTTTAACAGGCACACAGACATTGAAAATTTGTTCCAGAGATCATGTGCCCTCCCTAAATTGTTCTTCCGATGAGTGGAAAAGGACATTACGTCCCTAAGTACGTCTTGGGGGACGAAAGGAAAGGGTGCCCCTTACTCTATTCCCATCCCCCAAGGGAAATAGAGGAAAAAGGTAAAATTTCCAGTAAGAAATTAACCATATCTCCAAGATTTACATAGGTATTTTTCAATATTAGAACCATGAGTCGTTGAGATGCAACTTCAACCAAGCAGTGCTAAAAAGATGAAAGAAATTGCAAGAGCAATGAACTGACATTGAAAGACTTTAACCTAAGCCTAGAATGTTCACTGTGAGCTATGTACAAGTGAAGGAGCTGAACTGTTTATAAACCTGTAATCCTAATCTGCATGCCCCTGGCAACTTGAGTAATTAGCTGGTGGGATTTCAAAAGGGTATGTCTGAACCGTGAAGGTAGAGTTACCTCATTACGTGTTCCGTGATCTTGCATCATCAGATAGTTCATACCAACAGCTGATTCAGTTTCAGAATCTACAGAGGCAGTTTGCCATGAAATGTTAACTTCCATGCCGCTAACATAATCCTGGCTTGCAACCTTTGAAACGGGTTATGACTGCAGAGACTGAGAAGCTGGAGGATCCTTAACTGGAAGATCTGGTGGAATCGCTTGCGGAGGTGCAACATTAGAAACTTCTGACATTACTCTGTTGGGGATTTGTTGTTGATGGGTCTCCGAAGCTGATTCAAATGCTGTTGCTGTGGCTCGAGGAAGTATATGTCGAACCAGCTGGGCAAGAAAGTTTTTGACAGCCTAGAAGAGTTTGTTGATCAATTTGTGCAGGATTTAGAGAGGAAGAATTAGGGTTAGTAGAAAAGATAGCCAGGAGGCCCCCATTTCCAAGGATAGTATGATTGCTGTGAAACCTTTTGAGCCTTGAGAGGTGCTTTTTACCTGCCAAATGGCTATCAAAAACCACCTGGGATTCACACTTCACGTTGCACAACACGCATGTTAAAGAAATCACCTCTTTAGATTTGGGGCACTCAGCTAGTCTTCTATGCCACAGATTAGTTCTCATGCGCTTAGCCCCTTGTCCGCCTCTCAGGTGACATTTTAAGCCTCGCCCACGTACTCCAGAATGGTCCGTCTTCTGCCCCCCTGCCTGATCTTCTTTCATCTCTGCCACAGGATTTTTCACCTTCTCTGGCAAATTCTTTTGCTGATCTCTTTCACCTTTTGTATCATCACTGGAAGCTTTCACATTTAGAATCTTCAACAGGTAATTTCCCTGGTGATCCTTGTTTCAGATCAACTGCCTCAGCATTCGGCTGAACAACATTTGGCTGGGTAATGGAAATGGGAACCGGCATTTGCTTACTTATTGTTCCAGTCATGACTTTGTTCAGACTCTCTTTCTTTTTATGTTTCTTTCCATTCTTGTGCTGTTCTAGGATTTTGAAGGTGTTGCAATCAACCCTACAAAGTTCACATCATGCCATACATGGTGGCCAGATTGGCACTGAAGAAGCATGAGCCCGTGTAGGGAAAGGTGGCATATCAGGACCTGATGCTAATGGTGGCTGTAGTGATGTCTGTGATGGCTCACCTGGTGCTGGTGTGCTTGCTGCATGTGCTAAATTTGAGACTGTTGATGCTGAAGCACGAGGAGGGAAACCCTGACCATTGCTCCATTTCTGTCCTCTCCCTTGAGTCAATGTTGCATGCCCACCTTGCATGACTTACCACCGCGTTGACCCTTGTGCAGGGGTCACTCACTCTGCATAGATATAGTTGATGAGTCTTTGAGATCGTAAAACTGCTAGTACAAAATTTGAGACTTAGAAATGTGGGGCAGGCGTGACTACAATGATCATCTTAGATTAAAGTGACTGCTGCCGAAATAGTAGTTTTTTCTTTCAGGGCCACTACCTCCCATTAGAAATCCAAATGAGTAAAAGAACACAGACAACCAGAACACCAGCCAAAGCAAGATGCATACACATTTAAAAAGAATTGGGGAAATCAACAATGGGTATGCAAGGGCATGACATGGTGACTATTTTGCGCATGCATAAAAAGATAGTGTAAGCGACTAAAAGGAACAGTTCACAAATCTTTTATTCAGTGATTAATTTTGCATATTTCATCACTACTACTCAAAAGCTAGAAACCGCAGGCAAAAGAGACAAAAAACACCCCTAACTTCAAGGTATGATGATACAATTAAGCAGCAGGTAGGAACACGGCCTACATAATAGTCCACAAAACTAAAAAAGCCGAAGGATGATAATCAACCCCGGTTACAGAGATCATTTGATTTTAGAAAAATGCATCAATGAATGAGGCTATCATACTCACATAAAGCTTAACATTTCAAAATGGTATGTTTGGATCCATACCACATCAACATGTCACTTTAGCATGCTGTGGCCTTGTAAAGACACTCACAACCAGCTTCCAACAATTTGATAGTAATTTTTGCATTTAATGCCCACTTGTTCCATCAAACATTCAACACATCATAAAGCTTTACAATTTGCAGGAAAAAAGAAAAAGAAAAACAAAATTGTGCAAGTGACATTAAGAAACTGTGAAAAGTATTCTCCCCAAGATTTAGAATTTGCATGAGTCAATGCTGCATGCCCAGCATGCATGAATTACCACCCTGTTTTTGTGACCCTTATGCAGGGTTCGCTTACTCTGCATATAATTAGTTGGAGTCACGTGAGATTTAGAGATGTGGGGCAAGGAAACTATGATAATCATCTTAGGATGCATGATAACTGCCGCAAACAATGAGTAGTTTACCAACACCACCCGCATACACATTTACAACGAATTGGGAAATCAATGAGAGTGTAGGTTGCTATAGTCAAGGGCATGACATAAAACATATAGCCCTATAGGCAAAAATTTTTAGCATGTGTAAGCTACCTAACTGTCACAACATTTTCACTTCCATATTTCTTCACCCTACACAAAAAGCCCATGTAAGAGACATAGAAACACACCCTTAACTTAAAGGCACATTATGATTCACTCAGTATGGCGATACAATTAAGCAGACGATAGTCCATGAACCAAAAAAATAATAATAATAATAATCAACCTTGCCAAAGTTATCAAGACAAGAGTAAAGAAACAGATTATTTGATTTTAAAAATATGCATCAATCAATGAAGCTATCGTGCTCACATCAACACTAAATTAGCCTACAACATGAAGCAGCTAAAGCAGATATTTTGAATCAGAAATAGGATGTTTGGATCTGCACCACATCAATGTGATCACTTTAGCATTCTGCGGCCATGTAAAAGACACTCACAACTAGCCTCCACAACAATTTGATAGCCATTTTTTGATCCAAAAAATAGCAAGTGATATTAAGAAAAGTTTTCTTCCCTAATTTTTAGTAGCATGCGGTAATAACTTTGACCGACAAAGAATACAAGGACTCAACGAATGTCGTCCAAGAAACAAGCTTCTCAATATATGCTAACAGCTTGACGAATACAAGCAGTTAATGAATGTGGTCCAGCAAACAAGCTTCTCAATATATGCTGATGGCTTAAGTGCAAGCTCATCTCATTAATCGCGTTGCATATGCTACGTAATGAGGCATGGCCTTTTAAGGCCTCCTCATCTATTGCGAGTCAGTGGTATTACTATTGTTAAGGGGTATACATCATATAAAAGCCTTGACTTCCATAGAAACTTGCCAGGGGAAAGGAATCCAGCAGGAATCAAAAGAGTTGCTAGCCTCCAATATCCATTGCCAGAGGAAAACAAGGACAAGATGTCGAAAAGAAATAAGCAACATTTAGATTGCCAGAAGATTGAAATTTCCAAGAAAAAGAAAATTTCATGAACACTGAATAGCACACTTGGAGCTTTAGAGTGGAGGAAAAGTGAAATAAACCTAAGGTAGTAAAATTTCAGAGACAGGTGAAAGTGGTATTAGCTCCAGGCTCTCCGTAAAATGAGTGAGGATCCAAAGAAATCTTTACAACCAGTTCCAAGGAGAACAATAATTTCTGACACCAAATCATTAATATCCATTTCCTTTTCAGACTTCGGCTTACAAACTCTTACAAACTAATTCCAGGATCACTTGATGGTCCTTCCTGTCCATGGCAAAGACCTGGCCAAGGAATGTTCTTTCTAACCTACTCAATCCAGACCAAAGTAGACCACAGAGCCCAAATTTAAGCACTTGCATTTACAAAAAATTCATCACTTTATTTTTGTAATGGTTGTGATGGCAACATTTTCACTCGTCCTCTACATAATTTCACGTGCAATGCCCAAGTAATTCATAATCATGGAAAGTACATGACAAGCTAGTAGAATTATCCAAAATTTATGATGGAAGCTGTTCACGTTCACCAAAGCATCAGTATTTTTTGACTCCAGGGAAGAGTTTAGCAAATTACCCCGCTCATATTGCCCAATAATCTCATCTAACCACAGAACTAGAAGATGTCACTGAATGGAGCTCCTATAGTACAGGGTGCACCACAAATAACTAATTCAATAAGATTTTAACACAAACAACCACTTCTCATACCACTTCAAGACTATATTCTCCACACACTGGCTGCATTTCCGAGTGAAGTCATTAGTGTTATAAGATCTTGTGTCACAAAATTAAGATTTTCCAATTCATACTAAATCTTAGTAACTCATTATCGTATCCACAAAAGTCAGATTACACAGACTAAAACTTGACGTGAAACCAATTCTCGATAAATAAGCACTACTGAACCCTTCCAAAAAGTAATAACAATTTCTTAATCCTTCACAATGAAATGCATTAGCATCATTCCTCCTGAAATAAAAGCTGAACCCTAAAGACAAACCAGAATAGTTCAATTACCAGTACAAGAACACCTTAGAAACGAAAACCACATATCATCTTTTCTTTTCTTTCTGAAAGAAAAGAAAAGAGAGAGAGAGAGAGATAAAAACGTCAATTGCCCAAGACTCCGTAAGAAAATTTAATGCATATCTGAGAGAAAAGTGAAAATTCAATGAATATAAGTGAACAAAAACCCTACCCGACCAAAACCCATCTGGTGTTGTTGCTGCGGTTGAAATTGGGGTTATTGGTAAGGTGGGTAATATTGGAAATCATAATGAATGTGAGCATAATCAGAAGAAGGAACAACTGGGTTTGAAGATTCAGGCGGTGGGGTTGAAACCCCAGAAGGCCTAATTGGAGAAGATTTGGGTTGAGGTTGAGATTGTTGTTAATTGTAATAATTTGCATAATCTTGATGCTGCTGGTAATAATTAGGGTATTGTTGAGGATGATAATAGGCATAGTAGGATGAGCCGTATGGTTGTTGTTGTTGATGCATTGAATTGTTTTCTCTCTCAAAGATTCTCCCTTTTTCTATCTGTATTCTCTAACATTTGCAAATGGGCATTCGGGGACTTTTTTGAATGAATTTGGGCGTTGATGTGAATGAACGTTTGGGAACTTTCTTTTTCCTCCTTTTTTTCCAATAATTATTCATTATTAGGAAATCAATTTCATAGACAATTCTTTTTATAATTGTTTAAAGGTAAAAGATTGTGTATAAAATTATTTTAATAATATCTTATAATTTAATTATGAAATTATTATAAAAACATTTTTTATACTACTGTTTTTCTTTTTACTTAATTATAGAAATAGTTAAAAAATAAATAAATAAATAAATAAGAAAAAAATTAAGATTATATTCTGTCTGAAAAATTCATCCTTGATTTCACATACCAAATTCAAAGATTCAATTAACTGATAAAGATTTATTTTTAGTGTACAGATGATATATTTAATAAATAGTTTTTATTAAAGATAAGTCATAGAAACAGTTATAAAACCAGTCATAAAATCAAGATATTTCATCCAAATTGGATTTTTTAATATTTGTTGAAAATCTAACCAGTAAGGTAAATGTAATTTAAGTATTACACTTAGCTTATGATTGAGTCTAGATATACATATAAGATCTAACAATAAGAGTACACTTGACATTCCAACACTTTAAAATTTTTATAAGTGTTAAAATATGATCATTTGAGTGTATTTGAACAACTATATCTACTTTGATGATGAAGTATTTTTAAATTCAAAAACTGCATTTCAAAGAAGGTGTGAAACACTTTAATTTCAAGTTTTCACTGCGTAAAAATTTCGTGGACATGTTGAAGAAAATCAGCTTGAAGTGGGCTGGTTTCTTTTATTTTTCAGCAGAAATGTTTTTTTGAAAATGATTCTCAAGAATTATTTGGTTTTCAATATCTTCATCATTGGTTAAAGACTTTTGAATTTAATAATTCTACATTATTGTACTATTGTTGGATAGCAAATATGATGATTTACAGCAAAATCTTTTCGGGATTTTGATAGACAAACAAATGGGCAAAGTCAGTAATTTGTTCAATTATTTCCTGAATTGTCGCTAATTTTTTGGAGAAAATTTCGAATTTTTAATTTGCTAATCATTTGGGCAAATTCAAGTTTGGGTTTTCAAATTTCAAGTTTGATATTTAAACTTCAAATGTGAGTGATAACAGTTAGATAATCTCAAGATTTAAGGAGCTTTTTCAGCCTACTTTTCAGGATATTTGTTAGAGAAGTTACAGTAGTTTTTTGATATGGTAGAGTTGAGTTTTTACAGCAAAATTTTGAAGTTTTAAAAGCCTCTTAATATCAGATGAACAACAGGCTTTTTATGTGCAACAAAGTGACAAATACTTGAGAGAATTCATAGAAGAAAACGAGAAGAAAATTCCAGCACATGAGTCATATTTTTTAAACACATTTTGCTTTTTTCCAAAAGTTTTATGTACTTGAGATCTTGAGTGTTAAATTGTGTTAAAGTTGTGTTGAGTGTTAAGTTGTATATTTTGTGTATTGAATTGTGAGTTTGAATTTAGTCTTTCATTGTTGGACGAAATTATCTTCATGATGTGAAAATCAGAAGTCGATAAGTGGTTGTACACTGTAATCTTAGATCATAATGGAAACTAGTAGGTTGTTAGATCCCGACCTGCTGATTGGAAGACTGGACGTAGGCAGAACACCAAACCACTATAAAAAGTATTTGTATCTCCATCCCTAATTTTATTTTCCGTTACATATGTATAAATTGACCATAGGATTAAACTAAATCTAAATAGAGTTAGATAAATTTTTGACAACCAATTCAACCCCCCTTTCTTGGTTATCATCGGGACTGACAATAGGCATCAGAGCAAGATTTTCTACTCCACAAAAGTGACCACTTTTGAGAAAAAAATCAAATAGTTTCAAACTTAGTATTTGACCAATCTATAAATAGAAACTCTATATTTTGATGGAGAAAATTTTTCCCATTGGAAATGTAGGATTGAGACATTTGTTAAAACCACAGACAATGAGGCTTGGGAGGGTATTATCTCTGGAGTTCTAGACATAAAAGACCCAACAATAAACGAAGATGATAAGAAAATGATTTCTATAAATTCTAGAGCCAAACACTTATTTCTTTGTGATATTTCTCCCATCGAATTTAATCTATTTTTTTTCATATTGTATAGCTAAAGAAATTTGGGACAAACTTTGCATTACGCACGAAAGAACTAATACTGTGAAGGAAACACGAATCAATTTGTTGATATAAGAATATGAACTTTTCTGATTTCAACAAGGAGAGAATGTTAAAGATATATTTAATAAATTTTCTATTATTACTAATTAACTTGATTTTCTTAGAAAAAAGATTGCAGATCAAGTAAGGAGCGTTTTTTGGGTATTGCCAAGAACTTAGGATGCTAAGAAGACTACAATCGAGGAAGTCTAAGATCTCAACAAGCTGTCTCTAAATGAACTTAGAGAAAAATTGATATCCTGCGAAATCGAAATTTTTCACACCACTGAAACTGAAAACAAGAGGAAAACAATTGTCTTCACAACAAATGAAGATGAAAGTTTCGAGGATGAAGAAGACAATGATCAAGAGTTGTATATGCTAGCAAGAAGACTCAACCGTGTTCTTAAAAATAAGAGTAAAAAATTTTTTAAATCTAAAAATTTTAAGAACTCACGAAAGTTTAAGTTCAGTACAGGAAAAAACAACAAAGAAAGATGCAGAATGAGGAAATAATATGCTACGAGTGCAAGAAGTCGAATCACATAAAATACGAGTATCCAATTCTACTAAAAAAATTACAAAAATTTCAAAAAAAGAAAAAGGTTAAAAATGACAACTTGGAGTGATTTAGACGAATCCGATTCAAAGTCAGAAAGTTCAGAAAATACAGAAGAAGCAAACTTCTGTCTCATGACAAATAATGAGATAATATTTGAAAACTCATTTGATTATCATTTAGAAAATGTTGCTAAATCTGGCAACATGCTGAATATAATTTCAGAGTTAAAATATAAGAATGATACACTAGAAAATGAGAAAGAGGTATTGAGACAAACAAATATGCTATTGAATTCTGAAATTGAAACCATTGGAGCAGAAAATGAAACATTAAAAACAGAGAATCGTGAGCTGAAAAATGAAATATATATTCTGAAAAATAGAATAATTGAATTATCAAAGTCAATAGAAAACACTTTTCAAAAATTTCATTAGAGTAATGAGAAATTAACAAGATTACTTTCAATACAAAGGATAAACTGTTCCAAAAAAGTTTTAGGTTATGTTAGTGACCATAAAATGCGTTCAAGTTCTAACAGCAGTGATTTTGTTAAAGCTGCCAAAAAAAAAAATGCTCTTTTCAGCCTACAGAAAATTCTCACAGAAGTGTTCAAATACCTGCAGAAAGAATACAAAGTTTTGACACACAAAATGCACCAAGACCACACAAAAGTAGTTGATAGTCTACATAATATATGCATAGAAATTATCCATAGACAACAGAAAAATATCATAGAATGTGTCACAGAAATTCTCATAAAAGTAGCCATAGAAGCACCCATAGAAGCATCTATAAAGACTCCAGTGAAAAACTGAATTTTTACAAAAAATTTAATTCTAGATTTAGTAATACGCAAAGTAACTTTGGTTATAGACCTAATTATCCAAGAAATAAAAATAATATTTCGTGTTATATATGTCATAAAAAAGTCACTTTACTAGAAATCGTTTCATGAATAGGCTTAGTACATGTCAAGAAAAATTTAATTATGATACAAAATTATTTTCAAGAGAACCAAAATTTGTTTGGGTATCTAAAAATAGATGATTTTTTTAGATTTTATTTTTAGAAAATAAAATAATGCATTTGAGACATTTAAGAAATATGATTGTGAGTTGAATGTCTAAAAAGTAAAATTAAATTGTTTTATCAATGATGGAGTTGAAATATATCTCAACAGGAAATTATTGTGCTCACATTTTATGACTAACAATAATTTGTTATAGTTTTTTTGATAAAACAAAAAGGGGGAGAAGAAAATAATAGAAAAAATAAATAAATGTATATATTAAGGGGGAGTTACATTGAGGGGGAGATATAAAATAAAGAAATCAAATAGAAAATTTAAAATGTGCACAAAGTAAGAGGGAGTTTTACTTGTGACATTTTTTGAATAAGCATGAATATGTGTGATTTGAAAATATGTATTTGTCTATGTATTTAAAAATATGTAATTTTGAACATTTATTTTTATGGTTTTATTGTCATTAAAAAGGGGAAAATATTAAGAAAATTATTGTTTCCTTAGTTTTAATGATAACAAAATCTCTCATGTTATTCTAACAATTTTATTTAGTGTACAGATGATATATTCAATAAATAACTTTTATTAAGGATAAGTTATAGAAGTAGTTATAGAATCAATCATAGAAGTAAGGCAAAACTGGATTTTTTAATATTTGTTGAAGATGCAATCAATAAGGTAAATGTAATTTAGGTACTATATTTAGCCTATAATTGAGGTTAGATATACATATAAGATCTCATAATAGAAGAACACTTAACATTCCAACACTTTGAAATTTTTCTAAGTGTTGAAATATGATCATTTGAATAGTTTGGACAATCATATTTACTTTGGTGATAAAGTATTTTTAAATCCGAAAACTGTATTTCAAAGAAGGTGTGAGCTACTTTAAATTTAAGTTTTCATAGCTCAAAAATTTTGTGGACATGTTGGAGAAAAATCAGTTTAAAGTGGGTTGGTTTCTCATATTTTTAAGTGGAAATGTTTTTCTGAAACTCATTCTTAAGGGGTATTTTTCAATATCTTCATCAATGATTAAAAACTTTTTAATATAATAATTTTACATTATAGTGCTACTGTTGCATAGCAAATATGATGATTTATAGTATAATTATTTTGGGATTTTGATAGAGAAACAAATGAGCAAAATCAGTACACTATTCAATTATTTCCTGAACTATTGCTGATTTTTTTAAGAAGATTTCAAATTTTCAGCTTGCTTATCATTTTGGCAAATTCAAGTTTGAGTTTTTAAATTTCAAGTTTGATATTTAAACTTCAAATGTAAGTAACAACAGCTAGATAATCTCAAAATATAAGGAACTTTTTCAGCCTACTTTTCAGGACATTTTATAGAGAAGTTACGACAGTTTTTTGATGTGGTGGACTTGAGTTTTTACCGCAGAATTCTGAAGTTTTAAAAGTCTCATAATATCAGAAGAACATCAGGCTTTTTATGTGCAACAAAGTGGCAAATACTTGAAAGAATTCATAGAAGAAAATGAGAAGAAAAACCCAACACATGATCCATATTTTTCAAACACATTTTGCTGTCTTCCAAAAGCTTTATGTGCTTGAGATTTTGAGTGTTGAGTTGTATATTTTATGTATTGAATTGTGAGTTTGAGTTTAGTCTTTCATTGTTGGGCGAAATTATCTTCATGGTGTGAAAATCAAAAGTCGACAAGTAGTTGTACACTGTAATCTTAGATCATAGTAGAAACTAGCAGATTGTTAGATCCTGACTTACTGATTGGAAGAGTGAACGTAGGCAGAAAGTTGAACTACTATAAAAAATATTTGTATCTCCATCTCTAATTTTATTTTCCGTTACACATGCATAGATTGATCATAGGATTAAACTAAATCTAAGTGGAGTTATATAAATTTTTGAAAAATTGAATTTTTGACAACCAATTCAATCCCTTTTTGGTTGGGACCAACAAAATCATTTTATATGCTTGGTAAATTGATAATGACTTGCCCACAATAAATATTTTATAGAATTAAAATTTTATCTTGTTGGTAACTTATATAGATCTATGAACACTTGAAATTAGGAATATGGTAAAAACTTCTATTCTGTTTGTAATTCTTTTTTTTTTTTGTTGAAAATTTTAATTTTTTAAATTTTAATCTTTGAGGAGTGTGAAAGATAAAACTTGTATAAGTTGTTTTTCATAAATACCAAGGGCATAAGTATCCAAAAGTCAAAAATAGAAAAATATTTTTTCAGAATTAATGTGGAAACAATTTATTGATTTTAATGTGTGTGTGTGTTTTTCTATAGTCGATGAACCATGGTTAAATTAAACACTTACATTCTTAAAAAGTTTTTTTTAATCATTATTCAACCTGACTAAATTCGATTCGATTCGGATTAGATTTTTAAAGGACAAAATTTTTTTGTAGTATATTTTTATCGTACACAAAATATAAACTCAATATTTTATTTAAAAGATATCGATATTAGTTACGTAAAGAGTATAAAGTGAATTATTTTTTTACCTTATACTAAACAGATATCTATGCCCAGCTGCCGAATAGACTAAATGAATTACATCCTCAACAGATGAATATATTTTAAATTGAACATAATTGACCTTACATTAAATCCAACATCTCAACAGATATCGATATTAGTTGCATAAGAGAAAAAACTCTTTTAACACTTATGCTCTTTATACATACGAGTCAAACTCAAGATCGAGAATTATAACTCGGCCATTTGACCGTTTCAAAATGGCGATTGACGTGATTGGCATAGAGTTTGGATGATGTTGATGTACTTAGGGGAGAGAGAGAGATGTTAACTAATTAGATATTAAATTTCCGCAAGTAAAAGAAAAACTATGAATTATTAATCAATGAAATGACATTAAAGAAACATAACAAACATGGATGGACAAAGTTCCCACTTTAAAATTAACAAAAACTAGTCATGGTTGAAGGTTCTTATTTTTTGTTTCCTCTCTTTTTGAGGGAAGAGAGGGTGCCCCTTACTCCATTCCCATCCCCTAAGCGGAATACAGGAACAGGGTAAAATTTACGGTAACCGTATCTCCAAGAGTTACATAGGCATTTTTCAAGATTAGAACCATGAGTCATTGAGATGCAACTTCAACAAACCAGTCCTTAAAGAAATTGTGCCCGCCACAAACATAAGAACGACAAAACCAACATTGAACCTAAACTTTGGAATGTTCACAGTAAGCAATGCTTAAAGTGAAGGAGCTAAACTGTTTTTAAACCTGTAATCTATATCTTACTGGCGTTTAACCTTGCTGTTGAGCCCTGATTGATCAAAAGAGCCAATAGCTGTATGGCAATGAAAATCCTAATCTGCATGCTCCTATAATGGAAACTTGACTAATTAGCTTGTGGGCTTTCAAAAGGGTATGTCTGAACCATGAAGGTAGAGTTACCTCATTCCATGAGTTCAATGATATCCCACCTTCAGATTGTGTTCATACCAAAAGCTGCTTCCATTTTCAGAATCTAAAAAGGCAGTTTGCTGTGAAATGTTAGCTTCCATGCCGCTAACATAAGCCTGGCTTACCAATTCTGAAAAAGGTTATGACTTGGGAGACTGAGAAGCTGGAGGATCCTTGACAGGAAGATCTGGTGGAATCTGTTGCAGAGGTGCAACATTAGAAACTTTTGACATTTCTCTGTTGGGGATTTGTTGTTGATGGGTCTCTGATGCTGATTCAGATGCTAGTGCTAGAGGTGGCTCAGAAACAGAACCATTTGCTTGGAGTGGTGCAGCGGTTGGGGCAAATGCTGCTGCTGTGGCTCGAGGAAGTATATATTCAACCAACAGCGCAAGAAAGTTTCGACAGCCTAGAAGAGTTTGTTGATCAATGTGTGCAAGATTAAAAGAGGAAGTATTCGGGTTGGTAGAAAAAGTAGCCTGGAGGTCCCCATTTCCAAGGATGGGTTGATTGCCATGAAACTTTTTGAGCTTTGAGAGATGCTTTTTACCTGCCAAATGACTATCAAAAACAACCTGGGATCCACACTTCACGTTGCACAATTTGCATGTTAAAGAAATCACCTCTTTAGGTTTGGAGGGCTCAGCTTGTCTTCTATGCCACTGATTAGTTCTCATGCGCTTAGCCCCTTGTCCGCCTCTTAGGTGACGCTTCAAACCTCGCCCACATACTCCAGAATGGTCCATCTTCTGCTCCCCTGCCTGATTTTCTTTCAACTCTGCCACAGGATTTTGCACCTTCTCTGGCAAATTCTTTTGTTGATCTCTTTCACCATTTCTATCATCACTGGAAGCTGTGTCACATATAGAATCTTCAACAGGTAATTTCCCTGGTGATTCTTGTTTCAGATCAACTGCCTTAGCATTCCGCTGAACAACATTTGGCTGGAAAATGGAAATGGGAACTGACATTTGCTCAGTTATGGTTCCAGTCATGACTTTCTTCAGTTTCTGTAACTCTTTCTTCTTATGTTTCTTTCCATTCTTGTGCTGTTCTAGGATTTCAAAGGTGTTGCAATCAACCCTACAAAGTTCACACCATGCCATGCGTGATGGCCTAATTGGCACCAAAGAAGCATGAGCCTGTGTAGGGAAAGGTGCCATACTGGGACCTGATGCTAATGGTGGTTGTATTGATGCCTTAGGTGGCCCACCTGGTGCCGGTGTGCTTGCTGCATGTGGTAAATTTGAGGCTGTTGATGCTGAGGCAAGAGGAGGGAAATGCTGACCACTGCTCCAATCACGTCCTCTCCCATGAGTCAGCGCTGCATGCCCACCACGCATGAATGATTTACCACCCCTTTTCCTATGACCCTTATGCAGGGTTCGCTCACTCTGCATAGAAATAGTCGATAAGTTTTGAGAATGTAAAACTGCTAGTAAGAAATTTGAGACTTAGAAATGTGGGGGCAGTGGCGACAATAATGATCATGTTAGATTTAAGTGATGCATGAGAACTGCTGCCAACAAAATGTAGTTTTTCCTTTCGGGGCCAGTACCTCCAATTATGAATGAGTAAAATAACACAAAGACAATCCAGAAGATGCATACACATTTACAAAGAACTGGGGAAATCAACAATGTGTAGGATCCTATAATTAAGAGCATGAAATAAAACACCTATGTCAAACCAATTAGGCAACAATTTTGACATGCATAGAAGACAGTGTAAGCTACCAAAAACGAACAGTTTTACTCAGGTGATTAATTTTTCCATATTTCTTCACTACTGCACAAAAGCTAGAAACTGCCAGCATAAGACACCCTCACAGCTTATGATTGATTCAATATAGCGAAAAGCAGCAGTTAAGAACTGGGCACACATGATAGTCAAAAAAAAAACCCGAAGGATGATGATCGACACCTGTTACATGGGTCAATAAAGTTATGAAGACAGGAGACAGGAAAAGAAAGAGATTCTTTGATTTTAGAAAAATGCATTAATGAATGAAGCTATCATCCTCACATAAACTCTAAAGTAGCCTATAGCTAAAGCAGCCATTTCCAATTAACAATAGTCTGTTCGGATCCGCACCAAATCAATGTGGTCACTTTAGCATTCCATAGCTACACACAAGACACAATCAGCTTCCACAACAATTTGATAGTAATTTTTGGATTTAATTCACACTTGTTCCATCAAACATTCAACACATCAGAGAGCTTAGTGCAAGCGACATTATGAATTTGTGAAAAAGTTTTCTTCCCCAAGTTTAGGATTTTGGTATTTTTCCTAATTTAGTAGCATGCAAAAATAAATTTGACATATGATACAAGCACTTAATGATCGTGATCCGAAATACAAGCTTCTTCGTTCTAATCGCGTCACATATGCCAGATGAAGAGGTATGGCCTTTTAAGGCCTCCTCATCTAACGCAAGTCAGTGCTGCTGGTTCTGTTGGGCATACAACATATAAAAGCCTTAGCTTCTGAGACACTTGTGATGGGACATAAATTGGTGTAATATTTACAATTGATTTTGTTTTATTTTTGAATAAATATTATACTAATTATTGCATTTTATTATATTTTATATATTAGGAATGATGGAGAAGACTTTGAAGAAAAAGGAAAGAAAAGGAGTCAAAATTGGAAGTTTTGAAGATTTTCAAAATCATTGATTTATTCATAATATTTAGGGATAAATTTTAGAAATTTAATTTTCAAAGACTTTTATCTTTTAGGAAATTTTCCTTCTTAAAAATAGGGTTACTACTCTTATATATAGAGGAATTCTTCGTAGTGTAAAAGAGGAGTGGAGAGAGGGCCGCCCTTGGGGGGCCGCAGCCCCTGAAGACTTTTATTATTCATTTTGTTTCTTTTGGCTATTGCTCCTGGCAGCTGCATGAGGAGCTTTTGAGGTTTGATGCTCCTTCCTCCTAGTGGCTATTATTTGAGGACATAAAAAGAGACGGCTGTCCCTTTGTTTCCAATATTGATTTTCCCAACAATAAAATATCTTTTGTGAGTTTTTTTCTTTTTCTTTTTAATGTTTCCATTTTAATTTTATTTTCTAGTTGAAGATTAGTTGAAACTTTGATTCATAATATTGTGAGATCTAAATGTGTTTATTTATTCATCAATCATAAGTATTTATTTAATTCCTCCGCTTCATGGATCATGATTTTCTAGAATTATTGAATAGGTGGCCAATATTTAATAGACCTAGAATAATCCACAACTAATTAAAATGGTAAATCCGTAATTGTTTGTTGGTTTTAATAAAGTGGTAATTGACATTCGTGTCATGGGAATGACATTCGTGTCATAAGATTAAATAATCTAATTTAAATGAACCCGATGTGTGTTTGTTAATTAAAATTGGATCTCTCTAAATCTTAATGCTGTTGAGACCTTCAATTCTAAGAGCTTCTCTAGGGTTGACTCTCGATTAGAGAAATAATTAATGAGTTTCTCTTAATTATCGACGAAAGAGAGATTGGTCGTTGGGCGATTGTCAGGGACTATAACCAATTTATTTATGTATTGTTGAATTATCCTTGAATCAATGATCAATCGATTGAATCGAAGTGGAAACGAATCCTTCAACTAGGTCAATTTATCTTGATTTTTATTCATTAAATTTTGCCTGATTTTATTTTATCATTTTGCTATTTCGATTTTCATTATTTGTTTATTTAGATTTAGTAGTTAATTTAGTCGATTTAAGACCCTCAAATTTTATTTTAATTTTTATTTTCCTTAAAAAAAGTAAATTCACTGTTCCCTTTGGATTCGACCCTGTTTACCTTAGACTCATCTTTGTGAAAGTAGGTATTTTATTTTTGGTTGTTTGACGACACACCAACTTGCGAAGAGAAAAAAGAATCAACACGAATTTGAAAGAGATGTCAAGCCTCCAAAATCCATTGCCAGAGGAAAACAAGGACAAGGAGTCCAAAAGAAATAAGCAACTCAATAAGGTCAAAAGTCTCCCTACTATTTAGATTGCCAGAAGATTGAAATTTCCAAGAAAAAGAAAATTTCATGAAAATGTAAAAGAGATTTAACGGCACGTTATGAAGAAAGGAGACAAAATACAACCAAAAGAAAGTTAAATGGGTGCAACTATCCAAGTGTCAATTGCCAGTAGGTATGGAGACCATTCTGTACCTGGAGCTTTCGAATGGAGGAAAAGTAAAATAAACCTGAAATAATAGACTTCCAGAGACCGGTGAAAGTGGTATTAGCTCCAAGCTTGCTGTAAATGATTGAAGTTCTAAAGAAATCTTTACAACCATTTCCAAGGAGAACAATAATTTTTGACACCAAATCATCAATCTCCATTTTCCTTTCAATTTCAGCTTAAAAACTAACTTTAGGATTCATTGACAGTCCTTCCTGTCCATGGCAAGGACCCTGCAAAAGGAGGTCCTTTCTAACCTACTCAATCCAGACCAAAGGACACCACATAGCCCAAACTTAACCCAGATTTAAGCCTTTATTTTGTAATGGTCGTGGTGCAAATGTTTTTACTCATTTATCCTCCAAATGATTTCATGTGCAATACCCAAGTGATTCATAATCATACAAAGTGCCAGACAAGCTGGTAAAAATTATCCAAACCATGCTTCCATTCACATGAATAAGCCTCAAAATTATGATGGAAACTGTTCATGATCACGGAAGCATCAGTACTTTTTGACACCTGAGAAGAGTTTAGCAAAGAATCCCAGCTCATATTGCCCAGTAAGTTCATCTAACCGCTTAACTAGAAGATGTCATTGAATGGAGCTCCTATAGTACAGGGTACACCACAAATAACCAATGCTATAAGATTTTCTGCATGGTTTCTCTTTCTATTTTAACACGCGCAACCACTTCAAGACTATTTTCACCTGAGAAGACTATTTTCTACATTTCCGAAAAAAAGTCATGTGTGGTAAGATCTTGTGCCACAAATTAACACTTTCCAACTGATACCTCAATCTTAGTAGATCATTATCATTCCATAAGTCAAATTATCCAGAAACTAAAACCGAGCGGTATTAGCTCCAAGCATTTCTAAAAGTAATAGTCCATACAATGTCACCCCAGAAACAAAACCCACATTATCTTTTCTTTTCTTTTTAGACAAAAAAGAGAGATAAAAACGTCTATTACCTAAAACCCAGTAAGATAATTGAAAGCATATCCAACACAAAAGTCAAAATTCAATGAATATAAATGAACAGAAAACCTACCCGACCAAAAACCATGTGGTGTTGTTGCTGTGGTTGAAATTGGCGTTGTTGATAAAGGTGGTAATATTCGAAATCATGATGAATTTGGGCATGATTAGAAGAAGCAACTGGGTTTGAAGAATCAGGTGGTGGGGTGGAAACCCCAGGAGGCCTAATTGGAGAAGAATTGGGTTGAGATTGAGATTGTGGTTGATTGTAATAATTTGCATAATCTTGATGCTGCTGGTAATAATTTGGGTATTGGTGAGGATGATAATAGGCAGCGTAGGATGAGATGTATGTTGATTGTTGTTGTCGATCCATTGAATTTCCTTCTCTTTTCTCTCTCTATGATTTCTTTTCTCTCACTAAAATTTGCAAATGGGTTTTGCTTTAGGGCATCTGAGGACTTATTTGAACGAAGTTGGGCATTGATGTTGAATAAGACTGAACGTCTGGGGTTCCCACCGGCCCCCTTCTTTTTTGGAGTGATGGTTGGGAGAGACATCCACCGGCGTGTTGAGATCGAGGGACCTAGAAATCTATTTTGCTAGAAAAATAAAATCATAAATTATTTTATACATGTTTAACAATTTTTTTTAATGAAATAGTGAAAATTTTTGAAAAAAAAAAAAAGAATTCATTTTGTAATATTTATTACTTAAATAATGAAATTTTTATAAATAACTTTTACTTGATAAATAATATTTTTACTTTTTGACAGCAATATTATATTTTTCTAAAAAATTATCTTAATTTTACTCACAATCCAAAAGTTTCTATTTTTATAAAAGATTTTATCTTTCCGATCCAGAATTTTAATAATTCACAAATTGTGTGTTGCTGAAAATTAAAGAAATACATGTATTTACTCTTTATCACTCGATTATTCCTACGAAAACACGATATAAATATTATTTACAGAACTAAATTTGACCTTATTCATGAATCATAATGATCTAAGGGGACTTGAAGCCAAGAATCAACACAAATTGGGATAGATTTTCATTGTAATTATAAAACTTTTTTTAAACCAAAGAGGACTTTTTGATTTTAATTTTTTGAGGAGTGTGAAAGACTATAGAGTTTTAGTCAAAATTTGAGGAGTTATTTTTCACGTAAAGCAAGTGCATTAATTTTGGAATAGAATACTGTAAAAATATTTTCTAAATTACAGATAAAATATTAAAAACCCCTTAAATTTTTTTAAAATAGCAAAAACTTCCTTCAATTATGGAAATATATAACGTTAACCCTTCGATCGGGTTTTGTTAGGATTTATCATGTGTCACGTGATTGTAATAAAAAATGATTTATTTATTTATTTAATAATTTTTAAATTAATTTCAAAATAATTATTTTTTTTTTATAATTTTAGTTCTCTCTCCTTTGCACACGTACGTATTTAATTTTTTTTAATAAAAAAGGCTCGAATTGAAACTATAATATCAATTATAGTTTATTAGCGTACATATTTAAGTCCAACATGATTGACTTTACCATATTCCAACCTCTCAAAGCTTGTCACTAGGATGTGAATTACTTTATAACGGGGCAATGAAGGAGTGATTTTTTTTTTTTGAGTTTTTGCTATCGGTATTCAAAAGTAATATTTTGATTAATTCAATTCTAATATTTGTTGTGATTCTATTTAGTGACGGCTCTTCCAATGTAGATTTTTTTTTTTTTAAGTTTTGAATTTAAGATTTAATTAAAAAATTTAATATTTTATTATATTAAATCGATTATCCAGAAGGTTGGGAAGGGAAGTCTCACCCGAGAGAGAGAGAGAGAGAGAGAGAGAGAGAAAGAAGGTTGGGAAGGGAAGGTTGAGATCTTGCAACCAAAGAGCCAAATTTGTCTTGGGCTATTTATTGTCTGGGCCCTGAAATTATTCCTAATGGGTGCGGGTTCAAACACAGCTAGGCCCAAGAAATTTGTAGCTAGAAATTGTGGGAAAAGGTTTGACAATGCAAACCATAATTTTGATGGTGACTTTCTATTGTCTTTATTTTTTTCTTTTCTCTCTAGAAAATTTAAATTTTCAAGGATTGTGCGAGCCAAGTCTTTTTCTGAATTTGCCCAATGTGAATATGCCAGGCCATGCCGTGGAGAGAGAGAGAGAGAGAGAGAGAGATCCATTCACTTAAGAATCCTACTAAGAACCCCCTTAAGGCACATTGAGGAATAATTGAAGTTGTTGAACAACCTGTGGAGGTATATATTATTAAAAAGATTGAAACAATAGGTTTATTCCTTCTCCTCTAAAGCAAGAATATTAATATCTAGAAATGTGTGACCGTCGGACTATAATTTAAGTTTACGAAATCTATGAATATAGATATTCACAAAAATTATAAAAAGTTTGATAAATAAAAATGGAATTCAAGGGATGGGAGTCATACAATTTTCATGTGGTATGATATATTTTTGATTATATGAGATTTGAATCCCGAGTCACGGAATTAGAAAAAGGAATTATGAACATGTCCCATTGAGATCATTTGCTATGCTATAAAATTGGGCAAGAAATGCATTGTATCAAACTTAATAAACTTGATATCCATCAATCGGCAAATTCAATCTTTTTCAAAAGCATATGTATTTATGCACACACACACGCACACACGCATGCATACACAAAGAAGCCCCATGACCCCACAACATGGCAACGTTTTGGGTTCACAAATTCTTTGTGATACAAACATGGCCCTTTACCACCGGACATGATAAAAGGGGCAAATCAAGTTCCAAACACATGTCCAGTCTTATGTTTCTTTATTCGAGTTGAGAGAGAGAGAGAGAGAGAGAGAGAGAGAAAGATCACATGGGAAGTGCACATAGAAGTTTGAGACCATTGAGTGTAATCTCTCTCTCTCTCTCTATTTAAGCAAGAATTCTCTGACTTATAAAAAAAAAAAGGGAAACAAACTCAAAAGTAATGTCCCAATGTAGCTAAGCTAAGCATATATGTATTTAAGCAAGAAATAATGGTGTTTGCAGCGTAACTCAAAGACAATGTCTCAAAATTGCATTTGAAAAATGTCATACTATAATAAAGTATCCCGGATCTCACATTGATTTCTAACAAAATTATAAAATGGTATTTAAATCAAATAAATTCTCTTATCTAACAGATCGATCTTTTGGGATGAGTTCTTCTATTGGACTTAAGTCTATTTCGTGGGTCCATGACAAATTGGTTTCAAATCCAAACTAATATGGAAAAGAGTTATTTAGAAAAGAGCTACCTAATGCTTGATAAGGCCTTGAGTGAGAGTCATTCAAAAGAAAAATGATTTCTCCAAAAAGAAAAGAGCTACCTAGTATAGAGTGAGAGCCGTCCAAAAGAGGAAAATGACTATCTGGTGTCAGAGTGAGAGCCATCCAAAGAGAAAAATGATTATTTAGTGTCACAATGAGAATCATCCAAAAAAGAAAAAAAGGACTACCTGATATTAGAGTGAAAATTATCCAAAAAAGAAAAAAAAATGGTTATTTGATGCTATGAAGAGTTTAGAATGAGAGCCATCTAGAGTGAGAGCCGTCTGTAAATGTCCGATTTCTCAAGTGACGGGCAATGTCATAAATTTCACATCGATTCCCAATAAAATCATAGAATGGTATTTAAATCCAATAAACTCTCACACCCAACAAGTCGATTTTTTGAGATGAGATCTCTTATCAGATTTGAGTTTATCATGTGGGCCATAATATAAAGTCATAGGGAAATTTGAACCGGATCTTTGAAGGATTTGAATTAAAAATAAAAATATAAACAAAAATGCATGGAACCATGAAAGTGGAGGCCTAGTTGTTTAATGGTTTGATCTTGATACTCATTAAATAAAGTTTTGAATTCAAATTTTGTGTATAATAAAAATAGAAGTTATGATAGATTTGTGTTTTAAGAGTTTAATTCAATTCAAATCGAAATTAATAAGATTCAATGTAGTTTGGTTTATGTTAAAAAAAAAAGTAAGATAGAGCTTCAGGAAATTTTCACACTTTATATATATAATTAGTTTAAATTTTGAATAAGATATCCCAAAATAATAATTATTGAATCAAAAATTTCTTATGCATGACATTTTTATATCGGGACATTTTTTTTTTCTTTTTTAGGATTATCTTAAGTTGTCAAAAAATATTTTAAATAATAATTTCTCTCTTATAACAAAAAAAGAAATTACTCGATGTTGGTGAAATTTAACTTCCCAACAAATATCATAATCCTCACATTTATCTAAAACGGACATTCTACATTATGGTGTCTGATTCAAGTAAGAGAGATTGGATTGGGCTTAGATGGGTGTGGCTCTTGGGTGGTAGAGAGAGAGAGAGAGAGAGAGAGAGAGAGAGAGAGAGAGAGGAAAGAGGACCAGGTTATAAGAAAAAAAATAAAAATATAATTAAATGTACTAAGTATCAAAAAGAATAACTTGAAACATGTCTGGTTGCTTTTTAATTATTTGTAAAGTGAAAAATTTTATGAGTAAATAATATTTGATTTTTAATTTTTATAAATTACCAATATCCAATTGATGGTACCCTAACCACTTATGGTTATTTAATAAGGAAAGAAATCTTCCTAAAATAAAAAACCTTCATTATCCTCATGGAAGTATGAATCTTTTGAAAATTTTTTACTACAAGAAAAACAACGATTTTCTATATCTCTGAGGAGCCTATAAATATAAAGTATAGATAACTCTTAAGGAGACTCAATTTTACACACCAGAGGGAGACAATTCTATATACCGTTCAAGGTAGGGTTCTATACTTAATTCTATACATCAGCGAAAACAGGATTCTATACCCAATTCTATACATTAATGAAAGTAGCACTTCATGCCTAATTTTAGATGACTCGATAGTCGATTCTATACTTCGTTCAGAGGGGGGTTCAATACCCAATTCTACATATCATTCAGATGAGAGTTTCATACCTTGTTCTACATGTTATTCAGATGAGAGTTCTAAACCCAATTCTACATATCATTCAGATGAGGGTTCCATACCCAGTTTTATATATCATTCAGATAAGAGTTCCATACTTTGTTCTACACGTCGTTTAGAGAGGAGTTTCATACCCATTTACACACACCAACGAAGGTAAGGCTCCACGCCCAATTCGGTAGTCAGTTCTATATCACCAGGGGCAGGGTTTCATACCCAAATATATTCTACAAGATGTACGATTTTTATACCAATTTTATACACAATCAAAGGTATGACTCTATACGTATGCTTTTATATTGCATCGCATGATTTCACATATGCGATATACGATATGTCTTCATACATAATGTTTATTGTACAATACGCATGCATACTACACATACGCACAGGAGGTTCCGACATCCATTCGACCGATACATCACATGACAGAGGCCACAGGGCCATATTTCTCTCGACTGTATTCAGTTTTCTTTTTGTTATTATTCTTCCTGACTTGAGCGTCGGAGTCCCCCCGCCGGACCAGTCCCGGTGGGGTTTTTGTAGGTTTTTCAATCCGAGGAAACCGGACGAATATATCAGCTCAGGCTTCGCATTCAAGTCAGAAGGGTAGTTATTTGTGGAGTCAAAAATACCTCCAACAGATTGGCGTCATCTACGGGAAACGACTAACTGATAAGCCCAAAAATCTTTACGACCCGACTCTATCGAACGAAAGGATCAGACTCCCTAAGCAAATGTCGGGCCTGAGTTGATTTATGGATAAAGCGTCTTCCCTAATTTCTAAAATTTCTAATCGACCGACGGGTCTCAGTCATCCAGATCCTTCCGAATAAATGTGTTGCAAAGTTTGGATGAAACTCCCCGAATGGGTGGACACAGCCCTAACTTTCAAAGCCTTTAATCGGTTGTCGGGTCTCAGTCGCTCAGATCCTTCCGAATGAATGTGTCGTAAAGTTGGGATGAAACTTCTCGAACGGGCAGACACGGCCTTAGCTTTCAAAACCTTTAATCGGCCGTCGGGTCTCAGTCATCCAGATCCTTCCGAATGAATGTGTCGTTAAGTTAGGATGAAACTCCCCGAATGGGTAAACACGATCCTAACTTCCAAAGCCTTTAATCGGCTATTAGGTCTCAGTCGTCTAGATCCTTCCGAATATATATGTCGTAAAGTTGGGATGGAACTCCCCGAACGGGTAGACACGATCCTAACTTTCAAAGTTTTTAATCGGCCGTCGGGCCTCAGTCGCCCAGATCCTTCCGAATGAATATGTCGTTAAGTTGGCATGAAACTCCTCAAACGGGCGGACATGGCCCCTAACTTCCAATGCCTTTAATCGGCCGTCGGGCCTCAGTCGATCAGATCCTTCCGAACGAATATGTCATTAAATTGGGATAAAACTCCCCGAACGGGCGGACACGGCCCTAACTTCTAAATCCTTTAATCGGTTGTCGGGCCTCAGTCGCTCAGATCCCTCTGAACGAATGTGTCGTTAAGTTGGGATAAAACTTGTCGAACGGGCGGATACAATCCTAACTCTAAAGTCTTTAATCGACCGACGAGACTGAGTCACCCTGATTCTATTGAATGAATGGGCCTGAGTCGCCTTACTCCTACCGAGCATTGGACTTGAGTCGCCCTGATGCTATCGAACGAATGGACCTGAGTCGACCTACTTCTACCAAACGTCGGGTCTGAGTCGCCATAATTCTATCAAACGAATGGGCTAGCATCACTCTAATCCTACGAACAGAGGGCCTACGTTACGCTGATTCTACCGAACATTGGGACCTAATTCCCCGAACGGGCTCACATCGCCCTGCTCCTACCGAATGTCAGGCCATCGTCGCCTAGTCTTATCACAAGAATGCGAGGGCGACAAACTAGCTTCTTTCGTACAAGGTCTTACTCATCACATAGCACAACAGAAAAAGCAAAACTCTTTATAACAAGATGATATTGTTATCGATTAGATAACTTATGGCGCGGCCCTATTTTCTCTTGTTTCAGCCACTAGCCTCTCGTATTGCTGGACACAGACTCCAGGTTAGCTTTCAGATATTTTACTTTTCATAACACACGCACTCTACACTCCTGGTCACTGCTTGGCCAAACACTTTTGTTTAAATCTCTCGATTTCATAGTCTCTAACGACCCGTTGGTCCCTAGACCTCCTAATCATTTGAATCGTTCGAGCCGTTGGTCTCTCAATTATTCAATTTGTTGGTCTCTAATGACCCGTTGGTCTCTAGTTCTCGTGATCATTCAAATCGTTCAACCTGTTGGTCTTTCCATCATTTAATCTGTCAATCTCTTGACTCTTGATCTCTCGATCGCTTGGTTATTCGACCTACTAACCTCATTCGATCTCTCAGCCTCGTATAGATAATCTATCGGTTATTTGTCTCATGATATTCTCTCAGCTCTCCCAAATGAACTTTCCCAAGCATAGAGTGTCATCAATGAGGGATATAACACCCCGAACGGGTAGATATGGCCCTCCTATCTAAAGTTTCATAACGATCTAACGTGTCATCAAAATGAGATGAAACTCCCCGAACGGGTAGACATGACCCTCCTATCTAAAGTTTCCTATCGATCAAATGTGTCATCAAAATGGGATGGAACTCACCAAACGGGTAGACACTGCCCTCTTATCTAAAATTTCCTACCGATTGAATGTGTCATCAAAATGAGATGGAACTCCCTGAACGGGTGGACACGACCCCTATGTCCACACTTATTTTCTCTTGGCTCTGTATGGTCTCAGGCCCCCGATTGGGATTCAACTTCTTTTGGTTTTCTATTTGGCTATTACTGTACCAAATTGGGAGGATCCCTATCAAATACGATCAGTATTCATCCAGAAATATGTCACCTCAAACTCTAAGAGCCTATGTGCCTACTATCAGTGACAATCATTCCCTTCTCATAAGAAATCTTATCATTACACATTCTACTTAACGATTGGTACGGACAGGCTTGTGTCGCCCTAACTTGCCACTAGGATCCGTCTCCCTGAATGGGCCTGTGTCACCCAGACTTATCTTTAAAATCTATCTCTCCGAACGGGCCCGTGTTGCCCTGATTTACCAATGGAATTTATCCCCCCGAATGGGTCTATGCCGCCCTCGATTATCCAACCTGTCGGTCTTTCCATCGTTCGGTCTGTCGGCCTCTCAATCTCTTGTCAGTCCCTTGACCTCCGGATCATTTGACCCTTCGACCTGTCGGTCTCTCAACAACTTGGTCTGTCGACCCCTTATCTAAAAGCTTCCTATCGTTTGGAGCGTCTTAGTCGCCCAGTTTCAATCGTTCGTACGCGTCGTAAAAAATGGATGTAACTCCCTGAACGGGTGGACACGGCTCTCATTATCTAAAAGTTTCCTATTGTACGGCGGAGCTAAATCGCCCAAATCATATCATTCGAGCATGTTATCAATAAGCAACGGAGCTCCCCGAACGGGCCTATTCACCCTGATCTACCAATGAGATCTAATTCCCTGAATGGGCCTTTGACGCCCTGATCTACTGTTTAACCTGTCAGTCTAGTATTCTCTCGATAGTTTGTCCTATCGATCTCCCAATCATTCAATCGTTCGACCTGTAGGTCTTAAAATAGCTCGATCGTTCGATCTCTAGATCTCACATTACTCAACCTGTCGATCTGCCAATCTCTCGATTGTCTGCTCTCTTAGTCTACTGACCTACTAATCTCTTGACCTTTCGGTCCTCTGGGAGACCTCTCATAATCCACTCTACTCCTAATACCATTTTATCAAAATGTTATTAGGAGTGGGGGCAAATAATGATACCCTAACCACTTATGGTTATTTAATAAGGAATGAAATTTTCCTAAAATAAAAAACCTTCCTTATCCTCAAGGAAGTATGAATCTTTTGGAAATCTTTGCCCACAAGGAAAATTAGGGTTTTCTAGATTTCTGAGGAGGCTATAAATACAAAGTATAGGCAACTCTTAAGGGGACTCAGTTTTACACAACAGATGGGACAATTCTATATGTCGTTCAAGGTAGGATTCTATACTCAATTCCATACATCAGTGAAAGCAGGGTTCTATACTCAATTCCATACATCAATGAAAGTAGGGCTCCATGCCCAGTTCTAGATGACTCGGTAGTCGATTCTATACTTCGTTCAGAGGGAGGTTTTATACCCAATTTTACATATCATTCAGATGAGGGTTCCATACCCTGTTCTAAATGTAATTCAGATGAGGGTTCTATATCAAATTCTACATATCATTCAGATGAGGGTTTAATACCCTGTTCTACATATCATTCAGATGAGGGTTCCATATCCTGTTCTACATATCATTCAGATGAGGGTTCCATACCCTATTCTACACATCATTCATAGGGAGGTTTCATACCCATTTACACACACCAACGAAGGTAGAACTCCACGCCCAATTCAGTAGTCAGTTCTATATCACCAGGGGCAGGGTTTCATACCCAAATATATTCCATAAGAGGTACGATTTTTACACCGATTCTACACACAATCAGAGATATGACTCTATACATATGCTTTCATATTGTATCACATGGTTTCACATATGCGATAAACGATATGTCTTCATACATAATACTTATTGTACAATACGCATGCATGCTATATACACGTACGGGGGTTCCAACATCCGTTCGATTGATACATCACATGACAGAGGTCACATGGCCATATTTCTTTCGGCTATATTCAGTTTTTCTTTTGTTATTATCTTTCCTGACTTGAGCATCGGACTCCCCCCGTTGAGTCAGTCCCGGTGGGATTTTTGTAGGTTTTTCAATCTGAGGAGACCGAACGAATATATCGACGCAGACTTCCCATTCTAGTCAGAAGGGTAGTTATCTGTGGAGTCAAAAATACCTTCAACACCAGTAATTATATTTAATTTGATTAAATCTAATTCGAGACAAGTTAAACTTTTAAAGAGTAAAACTCTCTCAATATCTGTTTTTATCAAACATAAATTTTGAATTAAGATTTTATTTGAAAAAATATCTGACCAATCACACGAAATTAATATTTGAAATTTAATAAACTTTTTGGAGGCATTTTGCCTATTCTTTTGAGGGGAAATTATAATTTCTAAGCAGCAACATAAAATTTTTAGGGGTGGATATAATTATTATTCATAATTTTTATAATTTTATAGTGTAAATGTTTTATTATAAAATTTCGGTTATATCCGCACAAAAGCAAACCCCCGCGCCAAAAAAAAAAATCCCCCGCCCAAAAGCAAAAGATGTTTGTGGTTAAGCGGTGCTCAATGCCACAATTGCTTGTTGAGTCAAATGGTAAATCCTCATTGCTCGGCCAGAACTACATTTTCTAAGATTGTGAGAGTAGTAGTAGTTGTTGTTCTTGTATATTATTATTATATTTTAATTAATTTAATTTGAGTTACGATCATATTTAAATTAAGAGAATTTTTTTAATATAATTTTTTTTATTTCCATGATTCGGATCTGAGATCATGATTAAGGATCTTAATATCTTTTTTATTAGACTAATTATCCGAATATTATGCCAGAGTTGTTCTTTGCTTAGCTAAAATCACTCTCTCTCTCTCTCTAAGTGGAGACTAGGTTATGTTAGGTACCAAAAATCTTGATCTAGAGGAGAAATCTAGATATTCTTTTTCTCCCATAGTTAGGTCCGTAGTGAGTATGGAATTTAATTCATATTAAAGAACATAAATGTAAAATCTTATTGATATTCAAAATCATCGAGGATTTTTTTTTATTAGAATTCTCTGACAATTGCCTCCGTCTTTGCTAGGTACAATTGCTTTTGTAGGTTTTATTGTACCTGATGGATTTACCTTTTGTGAGCTCTACGTAGTTTCATGATTTAATAGATTTTACTTGTGCAAATTTGAATAGAGGAGACCCATACCTTTTCGTTCTCCTTTTTCCTTGATATATATATATATATATATCCATAACAAAACTTATCATATTTTTTCTAGGTTGTCGGTGAGTTCAAGGAAGCGCCGAAAGACTAGGGCTCAAAGCCTAACAGATCAAACTGAATAACTCTAATTATCCATCGTCAAAAAACACGAAGGGTTAAGTCACATGGGTGTAATGATACGACATCAAACTAGTTTAGTTAAATTAAGATCTCGAATTTAAAATTTGAGATTAAAAAAATAGATATTGAAAGAGTCAATTCTTATATTAAATCCATAACAGTTCGAAATTGAATTAATCAAGCTTTTAGATATGAGTGTTTAAATAAAAAAGAAAAAAGGAAGGGTAGAAATAAAAGAGAGACACAAGACTAAAAATATATGACCACTCCACTATGTTGCGCTATTAATTGTCATGCATGGTGATGTGTGATTGGAAAACTCATTTTCCATGCGCATACTTTCTAGTCTAAACTCATATAGTACTAGGAGGCTTAACTCGATTTTAGTGGAAATTAGATCAAATTAAGGTTGAAATTTATTCATCAAAAGCATCTCATATGCATTAGAAATATTTTACTACAAAAAATACCTAGAATTCTAAAAGATGGTATAGGAGTTTGATGGGCCTAGAGACCACTAATTCTATAGGTCAGACATTGCAACCAGAAAAGCTAAATCATGAGTTGGGGGACAGTGGCAGCAGACCCAAATATGAAAGGATTATTAACACCACTTTTTTCTCTCTTTTTCTCTTTAATTTGGGTGATGATGGTGGGAACAAGACTCAAAACTATAAATTTTTATTAGTCATTTAGGTCAAAACCCTTAGTCTAGTTTCCCTCAAATTCCTTAAGGCAAAAAATCTCTAGTATATGTGGAATGTTTGAATTCAATTGCAACTCTTGAACTAGCCTATTTGGGAAAGCTCCCTTAATGTTAAAAAGCAAGTGGGATGCACCATGATTGAGTGCAAAATTAAAAGAAAGGGGGGAAATTAATTGAAGTGGAGACTACAACTGAGATGGGAGGAATAAGTAGAAGTAGAACTACTCAAATTGTAAGATATTTGCAAGAGTAAAAAGTGCTGTTTCATACAAAACTTTTACTGTAACTAATACTTGGAAGATATAGCTGAAGTGATGGTGATGAGAAACTGCCTATATTAATTCCAAATTTAGATGACGTGTTGGGCGTATGTTAGAAGTTGCAGAAAAACAAAAGTCCAGTGGGGAGAGAGAAAGAGAGAGATCGCAAATGTTTTTGACTCTTTCTTTTTGGGCACGTAGGTTGGAAGTCATGTGCCGGCTAAATCGTGCTTTGCTTTCCTTGTTTCCCTTTCAAACTTACACACCATCAGAGCAATTGGGAGGTTCGAGAGCGTGAGAATTTGTGAAAGTCGAACTTACTCGCACCACAGGAACGAAGCCACAGCTATGCCAAGGGCGCACGGTCCACCAGAACTTTCAAATTTTGCAATTTAGCCCCCCATTCGAGAAGGGTGATTTTCTAATAATGATAGAAAGATTATGGAGTCAAAAATTAAAATGGACTAATTTATGCAACAACTCATCTCAATATATTTTAAAATTTTTGTATTGATTTTAAACATTTTTGAATTTTTTTAAAAATCAAATATAACAGTACTCTTCTTTTTGTTTTTCGAAATCATACTATATTTTTATCATTTTACCCTTCCTAATATATACATATATATATATATATATATATTATTACCCACTAATTCATCTTTTGACTTTACTCATGGGTCACGATCATTTCTTTTTCTTCTTATTTTCCAGAAAAAGTTATAAAAATACCTTTTGAATTTTCTCTCTCTAACATGAAAATTACCTCTCCCTCTCCAAAAGTATAGTGGACTTTTTATTTGACTCACTTGGAACACTTAAATTAAACATAATCTCTTAGAATTGAAGAGTTATATATATTAAAATACAAAATGAAATTTTTGGTTTTATTTGTAGCGCAACAAATGCATATTAAATTTTCTAGTCTTATGACACAATTTTGTACAAATCATTCTATAATAACAATAAATTGAATCTTAATCTCAAATTTTTTGGGTCAGTTTGTACAAATCATTTTATATGAACTTTAAAAATTTTATGATGTTTGACTTCATTTAATAAAAAATCCAATATTCAAAATTTACATTTGTATATCTTATGCAACATATATCTTCTCTAATTTTTAATATTCTATCAAATTAACTTTAATTTGCAAAATTTTACAAATCTTAACTTTTAAATCAAAAATTGATTTTTCTACAAACGATTTTAAATCACTGACCTCTACATAGAGTTGATCAAAAATACAATTTCAATATGATGAGAAAATAATTAACTTCTCAAATTTGAATATCATACATTCTTTTTTCTTTTATTAATCATTTTGAATGGGACAAAAACCGACCCACCGACTTAGGAATCATCCCAACCATAAAAAGTCAGCCTACCCAAGTCGCCTTTCAGAGTTTGGCCTTACATTTTTTGGGATGATTAGATCTGCATTTAAAGATAAGCCATTATAAGATTGAAAAGGGGTTTTGGAGGGAGGTGGAGGATGAGGGAGTGGTGTGTGTTTATCCAAAGAAAATGAAAAAGGGTAAAAGATGGGGGGTGGGGGTTGAGGAATGAGGGGCTGATCATGAGAATTTGGCCTTTCCAAGAGGTTATTTTTAAACACCCAATAAGAAAGGTTCCTTCCTGAAGAGGACATGTTCCCCTTCTTTTATGGAAAACGCATCCAAGGAATTATTTTTCTTCTAAACTTCTCATAATCTTATATGAACTTTAAAGGCATTTGGGTTCTTAAATTTTAATTATATAAATATAAATATAAATATTTGTATTTATATTGGAATACTCTCACTGGTCAATTTTCATGTAAAAATTAGTGATACTAATAAAATATTCTATCAGTCAAAATGCAGCATTTCTAATTCTTAGATAATCAAATTTGAAATATCCCTAATAGTTAATATTTTTCTTTTAACTCCTTTAATTTTAAAAGAAATCACTTCAAGGGATGTGAACTTTTGTTGATTTACCAATTCTTCCTTAGACCATCTTTTGTTTTTGCAAAAAGGAAAGAAATGGATCTTAATTTGTCTTCTCCCTTTACTTTACGTAGATCTTTCTCTTGAAAGAAAATTTACAGTCAAAATCCCTCTATGCATAAAAGATCATTATGCAACTTATCAAAGAATAAGAGATCAATATACAAGTTGCACTATGGACCCCTTAAATAGTAATTATTGTAGTTATAGAGGATTGTCACTAGACACAAGTTTCCTCAATGAAAAGCTATAGAATATTAATCATGCTGGCCATACTGAAAAGAATAATTATTTAATTTGGAAATTAAGCTATTACAAGAATAGGAGTTTTTAATCAATATTATAATTTGCTTCATCGAGTAGATATAATTATAATTTAAATTATATATTTTATAATGAATGAGAGACAGAACATATATAGGGTGACTTTTGAAAATTTTCAAATATCTTATTGATATTTTTTGTATATTTTATTTATATCCCTTAAAATTATCATTTTTCTCCGCAGTACTCTTGTCAAAACAAAAATGAAAATGGAAAAAGGAAATCAAGAGATATTAGTGTTAACCTATTGCTTGAGAGTGAAGAATTAAACAGACAGACAAGATAAATATAATGCGTATGGCCCAAGTTGAATTCCTTTGATTCCTAAAATTACCCCAAAAGGGTTTAATAGAACTTTGTCTCTATCAAAGTCACCTAAGCTGTCCATGGTTGTTCATATGTTATGCTATCAGTTCCCATTATTCAAGACAACCAAAACATCACAATTAGTTTATCATCCTAAACAAGTTTGAGTTGACTATTCATTTTGATTTTTATGAGATTTTAATGTGCATTTAAATACAGATAATCAAGACTTAGCACTACTGTAAAAAAAATATTAACAGTTATATTGTATAAAATATTTATAAATATCGCTAAAAATAATATGAATTATATTTTTGTATAATTTTTGCAAATACGGATTATATTTTTTGTAATATTTTTGCAAATACACTTAAGCATTTCTTTTAAAAGTATCTTCTCAACTCCAGCCCCAGTCCCAAATTAGGTAAAGTTCTCTCTCTCTCTCTCTCTCTCTCTCTCTCTCTCCCCCCCCCCTTTCCCCCCATAAATTTTGTAGTGGTGCAAATCTGTTTTTAAATTGTGACAGATGGATCATTCAGGATCCAAATGGAACTTGTATGTCGTAATATAGGAACATAATAAGAGTATTAGACCTTATGAGCCACAATTTTTCATTAATAATGGCAATTAATGAAGATTCGTAACTTTAAAATGTGAAATGGATGACAAATCTTCCTCTCATATGTCCCTTGTCATCAATAGCAATCCACATGAACTGAATTATTGTTATACATTTTATACACATGATTTTAATCTAATTGTTTAACTAGTTAAAATACACTTAATGAAAAATAGATTCATAAATTCTTATGGAAAAAACATAAATTTTAACATAAAATTAAGATCATTCTGATCGTTTTAAAATGCAAAACTATTTACTTTTGATAAAGAAATAAAAAAAAAAACTTTAATTTCAAACTAAGGAGGATAAAAGTAACATTAAACAACATCTGTAACATAGTTAATTATGTCTAAAATGTATTCAGTCTCTTGAATTAGTCAAATGAGTTAAATAGAAACAAGTTATGGCTCAAATTTACCATCTTGAGTTTAAAACTCTTTTAAAATTTAACTCTAAACTTATTTACCATCTTAATTACCACTTTTTTAGTTCATGGAGTCTGAGCAAGTAATATAATACTAGATTTATTATTATTATTATTATTGATATAAACTATCAGTATTTAGTAATCATGTTTAATTTGATTAAATTTGATTCAAGTCGTTTAAAGTTTTACACTTAGTTTGGATGGAGAGATTTGGAGAGAAGAGAAATGATTAGGAAAGAAAATGACTTCATTTCTTTCATTTGGGAGTGTTATGTGGGGAGAAAATAGAGAAAATGGAAGGATTTTAAATATAAAAAATTTTCTTCCAACAAATGGAAAGAAAAAGGAGAGAAAATGAGATAAAAAAAATAATCTCATGAATATATCAAAATTATCTTTAAAAAGATAAAAAAAAAATTTTAATTTCGGATAACTCTTACATCATTTTCTTCCATTCTTATAACTTTGGGACATAATAGAAAGAAAACTCTATTATCACTTTCATTTTCTTTTTTTTTCTTTTCTAAACTCCCAAATTAGGAATTAAAGAATAAAACTCTACGCAACTCAAAAGATAATACTAAGATAATATTATTATGAACACAACGGAAAAGAGGTTAGATAACTGTAAATTTTGCATTGAAGTCATTAATTGCAAATTGAATGCATGTCGAATGAAGTTTCCATCAATCGATTGCAAGGAGTGAGCGATCTGGATTCTTTGGTCACGCCCAAAACCAAACAATATTCTATCTCTGGAGGACTCTTGTTTTTCTGAATCTGCTTTTCAGATTTCCCAAACATGGTACTAAAATAATAGAAAACTTTAATGTCCCCCAGAGAGAGAGAGAGAGAGAGAGAGAGAGAACGGAAAGGTTTATTTAGTCATTAAAGTCATTTCCATCAACTGGGTCGTTTCAGATCTGTGAGTAAACGCTTTAAGAAACAGTCTCACACAAGCACAGTGCAAAGCCCGAAAAAGAAGGAAGAGAGAGAGGAAAGAGAAAGAAGATTAGCAACTTCGCTTCTTCTTCATCAACTGTACAGATGTCAGTGGTGACAGGTGGCAGTTACATGTCTATACTTTATAATAAAAAAAAGACTCTGTTCGCAGTCATGACAAGAACAGTGGAGAAAAAACAGCCCTATGAACTAAAATCAAGCTCTTCCATTGATTCAACAACAGAATTCACTTACATGAAAAACTAATTAACACCCAGAATTTACTTTGCGATAAAGTTTGGATTTTTGGTCTAAAATTCACTAAAACAGTGAAAAAGTTGTTAAAGCTACAGGAGCAGAACGGTGAAGACAATGAACTAAAATTAAGCTACATAAAAAACTAGAAAAAGTCCCAGAATTTTTCTTGCATGAAAGATCGGAATTTTGCTTTAAGATTAAACAAAATTGAGATAAATTAAAATTTTCTCTAGTTACTTCATTGATAACAGAAGTAATCAGTTGTTACAGGAACGGAAGCATGAACTAGACAAATTCAAAGAAATGAATTACAAAAAACAATGTCACTAAATTGCCAAAAAACAGACCAAATCAAGTGCTTTAGATCCACAAAGTTGTAGACAAAAACAGAGGATTTCTAACTCATACCTTAAAACTGTCAAAATTTTGGAAAGTGCAATAACTCATGTTTTGATGAATTCGGGATCAGAAACTGCAGAAAGCTCGATTTGACTGATGTCTTCATCGTCAATTGGAGCAGGTAAATTGAGATCTATCAAATGGTCACCAAATTTAGAAGTACCAAATCTAGTAACATTTTCAACAACTCTGTCTTCATTTTGATTTTGATTTTGAACTTGAAATGTCGGTGTTAATGTTGTTGTTGATGTTGAAGCAGCAACAATAACGTGCGATCTTTTATGCCCGCCAAGAGCTTGACCTGAAGAAAACACTCTAAAACAAATTGGGCATTCATGAATTTTCTTTTCGGCCAAATTTATTTCTCTCTCTTCATTGATCTGTTTTTGACACACTGTTTCGGTCTTTGTTGCAGTGGTGGTGAGTTTAATTTTCTTGTGACTTGCTCGATGACCACCCAATGCTTGATACGATTTGAACACTTTGTTGCATAAATCGCACTTGTATTTTCCTCGTGCCTTTGTTTTCACGAACTTGCCTGAATTTTCAGATTCATCAATTGATTGCTCTGTTTCTTCTTCTTCTTGACCTTTCTCTCTCTTCCATTTATCTCTAGAGAGCATAATGAGGCAAAAAGCAACGTCTTCTTCAGTTGTTGCATTAGAAATCGAACTCATCGGTTCATGATCAACAAATGATTCTGATTTACACAAATTGAGCTTTTTTTCCTCAATTTGATGAAATTGAGGTTGCGTTTGAGGAGGACTAGGTTGTTGATGTTGTCTTCGAGCACGTTTCGATCTTCCGCGAGTTGGGTTGTTTTTTGATGATTCAGTTTCGCTCTCTCTGTCTTGAAGAACAACCGAAACAGAACCTGTAGTATCAACACCAGCACCAAATGAAAATTCAGGATCTGAGAATTTGAAACTCTTCTTCGGATTTTCTCGTAACCCGTAAGTCAAATTCTTCTCGTTTTCCTCTTCTTCATCCGATGATGATGATGAGGCTGAAGAAGCTGAGGAAGTAAATTGATACTTTTGAGGTTGTTCTGTTTCTGGGTATTCCTCTGTTTTTGATGGGATTGGATGAGAAGCCATGTGAGACCTCATGTGGCCTCCTAATGCTCTCCCATTTGCAAAGCCTCTGTTGCATAGCTTGCACTTGTGTCTCTCCATCTCCATCTCCCTCTCCCTCCCTCCCTCTGTCTCTCTCAGTCTCTCTCTAGAGCTTGAAAGTTGTGAGCTTTGTTAGAGAGAAAGGGGGGGGGGGAGTGGGAGTGGAAGCTTAAAAGGAGTAGGTGACAAGCATTCCTCCACCAAGAGATTATTACAAATTGGGGAAAAAAAAAAAGAGAAAATCTTTTTCTTGAAAAAAAAAAGGGGAAAAAGTAAAATGGAAGGATTGAGTTAAAAGAACGGCAGAAGAAATAATTAATTAAAATTAATAAACAAATAAAATAAAATTTAAGAAAGAAGTGTGGATGTGAAGGGAGAAAGAGAGACAGGTAACATGCGACCTTTGCCGTTTCTCTGTATTTATTTCCATCCCAACCATTCCCATCTCCCTTCCACCCCACCCTCATTTTTCTCCGCCTACATTTTTTCTTCCCAAATTACCCCTATTCCATAATCTTAATTTTTTGGGTTTTTTGCCACACAAAAATATTAAGTAAAATGAATTAAGTGAAAAATCAACTATATTGACTTGAATAAATAATTATAATTGGTGAAATTGTTGAATGGAAATTATCACTTTTCCCTGCATTATTTTTCTTTGGAGTACATTTTTATACTAAAAATCATTTCATCAAGTAAAATAATTAGGTTAAAAATCATTAATAATATAGACAATCAATATTTTTTATTTTAATAAATAATATTATAAACATATTAATATATATGAGCTAAAAGTCGAGTTTTATATAGAGAAAATTTTCAATTTTATATTAAATTATATAATAACTTATTCAAAAGTTATAATAAAATTTAATCAAATTTACAGTTTAAAATATTTTTATTTATGAATTCTACAAGAAAAATAAAAGAAGAAAGCAAATCCAAACTTTAATTTCTATAGATTTACGATTATCAAGGAACATTTTCAAATAATTCTTGAGATGGAAAAGTAAAAAATAGTTTTTATAAATTTATTTTCGAGCCAATTTTTTAATAAAATAAAATTGAGTGGGGGCAAATTGGGAAAGAAAAAAGAGAATACCGGAATAAACTGGTGGCTCCCCTTGTGAAGGTCAAGAAAACTGCTGATGTTTGTTGTAACGGCAAAACAACCATTAAAATTCAACACATGGAATGTAGGACCCACCAACCCTTTATGAAAATGAACAATGTTGTCCACTTGTCAGCACGTCAATTCACGGTCACCAAATTATCGTACCGCTCGTGGTTCTCCCAAACAGTTGTTTTCTCCTTAATTACTACGAAAATTAACTCACTAATTAACTCAATTTGTCGGTTAATCTTTTCCCGCAATTGGTTTTTGTTTTTGTTTTCTTTCTATCTTTTTTTCTTTTTTTTTTTTTATTAGGTTTAGAGTTTAATTAGGTTTCATTAGTGTCAGAGATTATAACCCTTTTTGCCGGTTTTGATAGCACACCAACTGTCCATGTTGGAAGCTTTATGTTGCTGCCAAGACCAGCTTTTGCGCCTTTTTATTTTTATTTTTTATAAATTAATATAAAAAATTATATATGTATTTATTTGTAAGTACTTTATCAAATAATATGAAATAAAAATCCAAATTGTGTTTTTTTTCAAGTTTTGTATGAAAAATTAAAATGTTGGCTTCCACAATTTTTCTTTATTTTTTTTGATTTTTTATTGGTGAAATGAATGATGGAATTTAGTCAATTTTTTCAAAAATGAATAATTTTTCATGAATAATTTTTATGAATTTAGTCAATTTTTTATTTGTAAAGGGTATATATATGGAGTTAAATAATAATTACAACAAAAGCAACTAACACTTTATTCCACTAAATAGAGTCAATTAGATGAATCATTTTACGCTATTATATTTTATTTCATATCGTATGTTCATCTATATGATTATTTTATTTATATGATAATAATAATCAGATAAATATAAAATAAAATGATTTTTCTTGATCTCTTTACCTTTGAATTTGTATTTATGATAGCCGATAAAATTATGTGTTTAATCAGATTAATTTTAAGAATGTGATTGAGATGGAGTTTAAAATTTTTTCTAAAAAATTATTATTTAAATGTTATAATTTCGTAAATCAAAAAGAATGGGGCTTCACATATTTTGGTTGATCTCCTTTGATTTTGGATCTTAGGTTTGAAGGAATGGATGAGGGAAAATAGAGAGAGAAAGGTAGAGAGAGGGGGGGGGGGGAGGGGGGAAAAGAGGAGGAAGCTCAAACAGAAAGGAGCTTTTTGTGTGGAAGTAAGTGCCGTTTTGCTAGGGGTAGAAAGACCAAGCAAGTCATGGTGCTACTTACCCATCGTTTTCTAATTTCTTACTTAGACCAGTCCACCTGGACTCTGCATGTCATTGTTTTGATATTTCTTCCACGCAATTTTCGTTTTTTCTTTTAATTTTGTTTTCTTTTGAATAATAATTTTGGTGGGTGGTGGAGATTTTAAGGAAATAAAGACAAAATAGAGCTTTCGTTGTGTTGTGAGAGGAAATTCGGGATGCTTCCTTCCACTCAAGACCAAATCAGCAAAAGCTTGAATCATTCAAATTCCTTTTTATTAATTTATGAATTAATTTCCTTTTTCAAGTTTGGAAGGAGGAATTCCAATGTGGGTAATTAGAAAATAATGAAATTTTTCAAAAAAATAAAAAAAAAATGATGAAAATTTTTTCAACTTGATTTTTCTTTTGAATTACTCTATATTTTAATTATCCTTTTATTTTTCTTAAGTGGGTAAAATTTATAATTAGACAATTTGAGAAAATTATAATTATCCCTTATTTTAATTATAATTTTTTCTTAAATTTTATAATTTAATCCCACAAAAATTATAATTTTTCCTTAAAATTTCTCAAGTCATTATAAAAAATTATAATGACTTGACTTTGCATTGTGAAATATTTAATTGGACAACTTCTAGAAAATGTTTTTCTCTTTATATTTGTTTGACAGATTTGGCTTGGGGTCAACCTCTGACTAAAAGTGCTAATATTCCATATGAGTTTTGTCAAAACATGATTATAATTACCCAATTCAAAATGAGAATTAAGACTAAGAATGGTACTTTTCCTTAATCTGAATCCTGCACTTGTATTAGGTTCCATAAATAGAAAGTTATTTGTTCATTGGCCAGTAGAAAAATCCTCATTTCTAAATATTAGGTTTCTACCGATGTTAGTTTACTACAAAAAAAAACATACATTTAGCGATAAATTTTATGACAAATAAAAGTTTGTCACAATTAGCAACAAATTTTTCAATAAAAAAATATTCGTCGTAAAATTTGCAACGACTCTCGAGTTCGTCACAAAATTTATGACGAACCGAGAGTTCGTAAAAAATTTGCAACGAACACTTTATTTTGTCGCAAAAATTTGCAACAAATAATTAAGTTTGTCGCAAAATTTACAATGAACCGATAGTTCGTCACAAATTTACAACGAACACTTTAGTTCGTCGCAAAAATTTACAACAAACAATTAAGTTCGTCATAAAATTTGCAACAAACCAAGAGTTCGTCGCAAAATTTACGACAAACCAAGAGTTCGTCGCAAAATTTACAATGAACCACTGAATTGGTATAAAATTGGGGGTGGTGGGCGAAAATTTGCAACGAATCGAGAGTTCGTTGTAAATTTGCAACGAACACTTCAGTTCGTCACAAAAATTTGCAACGAATAATTAAGTTCATCGTAAAATTTGCGACAAACCAAGAGTTTGTTGCAAAATTTGCTACAAATCTAGAATTTGTTGCAAAATTTGTTACAAATTTTCTATACTTAAAAAATTTGTTGCTTCCTCTCCATTTTCTATAGCTACACTTAAAAAATTTTAGCTTCCTTCACAAATGGGATTCCGCTCCACTCTATTGCTGGTAAAGGTAGGATCTCTCTCTATCTTCTCTCTCTCTCCTCTCTCTCTCTCTATCTCTTTTCTCTCTCTCTTTTGTGGGTTGAAATGCAGATCCGGTGGCAGAGCTGTCGGATTTGGTGGCCGCGGAGGGGGCAGCCCTAGCAGGGCCGTGAGGGCCGCGACTGCAGTGGCCACTCGCGGCCGTCGCTGGAGGGACGGGGAGCATCCCCCTCCCTGTTTTTTTTTTTTTAAAATTTATTTTTCTTTGTTATTTATTTTAATTAATATTATTATTATTTTTTATTTAGTGCGGCATGTTCAAAGGTTTTGAGTAATTAAAATCTGAGTTTTCGGTGGGGATAAATCTGCATGGAGGATTGTCGATATTATAAGGTACATTCGCTATTGCACATGCTGTTGCATAAAATTTGTAAAAAAATATTGATTTTTTATATTGTCTTACAGAGTGGAGTAAAAACCAGATCAACTTCAAATTTTGCTTATCTGAAATGAATTGAAAAGTTGAGTATGATTCTATGAGTGGTGACATATGAATTATTTTGTGAGTGGTGACATATGAATTATTTAATATTGATTCTTTATATTGTCTTACAGAGTGGAGTAAAAACTGGATCAATTTGAAATTTCCGTAGCCTTTCTTCCAAACCGGATCAATTTGTTGATTATTTAATTTCATTTGTCAGTTTGTTTCCTATTTAGTGGCTTATGTATCAATTTTTGAATTTTACTCGTTAATCACTGTTTTCTTTTTTATAGATAATTTGAAACGAATTTTTTTAGTTTTGGTGGCTTGCGATAAGCTATTATTACGTTAATTTAAATATGATAAGTATTTTTATGTACTCCATTTTATTTTTTTAAGTTCACAATTTTTATTTTGTTTATTACCTTAACATTTATATTTGATAGTATCGACGTTGGAGCATAGACGAAGTAGTGATGAAAGACTAGACACTTCAATATCACAGTTCGCTTCAACTAGACTTTCTCATTCACCTTTACCTACTAGTGCTGCACCTTCGTCGTCCCCTTCGGTTGAATGCAACATTCGCATGTCGAGGGGGAAGACACGCGAGAGGTGATTTCCCCCTGTGGAGATTCGTAAGTATTAAATTTGGTTCTTTCATCATTATTGATTCTTTTATTTATGTAGCATTTAAATTTTTTAACTATCTTATTTACTTACGAATTTTTGTTTATAATTTTATAACAGATTCATAAATCCTATACATGTTATTCATGAACTTAATCAAATAGTGAACAACCATTGGGGAGGGGAGTGACTATCTTACACAAGCACTCCAGATGAAACGAAAGAGTTATGGTGGAGAGAGTTTAAGGTAAATTACGTCTTTCAGTTCAAATTTAAAATTAAGTTTATAATTTTAATATAACTAATAGTTTTTTTATTTATTGCAACGACAGTTCACTTGAGACGAGGCAAAGGAACTTGAAATCAGAAGAATTTTTAACAAGAAATGTGGTCATCACATTTGAGACGTATTAAGTCATGCAAAGACTAGTAGAAGGAAGCCAAATTGCATAACCGATGAAAATTGACGAAGAATTTTGAATTTCTGGGAATCTGATGAGAGCCGAAGGAGGAGTGAGCAGAATGAAAAGAATCTCTCTTTTAATTCGGGGGAAATATCTGCTATTTATGTGGGAGGGTCAATCAATATTGATGAGTTTAGAAATAAATTTGTAATATTTATTAAAAAACTAATTTTTTAACTTTAATTTATTTATTTTATAACTGTTTAATTATATTTAACAATATTTTTTTAGGCCAAGAAAATAGGATCGCAGCCATCATTTATAGAGACTTTCACACTAACGTTCCAATAAAAAGACAAGAGTTGGAGTGGAGATAGAGTTAGGGCTGTTGTGGTATTTAATTTGAAAACTTTCCTTTATTTTAATATTAATCTCTTTTAATATGTTGTTACTTTAATTTTATTTGAAATTATGTAATCACAATGCAGGAGAGATATGATGAGCTACAACGGAATTTGATCGGTAATGATGATGCTGACTCATTTGAACCATCTGTTGATAGTATAGCTTTATGGGTCGAGGCAAGTGGTGGTGTAAAAAAGTGAGGAAGAATACTTGAGATGGGCTCTTTGAACCAGACTTGTAGAACCACCGGTTAATCTTTTTCCACTCCAATTGTTGTAAGGGAAGAAATGATGCAAACGAACTACCGAATGAGCCAGATGCAGGAGCTACTAGTATAAAAAGACAATCAAATTGAAGAATTACATGCACAACAAAGGCAAAATGAGCGCGTAATTAGCGAGCTATACGTAAATCATGATTTCATAATGCGACATCTTCACTTAACTCACGGTTTAAGTCAGACGACCCCATTTCTGTTTTCTTCTGATAATCTTTCTGATGGTGATAATGGTGACGATGGTAATGACGGTGATGATTTATTTGATGATGATGGTGGTGGTGGTGTTTCTTGAATGTGGTTTCTGTATTTGAATGTGGTTTTTGCATACTATTATATTTGAATATGTGATTTTGTATTGTGTTTGTTGTTGACATTATCTTTGAATGTGATTTGTGTTTGTATCATATTATGTTTGTGACTTTGTATTGTGGTTTCTTGATGAGATTGGTATTAGATAGTTGGTTGATACTATTAAATGACTGGTTTATTGATATTGGATAGGAGACAGGAACAAGGTATACAAGAAAAATGATCAAATTTTTTACTAATTTTTTTACCAAAATATCCAGATTCGTTGCAAAATTTGTTGTTAAATATGTTTGCAACAAAATTTATGACCAAAAGGTTCGTCAGAGATTGGCGATGAACCGCGGTTTATCACAGATTGGCGATAAACCCGAGTTTCGTTGCAAATTAGCGACGAATTTTAATTTTTGGTCGCTAAATTTTGTGACGAGCTGATAGCGACAAAAAATTTTTTGTCGCTAAATTTGTTACAAATTGTTTTTCCAACGAATTTTTTTTTAGACATTCGTCGCAAAATTTGTTGCAAAAAGATAACTTTTTTGTAGTGGTTGATCTAATGAAATGTGACGCTGGTTCTTTAATCAAGATCCTGAATTCGACTTGTGACTTGGATATAAAGCAAATTATATTGAGAGAGTAGCCCCTAAATGGATTATTGTAAATTCTGAACTGAATTAGTCGGAATATGATTTCGAATACCGATTGTATAGTAAAATATATATATATATATATATATATATATATATATATATATATATATATATATATTAGGTTTCTCCTTAAAATAATTGGCTTGCTGGACACATTATTCTTTTCTTACTTCATAAGAACATTAAAAAATACTACAAAATTGGATTTTTTAAGAATTGTATACCCTTTTCACAGGTTTAAACCCTAAATTGCATTTAGTACTATGAGAAAGATATTTGTTTATTTAAATAATACTTTATATCACCTATTTAATTACACCTACTGAGTATGAATAAAACCTTTCCTTCTATTTTTTTTTTTTTTAAAGAAAAATACTCCAAAGTCCTTTTTACAACAATAAATGAGATAAATGGTGAGTTCTAAGTAGTAATATATCACTTGACATGTCCATATTTGCAAAGTGGGTTCTTCCATAAGCTCTCCTAACAATTTGTTTCATAAACATTATGAGATGATTTAGCCAACCAAATCACCTAACATTCACTTAGATCTCTCTTAGTGGGGTCTTAATATACAAAGACAAGACCGCGTATTCAAAATTCCACAATATATGGGAAATAATACTTCTTCTTCTTCCTCCTCCAAGTCCTCGAAAGTAGACCTTTACCGTATAGATTTGTTCACGGGCAAGACCAACTTTGTCCCTAAAATGAAGGTATTGCGGACTTCCTTTTGTAGGGACATCAACCCTTTTGAAAGTCTTTAGAAAAGTTGATGGCTCCCTTGATTTGTAGTTGCTTAGATCAAGGATATGTTTGGCTTTTGCTTGATTTATTCAATATGATTGCTTGGTTATATGGAGTACACTCTCGTATGTATCAAGAAGGCAATAGTTGTAAGGACTTTACTCTTTTATTTGGCTTAATTAGAAGACTACAAATGCGAATATTTTGATTTAAAAAAATTATTATTGTTCTGATTAATCGTGTATTATATTGGATTTATTAAGATTTGAGCATGAATTAAGTTCTGTCTTCACTTAATAAAACTTAAATCCTTGTTTTAGAGAGTTGGATTTTTTTTTTTAAAAAAAAATTTGAGAAGTTAATTGAATTAAATTGAGACTTCACTTAATAACTAATATTAGTTTGGAATTCTATAAATTCTCTCCCTCTCGTTTTTAGGGAAAAATAAAACTTTTTTTTTATTGGGTGGGGCCAGAGTAAAAGTATAGAATTTATTTAAGGAGGTGTATTTGATCACATAGAATTTCTTGCACGTTTTGGAATTAATAACTTAACATTATTAGGAGATTAAAAACCGAAGGCTAAAAGCTAATAGTAAAGAGGTTAGTTTCTATTTTCTAATCTGCCGCAGTTAAGAATCCACGTTCAAGGACAAGGAAACCATCAGTCCAGCCAACTACTTGAATTTCTAGATGTCACATGAAATCTTATGTTGGCCATTGAAGCTTCGTTGGACATTCCTAGCAGAAGTCTATGTTAAGCAATTACCCACCTTTTAAGGCATATTTAATGGGAGGAAAGGCATTAAATGCGATAGATTCTTACTTAAAAGACAAGGGGAGGCTAGCAATTGCAATGACTCTTAACTTGCCCTTTATCCATATAGCTGGAATACAACTAGTACCCATTGACACCTCTCTCTCTCTCTCTCTCTCTCACACACACACACACATATATGATTGGATTTTGTTACCCCAAAATTTACACCATCAAAGCCACAATTCATGGTGTTGGGAGGTGAGTGATGGGCGGATAGTTTTAGAATATGATTGGATTTTGTTTTACACCATCAAAGTATAGTGATTGGGAATTGTGGTTGTTGGTTCCTAATAAAGACCATATGCTAGTTAGGGGGCAGCATATGCTAGTGGGAAATAGATCAAGTTATTAGTGCACATCACTTTATTGCTATCAAGTCTTTGCAAAGTCAAATCCCCTAGTCTTAGTCTGTGTGGCTCATTACATGTAAAAAAACTATTCATTTCTTTCCTTTTTTTTGATATAAAAAAATACAAACAAATAGAATCGAAACGAAAAAAGAAATATAAAAGTGAGAAGGTTCTACTACTTGAACTATCCCTGAGAGACAAAGAACTATTCTTTTTACCATTGAACCCTGTTATTCTTTGTATCCGTAGGTAGGTGAAAGAAAGGGTAAAGGCCGGTTGCCCCTTGAAATTTTTATAAAATAATATTATTATTTACAATATTAAATATTATCTGACTTCTAGAAATTATGAAAATCTGTCTCTTAAATTTATTATTTTTAATGCATGTTATGTATGGATCTTTGGGAGGGTAATTTCTATTAAGATGCCTTTCGGCAAAATTTGGATGTGATATGGAGGAGGATATTGACGCGCCGAGGCGGTCCGGTGGATATATATATTTTTTGAATCTTTTGTCTGCAAATGAGTGGGGCATGAAATTTGCTAGAGTCTTTTTTTTTTTTTTTTTTTTTTTTATTTTTTTTTTTATAAATATATATAAGTTATTCATATCTAACAATTATTTTGAATCCAATTAAATCTAATTTGAGTCAAATTGAATAATTAATTCTTGTAATTTTTCCTTTTTCAACCAAAAAATAAATAAATTTATGATTTTACCCTCCTTATATACAATCAATTCTATTATTTGAAAGACTCTCTCTTCTTGGTTTATCAACTGTGTTGAAAGACTCTCTCTTCACTGAAGAAAAAAATTTCGAATTGATCTCGTGACAACATAAAACTGAAAATTCATATATACAAACACAATTAGGAGCACAAAATTCCATAAGAGTGTATGTACACATATAAAAGGCAAAATAGGCACAAAATACTAGGTATTATTAATCCAATATGGCCTTTATATGTGCATGAATTCCTTGTTGAAATTCAGTTGCATAGAGTAGACTCATCTTCTTTTTCACGCAAGAAGTGGGCATCATAAATAACATGGTGACCATAATTGTGAAAGCCGAGGTGTCCTCTTCGTAAGTGTGACTTGAGAAAAGCCCTAAAAATGAGGAGACCATGATTGCAAACCCCTTCAACCTCTTTACTTGGATCTGCATAACATTGAAAGCTCTAAAGCCAAATAGGGCACCCACATGAATTAATGAATTCCTCTATTGAAGGCTATAGAAAAAGATAAAAAATAGAATAGTACAACCAAGTGTGCCATATTTATGTATTCTACCCTCAAATATTATGAAAGGCCAGGGTGATTCTCTACTCTCAAATGATAGAAAAAAGGATGGTAGGATTTCATTGGGACTAATCTTGAGCATTCGTGGTAACAGCTAATGTTTCATTAAGCTCTTAACTCTCATTTGTCCTACTTTAATTTGGGATCTTTGTAATCCAAAAATCTACCGGATCTGCAAAAGGTCATAATGAGCATTATTATTATGTTTTTGTTTTCTTACTTGGAAATGAATATGATATGATCATAGTTCAAGAGGCTTCGCAATCAGCTTGTGTACCGCAAGGCTAGGAGTCTAAACCATTTTCGTATTACAAAGTGATGGGACAGTTCTAAACACAATCTAAAGGGTTGACACTTGAAAGGTCTGCATACAGAGTCCACAAAGGCCGGTTACCATCCGATATCTAATATTTTCTATGACTATTTATCGAAGGGTCTTAATCGTCAAAATTTCTCAAACGATAGGGTTTCAGTCGCTCTGCCTACTAAACAAGATTTATCAAACGGGAATAACTTCTCTGATCGGGTACCTAATCATTGGTCTATCGAACGAACGAACTCTGAAAACATTTTATCTACCAAACAACCGATCGATAACCAACAGTTCTAACAATTCTAAAAAAAGGTCAAAACATCATACCAGATTTGATTTCCTACTTAAGAACGGTATCTTTAGAATCTTTCAGTTAAGGAACGGATCTCTTCAGGAAACGAAAGTTTCCATATGATGAAAATCACGATAAATTCGGAATACTGAACTCCCGAAATTTCTGGATCGATTCGATAAGGAAAGTAGGGTTGAAACACCCTAACGGCGTACGACTCTCACAGGTATAAGATATTCAAAAACCCTCCAAACCAGGTACGCTCCTTGGGCCTAACACATTAGATACTCTAATCACAGGAAACCTCTCTCTCTTTGAGCTCTCAGTCTGATTCTTTTACATTCAAAAACCGTTCTTTTTGACTTGAGTGTCGGAACCTCTTTCGTCAGAGCATCATCCGACGATTTTTGCAGATTTCATATCCCGTCGAAGGCAACCATTCGAGTTAACAAGGAGTAGGTATCTGTGAAGTCGTAACACACTTCCAACAGATTGGCGCCGTCTATGAGAACAGACTAGAGCAACTTCTACGAGTCTGACAACCATGCCTCCAAAAACCAGAACATTCTTGAGGGTCGCCCCTACTGTAGAAGAGCGCGCCCCTATACCCCCCGAACCTGTCATCACTCCGACATCCGATCACTCAATTCATGATCATATGTTTTCTTCCTGATCATCCCATCCAAAACAAGTCTTACAACCTACAGCTCAAGAACAACCGGTCGTGGCCTTAGCGCCAGAGCTGGCGAGCCAGCCCTAGATGGAAAGACTAGAGTCAAAACTCCAAAGAATGAGCAAATAACTGGAAGGGCTCAGCCGAGCCCTTGAGCTGGACGACCACTCATCCGCAACGGACTCTGAATATGGGCGACCACCAAGGCGAGTACTTCTTGCAAATTATGAGCTATCGGTGACCTCTCGATACGATCCTGAGGATCTGAAGAAGCAAATTGAACAGTTTGTAGCCGTCAAGTTTAAAAGGATAGGTGCAAAGAAGGAGGAAGATCCCCTCCACCCTTCGGGAGAATCGCCATTCGATCCGAAGATTTTTTCAGAACCAATGCCAAGAGACGTCCTTCTACCACCCATGGAACGATATGATAGAACAACTGATCCCCGTGACCACGCTGCTCACTTCATAACAATTATGATCTCCAGAGACCTATCAGATATAGTGATGTGCAAGCACTTTCTCACGACTCTCAAGGGCAATGCCCTAGCATGGTTTAACTCTCTCTTGTCATTCAGTATCAAGAGTTTCACCCAACTTCGACAACAATTTGAGGCTCATTTTATAATTAGCCGAGGAGCCAAACGAAAGTCCACTTCTTTACTTTTGTTGCAACAACAGGAAAACAAATTTCTGAGAGATTTGCTGGAGAGATTTAAGATAGAGATGTTAAAAGTCTCCACTTTGGACCATTTTATCGCATTGGTTGCTCTCTTAACGGATTTGTGCTCCTCCGACGTGAAGGTCTCCATTATGAAGAAACTCCTTGCAACCATTCAAGAATTTTACTCCCAAGCCGAGAAGTACATTGCGGCAGGAGAAACAGAGGCGTTCGATTGACGAAGAAATCATCATAGCAGAAAGGAACGTAGTCGATTGCCTCGCCAACCTTCTCCAAAGAGGAGTAAGCCCAGGGCTCCGCCCTCGCGAAGGTTCAATGTCTATACTCCGCTGAATGAGACTCCAAGCCAATTTTGATATCAAATCAAAAATAAATCATACGTCAGGTGGCTCCCTCATCCCACGGAGGAAGATCCCCAAAAAAGATAAGTCCAAGTATTGTCACTTCCATCAAGATTACGGTCACATGACCGGTGAGTGCAAGAGGCTCAGGGACAAGCTGGAGTTTCTGGTTCGCAGCGGTAAACTACTGAGATTCATCAGCAAGGAAGGAAGGAATTTACCTTCCCCCGACGGACGTAATGCACCGCAGGAGAATGAGTTGCCTAACCGACCGAATCCCAGGCTGTCGCACAACGAATAGGGAGGGGTGATCCTCCAGATCCACGGTGAGGACATTTAGCATGAGCCCTATGTTCCCACTAGCGTTTGTCCGACAAATGACCCGAAGTTTTCCACGCTCTTCCCTTGAAAAGGATTTCGGCGCCCTTCCATTACTAGGTGATTATTCCTGTGGTGGTTCGCGACACGAGACGCTCAGTGACTTATAGAGGAATCGTCTCCTATCTAAAGTTTTTCAGCGTACATCGGGCCTTAAACGTCCTGATCTTACCGATCGAACGTGTTATCAAAATGGGATGAAACTTCCCGAATGGGTGGATACAGCCCTAACATCTAAAGTTACCCATCGTGTGTCAGGTCTTAAACGCCCTGGTCATACCGATCGCGCGTTTCATCAAAATGGGATGGAACTCCCCGAACGGGTGGATATGACCCTAACATCTAAAGTTTCCCAGTGCACGTTGGGTCTTAAACGCCATGATCTTACCGATTGAACGTGTCATCAAAATAAGATAGAACTCCCCGAACGGTGGACACGGCTCTAACATCTAAAGTTACCTATCGTGTGTCAGGTCTTAGATGCTCTGGTCTTACCTATCGAACGTGTCATTGAAATAGGATGGAATCCCTCGAACGGGTGGATATGGCCTTAGTATTTGAAGTTTCTTATTGTACGTCGAGTCTAAGTCACCGAGACCTTATCGAATGAACAAAACTCCCTAAGCGAGATATAACATTTTAAAGGCTTTCTTCGCGATGGATCATTACACTTCGATGGAGTAAGGGACAACTGGCTCGACACACTCAATGAAAAAAGATCTTTTTATTATCAGAACAACGCAAGATTATAAGGGGGCAGAAAGAACAACAGAGGTCAATGGGGTGGAATCCTGATCCATTGTCACTCTCTCAATTGACCCCTCAAAAGGAGGTAGAGCCTCATATCGGCCAACTTGTCAGAGAATCTCTTCAGCGCACCTCAAACGCTCGAGCAACCTACGCCGAGAAAGTCGGAGGTCGACAGCATCTTTGGCAACGGACGCCTTGAGGTCAGTCATCTCCCGCTCGGCATTTTGAAGGGATTCCTCCCGAATATGAGCTAACGTTTCGGTAGCCGCTAATCTCGCTTCTCGGACGAGCACCTCAGCTTCCAGCTTTTCACAACGCTCTTGGGACAGAGTCAAGTAACTTAGTTACTCAAATGGACAATTTGCCCATCATACTCTTTCCTCTGTTGCCTTTGGATCTTAGTCAAGGTCGTAGTCTGGGAAAAAATACACTTGTCAATCAGAGTCATATAATAATGAATCTGGACAGAGCCCAGGTGAGGAGAAATACTTACCATAAGACAAATAGAGTGAATGGCCTTATCAATGTGATCCGAAAACATTGTCCGGAATGCGAGTTTCGGGGAAAACTCGAACCGTTCAGCCAACTACAGTGCTTTTTGCTAATCAATAAATTTATACTGACGGTCCCCCACACAGACTACTACTGATCTTTCTTCTAATTCATCCTCCTCTTTGTTGAGTGACTCAACCAAAATAGGAGGTAAAATGTCAATCCCATCCTCTACATCTTATAGGAAACATTGGGATGCCTAGGGAGACTGTTCGGGTGTTTCTCCCAAAATAGGAGCAGAAGCGTGTGTCATTGGAGTCTCTTCCTGTCGCTGTGGATCCGGAACCAGAGCACTCCTTGTCGTTTCGAAGATTTCCTCGTCCGGAATGTCCCTCTCCCCGTCTCTGAGGGGTACACTGAAGGTCATCGGATGAGCAGTCGAATGGCCTTCTCTCATCTCGGCACGTTCTTGAGGAGACTCATGTCCCCCAGTTTCTGCTAACCCCTCCTCTTCAGCAAGGGGGCCAGACGATCGAACCCTTAATCTTTTCAATTGAATCTCAGGGGAGGTATCAGTTGCCCTCCTCTTCGCGCTCGGTCGCACTTCCCGTTTGGTGGAGACATCCTCAAGAAGGGAAGCATTTACAGACGACAGAGAATCAACCAACTTCTTCTTCTGTTGCTTCATTAAGAGAGACTTTATGATCTGTCTCGCTTCATCCACCAACAAACCAGACAACAACAATATCTGGTCCTCTATCAAAAAATCTACCCAAATGTTCTGATGGGTAGACTCACAATAGCGGCCGACAAACTGCAAAAGACGAGAATAGCAAAAGAGGTCTGGGATCTTCATGTTCAAGAATGACACTTGGTTAGCATTTGGAAGTCTTGGAAGAAAATCCTTATTCAGAAATCTCACATAGAAAAATTTCTGCATCCAACACTTGTTCTAAGATTCACTGTAAAAGAATTTCTAGCGAAACTCCCGACCGATTTGGAGTTTATACCTACCATGGGTAAAATCTTTAGCACTGCACCATACTAAAAAAAAAAGGGCCCATAGAATCTTCAAGTCAAAGCGAGTACGAAAAAACCCTAATAAAGAAATTAGGGTAATCACAAAACGCTAAGCGCTAGGAATAAACATCAAATAGTGGATATTCCAATATCTCAAAACCACTGCCAGCGGACCCGTATATGGGATTCTCAAACCGTATTTCACACACTGCTTATACATTGGGACGTAACTTTCGGGGGCATGATTCGCTTTGTCCTCTTCACCAAGCAACACTAGTTCGAAATCGCTTCCGAGTAACATGTCCCTTCAGACTTCCATCAGTTCCTCTTCAGTCATCGTACTCCGTATGCTGCCTACACTTCACGACAAAGAAGAATCTTTTGACATCTTGTCTATAGAAAAATTTTAAATGTTGGAGTATGCAATCGTCTGACGAACGTGAATCCTTATGAAGCGTACATAAGACGATTCTTGAAAATCGAAACGATAAAAGTCACACTAAAAAAGTTTTGTGTCTTTTTCAATAGTCATAACTCATGCCGCCTTTCCTGAGAAAAAGCGTCATGAGTCGGGGAAAAATGATAGGATATAATTCTAGGGCCAATCCAAATGGTCGACACTTGAAAGGTCCGCACACAAGGCCCACAAAGGACAGCTACCGTCCGATATCCAATGTTCTCTATGACTATCTATCGAAGGATCTCAGTCGTCTAAATCTTCCGAACGATAGGGTCTCAGTCATCCCGCCAACCGAACAGAATTTATCAAGAGGGAATAATCTTCCCGATGAGTACCCAATCATTGGTCCATCGAATGAATGAATTTCGAAGACCTTCCATCGGCCAAACAACCGATCGATAGCCAGCAGCTCTAAAAATTCTAAAGGAATGTCAAAGCACCTTACTATGTTTGACTTCCAACTTAAGAACGGTATCTTTAGAATTTTTCAATTAAGGAACGAATCTCCTCAGAAAATGAAAGTTTCCATACGATGAAGATCACGATCAATTCGGAATACTGAACTCTTGAGATTTTCGGATCGGTTCAATAAGGAATGTAGGGTTGAAACACGCCAATGGCATACGACTCTCACGAGTATAAGACATTCAAAAACCCTCCAAACTAGGTACGCTCTTTGGGCCTAACACATTGGATACTCTAATCATAGGGAACCTCTCCCTCTTTGACCTCTCAGTCTGTTTCTAAAACTGCTCTTTCTGAGTTGAGTATCGGAGACTCCCCCACTGGAGCACCTTCCAACGGTTTTTTCAGGTTTCACATCCTGTCGACGGCAATCGTTCGAGTCAACAAGGAGTTGGTATCTGTGGAGTCGTAACCCAACTCCAATACAAATCACTCGATTTGAAGTAATTCTATTCCATGAAAACGAAATCTCTCTTTCTCTCTCTCTTTGTGCCCTGGGTTCTCAGGTGGGCTGGACTCAATTTTTGAGGGGCCCAATTCGTATGAGATTTGCAAAACATGATTGGCTACGAGAGCCCATGTGGGCTTCTCTCTCAATTCTCTTAAAGACCATAATTTCACTCTACCAATAAATTATAAGTCAATTGGTATCGTCATCCCTCCCCCTTTGTAGCTTTCAAGTTCGAGCCTCTTTATGAAAAAAAAAAAACCATAATTTCACTCTATAGGAGGCCCAAATGGGAGAATTTGCATGAGTTGTTGCTTCAGGAATGCCAACATACAAAGCCGGATCCCCCCACTAGACACCTTCCAAATCATTTTGTTGAGTTTTATTCATAGTTCCAAGCTTGCTTTGGGTTTGGAAGTTTGACGATCAATAACTAATATAAACCGAGTCCTTTGCATATTATATTTGTGTATGAAAGAAAGAGAGGGAGAGAGCCCTTTTAAGACACTCCAGTAGTAAAGAATTCTTATTTAAGTGTCTTCCTTAAGATCAAGTTTTTTAAGATCAAGTGTTTGATCTTTCGTGGATACGTGTACTCTCACAATTCTTACGATTTCTATATATCTAGAGAGAGAGAGAGAGAGTGTGTGTGTGTGAGAGTTGTGACACCAAACACCTGGCCAGATCTAGTTAGATATTGGAGACCTTGAGATTAGTCGGCCTCCATAATTTTTTTGATACTAGTGAGCCTCTATAATTAGATAGTAAACGGAGAAGAAAATGCCAGGGCCTACGTATTTAACTATGGCACCGCCTTTTGTCTCCTCTTGTCAACCCATCAGCAAGGTCCATTTTGAGAAATTGGGCCCGGGGGGGGGGGAGGGAGGGAGGGAGGGAGAGAGAGAGAGAGGAGCATTTTCTCATTAATGGTGGTCCGCAAGACATGCCACCGCATCTCTCTCACATCTTGACAAGTGTCGCACATTACACTAATTTTTCTCTGGTACTGACCGAGTCCAACACCTCAGCCACACCACAAAAGTCGCTTCTCCACAAGTCAACTCTTTTACTAAAAGTAAAAATGCATCTCATGAACCGTGGACGACGTGGCAATATCTGGGTCCCACTATTCTTAATCTTGTTTTATACTAAACTTTCAGATTACCAAAAGACCCTTCCTTTTAGGAAAGAAAATCCATTGACGGACGAGACTTGTCCCAAGCTAAACTAAGAGCAACTACCTCCGACGCGCCACGTCATTGCATTAGCAACACGCGCCCAAAACACTGCTACAGCTGCTGCTGGTCTGCAGTAGTGCTGAATTGCTTCATGCTCTTACAAGATGTTCTTGCTCCAATCCTAAAAATATATAATCTGAGAAATAATAAAAAAAAAATAATAATCTAATTTTCATGATCAATAGTAAAGTGGAAGAACAAATCTTTTAAATATAAAATCACAAAGAGATTTAAAGTGATCATCAATAACAAACAAAAAATAAAAATAATAATTTAGATTATGAGCTTGTTTTAGTTTAATTACAAGTTCATTAAATACAAGAATGATAAAGGGTATTTATAAGTGAAAAGAAAATGATTACAAAAATGTGCAATTGTTCAAGGGTCAGCACCCACATTGGTAGTTGAACCAATCCCCACCTGCAACCAAGGAGAAGATTCTCCACTCATGCTCATATCTTTTACGTCACTAAGCTTTGCTAACTTCACCTTACTGTCTGCTTCATCATCCACATTATTGTGCAATGAAGCATTACCATCTCCATGATTGTTCTCATTATTATTGTTGGTGTTGTTCTTCTTCCTGTTATTCTCCTCCTCCTCTTCCTTTGCTTGTTGTTGATAATAGTGTTGCAGACTATCCTCCTTGCATGCATTTGAGTCAATCCCTGTCCATGGTTGCAAGTAGATCTCCGTTGAGACCTCAAAGCTCAAAGGGTTTCTAGGGTCCCTCCGGATGCCCGTCATGTCCTCGGCTGGAGCCGGGAGGTTGAGATCAAGGTGTGGTTCAGGGTCGGTGAACTTTGGCCTTGGATGAATTTGATGATCCAAGTGGTGCTCATGAAATTGATGGAACTTTGCTAGTGAAGAAGTGTCCTGTGAATTGGAGGTGATCCAATGACACCTTTTGTGACCTCCTAAGGCTTGTCCGGACGAAAATATGCGATGACAAATAGAGCATTCATGTACTTTTGATTTCCTCTTTGGAGGCATTGATGATGGTGTGCTCAAACCATGATCAAATTGTAAAGTGGAAGTTGATTTTGATGACATTAAGAATTCTTCATGTGTGATCACATCATCATCGGCCACGCTGTCTTCTATACGATCAAGCCTGGCCGCAAAACAACCCTTGACCTTCTTGTGGCTAGCTCTATGTCCTCCCAATGCTTGATGAGAATTGAACACTTTTTTGCATGCTTTGCATTCAAACATGCCTTTTACTACTCCTTTTGCTTTATCCATAGGAATCCGGTGGGCAGTGATCGGAGACACAAAAGCCACTGGATTCCGCCTCTCTTCCTCCTTGCTGGCGGAGGCACACGACTCCTCCGGCTCCACCACAAAGGGATCAACCCTAGCATTTGATAACATGACAAGACAATTTGCAAGGTCTTCTTCTTCACTAGATGGGCATGTTGGGCTATAATTCCCAACTTTAGCTCTTAATGATCTCTTTCTCTTTGACCATGTCCCACAACCTCTTCTTGGACCCCCATCCTCACCGTCAGATCCGGGGAAGGAGACAAATGATTCCACATCATCCGAGCTACATTTTCCATGCTCAAGGAAGGCTTTCCACGACAAGAATTCCTCGCCACAATTTTCACAAACCCTACAACTCTTTAGGCGATTAGGGTTCGTCCTTAGTGCATACATTCTCTTATTACTAGGAGCATTGCCTCCTAGTTTGTTGTCCTCCCAATCGCTTGCAGGGTCATCGTCATCTAGATGCGCGGCCTCATCCCCAATTCCATGTGCTCTCATGTGACCACCAAGTGCTCTCCCACATCCAAAACCCTTTTTACAAATTCTGCAGAAGTGCTTGAAATTTGATTTGTGATCTACAAGCATAGCCATGGAAGGAAAATAGTAAAAAATAACAAAATAAAAATGATGACGAAAAATATTGTGGTAAAATTTTAAGAGTGGAAGAGAAAGAAGAGGAGTTGGTTCTTGTAGTGAAAGTTGTTGTTGGTTTGTATGGTGAAAAGAAGTTTAGTCCTAGTTTTTAGTTGGAGTATTGGTTTGTTGTGGATGGAGAGATGAGAGAGAAAGAGAGGAGTGTAAGTTGAGAGAGTGTGTGACAAGTGGAAGGAGGGTATGTGGGTGAGAGACTTTTTCTTTCTAAGACTATCAATCTTAGATTATTACGAGTTAATATATGTGCCTGCGTATTTGTGTATATTTATGCTAGTTATTGTAACATTTTTGTGAGTGAGGAGAAGAGAGAGAGAGAAAGAGTGTGTGTGGTGGCGCCGCCGGTCAATGAAAATGAACGGACGGCGGAGGGAGATAAGTGAGGGGATATTTTAATGCAAATGTATATTGTGTGGGTAAGATTTTGAACATAAGAGTGTTTCCCGTCCGACCGTCCGTCCAGTCATTGGTAGTAAAGTGGGGGGGGGGGGGGAGAGAGAGAGAGAGGAGTGGTTCTAACAGTCAATCTATTCATATCCCTTCAATTCCAAGCCAAGAAAACTATCCCATGCCTTCTTTCTTCCTTCTCTGTCGGTAGGTTGTAGCTGCTTTCCCCCTTGCACATTTATTTTCAGTGTTAAATAGAAACAATTATTCTTATTAAATTTAACAATCCGAGAACTTATGTGACCAATTTTCTTATTATTTTAATATATTTCGGTATCTAAACATTTTCAAATTGTTTCAATTATATATATACAAAATATCTATAAATTTTATAAATATAAATTTACATCAATTCTAAAAATAAATTTTCAAATTATGCAATATAGAAATAATTCCAAACATCTTAAAATAACTTTCGAAGCTTAAAATTATTCTTTTAAATGATCAAAATTTAAGAGTATTTAAATTAATTTTATATAAACAATACCAAAATATCAAAACTAAGAGATTTCAATAAAATAGAGCATAAATCAAACTATCAAATATAAAAAAAAAATTATGACACAAAATTAGGGTTTAGGTTTTTTACAAAATAAATTATAATCTTGCATCTAATTTTGATTAAAATTAATTTTTTTTTTGTCCAAATGAAATATGTGAAATATATCCAAAACATTTCGGCTGAAATTTTCTAAATGGTGAGATGTTAAGTGAAATAAATTTTTTTAAATTAGAATAAGACTCTCTAACCATTTTAGTCGAGACGGAATGAAATATATACTTATTATTTTTTATTTTTAAATGATTTTTTGGAAATACAATGTTATTGAATCGCCCAACAATTTACTAAATTTAGATAGATTGGAGTAGTCAAATTATGAAACAAGATACAGATAAAATTTGTCTAATAGTTGCTACCACCTTAGTTATTAAAACTGTTTTTTAACATTTTGATCGTCGGATTCTTAATAGAAGATTTGAGAGAAAAAATATTCAAAAAAAAAAAGAAGTTATTTGGAAGGAGGATTTCAAATCCTCCCTCATCATAATATCACAAATATCCATAGTAATATTTTTTTAATGAAATTATTTATCGTTGTTAGTTGATTTTAAATTGTAAAATTACCATTAGACTATTTTTCTTAGAAAACTGAATAGGAAGGATTAATCGAATTTTTATGAGATCATGCTATATCTAAAGACACAAATACATATGAAGTTTTCCCCCATGATTAAAGTCTAGGATTATGGATACTAAAACAAATCTTCTTGCCAATGTTAACCGAAATATATATTAATAGATGCACGATAAATGAGAAAAAGGATAAGTATTATTATCTTAAATATATATTAATCGAATCATTATTCATATTCAAAATTAGAAATAGTATGGTGCCAAATAAAATATAGCTTATTGGCTTTAAATACTTATGAGAGAAATACCCACTATGATTTGGTGCAAATAATGCTACCTTTAGGGTGATTATTAAGGGGTGGAAATGTGTAAAGTAAAAACCTTAATGTTCTAACCTTAATTGTTAAGCCAACCCAGAATAGGATTATTCAGGAGCAACGTGACTTATTTCCACCCTTAATGGATAAATATTACCTTAATTAGAGGTAGTGTAAAGAAGAAGAAAAACACCTCGTTATATATATATATATATATATTGCTATTTTTCCTCCTTTTTCTAAATAATTTAACTCTTGTTTTCTTTCTCTTTCTAAAAAGGGAAAGAACAACTTTTATGAGAGAGAATTTTAAGGAAAATGACCCAAGAGGTGTCTCAAATTAAATTTTATAGAAGTAATTTTAATAGGAGCAAATTCTATGGCTGAAATTGCTACTCTAATCCTGAGAGCAGATGACAAGAAAAACAAAAGCTTATAAATAATGCAAAAACCTTCCATAATAGTTAGGATCTCAACACACAAGTAGTGGGTCTCATGAAGCAAACAACTACAACTTTGGTTACACTCTTAGTTGAGCAAAAAGAGTTTGCCCTTTTCTCTCAGTGAAGTGGTGCTTTGGTTACACTGTAATCATTCATTAATTCCTTCTTCTTTTGCTTTCAAATTAAGCATTTTTGGGAGTTACTTTCTTAGCAAGTACTGAATGTAATCAAGCCAAGAGCAAGATTCTGGTTATAGCCCTTGTGAAAGTGAAGCAATTAGACCATAATTGCATTTCCATGAAAATGCTTGTAGTCGATGACGATTAACTCGCGTGGAGTTGCATGTACCCTTGCATGATAGTGTGTGTGTGTGTGTGTTTTTTTTAATTTATAATTTACTTAAAATAGACTTGAGAGGTGTATTCAAAGCGTAATAGCTAAATAAGAATATTTTGGTAAATTAAATGAGTTTTACGACAAAAAATACAATGCAATTTCGAAATTTTATTCATAAATTCTGTGAGGACAAATTCAATGTGGCCAAGGGTTTACTAACACTATTTAGACATCGTGGCCAGGGTTTGTCGACTTTATTAAGACATCAAAAGTTAACTTTAGAATGATAGATTCGGCCAGGAACCCAACCAGAAGGAATCACATTTTTGGCTACAAGGGTCATTTTGGAAGGAGTAGTGAGCTTAATGGAGAAAGGCCCGTTCAGGGGATTGCCCGAATTGAGTTTCCAAACAGCACCCCATAATCTCTGCATAGGTAGCCATTGTTTGGAAGAAGCCTCTTGAACCTCAACTGCGGCCAAATCACCATCTCCATTTACAAATTCAACCGCCGTGGAAAAGTACCATGGGTTCGAACCTGGGTCAACCCGAAAGGCGATTTTCACTCCGGGATATTTGCATTGCACCCTGTAATATTCATGCATTTTCCAGATGTACAGTTAGTTCATGTTCATGTCACCCTAAATAAAGAAAAATGAAACAGTACCAGTTGGCTACATTTTGAATGGGTTGAAGTTTCAAAATTTGCAAAGGAACATATAGACTGCCATAAAACATTACTTATTTTGAAATGAAAGAAGTAACTTATTTTGGAAAAAATATTAGAGACAGTCTCCCCCCCCCCCCACACACACACTTGCCTTCTATACTGAATATTCAAGACACCGACATTCCGGAGTTGATCTTCCCGACCAGGCTTAGCCATGGCACCAAAGGCAGCGCCACTTAAATCAAAATGAACAGGCTCTGCTAAGCATGGACCTCCGGGACACTCATCTGTGATCACCACAGTCGCTTGTTGACCCGAGCATGCGGCATTTTCTGTGCACTTCACCTAGATTTTGGATGATTTTGATCAAAATAGATGCAGAAAATATTTGATAAAGAATAATTGTTGAATAAAAATTGTCATTAATGAAGTTTCTTTTACCTCAAAACAAGTTCCACATCCTGCACCAGATCGGAACAACGAAGGGCCTCCTGCTGAAATCTTTGAATTAAAAGGAGGTTCTCCTACTGCACTCATATATCCACACGCTCCTCCTATATGTTACACACACAAGAAATACTACTAAATAAAAAAGAATTTCTTGAAACTCTTGTAACAATGGTGTTAAGTTCGAGTCATCCCAGTTTCCAATACACACACACACATTACTAGCATAAGTTATCAGAATATAGAGAGAATTACCATCACTTCCTGCACCAGTAGGGCTACCATACCAGGTAGCTCCAGCAGGTGCCCATGACCAACTAATATCAGAAAGAGACCTAGAGACATTAGTGAGGACTTTTGGATGGAAGCAATAGACAGAGTAAGGCAAAAGAGAGAACGTAATAGCAAGACTATAGAGAAACAACATACTGTGAAGGACAACTCTAGCCATATTCAAATCAAAATGTGTTAAACAAAAAATGTTAGAAGCTAGACACCTTTATATATGGATCAATGAGAAACTAACTCCTGTTTTTGGCTGCAATTTTGGTTTATGAATGTAACTTGTTAGGAAATATATTATATATAAAAAACAAATCAATTGGTTTAATTTTGATAATATTTGATTTCATTTGTTTCCACATTTATAATAATTATTTCTATATTTATAATAATAAGTTTTATATATAAATCCAACTTATTATAATAATTCAAATGAAACAATGAATCATTATGTTTAATATTTTTATATTGATTCTAATATTTTATAATATAATATTTCAATTATGTTCATCTATTTTTCATATTTTTATTATTATATATTCTTATTAAGATTTTAGAACCATATTCAATTTTCTTTTTATACGGTATTAGAACAATTTTTCTTTAATATGATATCAAAACCATATTTAACCGATCTTAATTTTAGATAAGGGTTATCCATGAACAAGTATGCATAACCAAAAGAGCCAAATCCAGAGCCCAGAGAGATCTAGATTCAAATCGAGCCAGAGTCTTGAGATAAGAGCCAAACCCTAAGCCATAGCCAGGGGCTAGAGGAGCCAAAATCCTCTATCCAAATTCTTTTTTAAATTTAAGTGATTTTTACTATATCAAATTAATATGATTTTGAAAATATTTATTTTTATTTGTTTTCATATTTGTAATTATTATTTTTATATAAACTCAACTTATTGTAATAATTCAAATAAAACAATGAAGCATTATATTTATATTATTATATTGCTCTCTTTGTTTAACATGATATTAAAATTATATTTATCTATCTTTTATATTTATATTATTTTATATTTTTAACTTGGTATAAGAGTAATTTTTTTTTTTTTTTTATATGATATCAAAACCATGTTCAATTAATGTAACACAAGGTCCTAGAAGGTCAAACATCTTAGTACTACTCTTATCCAAACACGTTTAAGTGTGGAGTTCTCAAATAAAACTCATTATTTTATTTCTTTTAATATGGTATCGGAGCTCCTTTACAAAAAAAGGGTTATCTATGCATCCGCACGTACTAGATCCTAAGGCCAGAGCGAGAGCCAGATCTAGATCAAGAGTGCTAAGAGCCAAACCTTGAGCTAGAGCCAAGAGGTAGAGCCCAGAGCCAGAGCCAAGGTCCTCTGTCCAGATTCTTTTTCAAACTCAAGTGTTTTTCACGACACTATATTGAACTTGAAAGAATGTTAGGAAATATATTATATATCAAAATCAAATCAATAATTGATTTGATTTTATTTATTTCTATATTTGTAATTATTATTTTTATATTTATAATAATAGGTTACTTTGTAAACCTAATTTATGGTAATAATTCAAATGAAACAATGGAACATTATCTTTAATATTTTTATATTTATTCTAATATTTTCTAATATTGTATCACAATTATATTCGTTTATATTTCACATTCATATTAGTTTATATTTTTAATATAGTTTTAGAACCCTATTCAATTTACTTTTCACATAACTAATTACGAAAATTAACAACTCGGTCCATTTCCCCGGGGGGGGGGGGGATCCAAGTCATGCATGTAATGACCTTTCTAGCCATTATGAAGTGTGTGTGTGTGTAAAATTTTTGGTAAAGATAAATTAGCATATTTCCTTTTCTTGTTTTTTCCTGCTATTTTAAATGGCCCAATAAGCCATTCATGGTGTGAACCCGTTATTGAAAATTTCAATAATTAAGATTTTAAATATTCAAGAATTGTCGTGACCACCATTCTCATAGATATCAATATCCATGGAATTACACTACATAAGATAATGTGTTCATCAAATTGATTAATTTTTTGAAAATAAGGATGTACTTCTATGGATTACATTATGAAAATGAAGGTCCTAGCTATTTTCAAAAAGGAAAAAAAGAATAATAAGCCCCCGGTCTGTCGGGAAAAGCGATTGATTTGCAATTAGGGCTCCACTTCTCGAATGCTCTCGGCCCAATTAAGAAAGAGTAGGCCTCATCAGCCATAACCTAACTTTGATTTGAAAAGAGTACCAATAAATCGAAATAAATATGAAACGATAAGACAAAAGATATTTTATAAAAATATAAATAAATACGTAAATATAAAAAATATAAAAATTTGTATGTAAATATTAATTATTTTATAAAAATAATAAACTAATCATATTTTATAATAAAAATATAAAATTATTATATATGTAATTATTAATTATGAGATAAATAATAAAAAATTATAAATAAATAAATAAATAAATTATTTATTAAATATGAAAAAATGTAAATATAGAAAATATAAGAATTTTTGTGTAAATATTAATTAATTTAGTTTGTTGAAATACTTTCTATTTTCAAAATGTTTCCAAAATATATTTACACAAAAAGGGAAAACGGAAAATATTTTGGAAATAGAAAAACGTCGGTATGGAGAAATTTCTGTACATCATAGAAGAACACATGTGCTGGGTCGGGTCGAGTCGGGTCAAATGAGTTTGCTTCTTTATTTGAGATATAATAATGGGTTGAGTACCCCGGAAGGGGCTTCTAAGAGAGCATATGCCCAAGATATTTAAGTTTTGGACCTGACCCTTTTAGATCCCAAGTATTGTAATGGCCGGATTTGAAATCTTCCATCGCATTAGAGTACTAACCCACTTATTATTTATACATGAGATATATGCAAATTCAATTTTGACCCAAATCGGGCTCTCAAAATAACAGGGTTTTGCTAAAATATGGAGCCAACTCCTGCCCAAGGCCAATGTAGCCCGCCAGTGCTCAAATCTAGTTTCTGGGCTTTGCCTTCCCAACCCTCCCTTTGGATCAAGCTCAGCAGCTTAAAGATAATGCCTCTTAATATCAAGTCGATCAAACTAGAAATGGGAAAGAGGGAGGCGAATTCTGCAGCATCCCTTTTTTACTTCATATATTTATATCCAAGTGTATATATTTTGTTCCCGGTTGAATTATTAGTGACAAACTCAGGCTATCTAAAATTGACCGAAGATCCATAGGAATGGCTGGGTTTTCGTCCAGCAGGAATTACAATGGTTAGCAACCACTAAACATTATAACATTAGATTGTCCTACTGGTATACCAGATATAATGTTATAAATACCATGCAGATCTGTCTCGCTCTAGGTTGATAGCATAATAAACCAAATATAAATTTTTATGATGGTGAATAACTTAATTACTCCACCATTAATCTTAAATAAGTAAATTGTACGCTTTTGGGGTCGGACCACATTGGCCTGAGGCGGGGGTTGGCTTACGCCTGAAGAAAATGTGGCATCCATATTTTACCAAAGCCCTATTATTTTAAGAGCCCGATTTGGGTCGGAATTGAATTTACATATATTTCATGTACAAATAATAATTGGGTTAGAATCAAATAGTCGGACACTCTACTTTCTTAATTAGAGATCTTGAGTTTGAAATCTGAGAATGAGATAAAAGATTTGAAAGAGTCAATCTTTTGATAGATCTAATATGCTCAAATTGGATTAATTAATCGAAACCCAGATTTTGATTGGTGTAGTAAAAAATATAATAATAATTGGGTTAGGACTCTAATGCCACGAAAGATTTCAAATCCGCCCATTACGATTCTTGGGATCTAAATGGGTCAGGTCCAAACCTTAAATATCTTGGGCATATGCTCTCTTAGAAACCCCCTTTTTTTCTCCTAGAAACCCCTTGATATTCAACCATTATTATTATTATTATTATTATTATTATTATTATTATTATTATTATTATTTAAGTGGATTATTTATCATCAATCGGTATTCAGATTTCATTCGATTAATCCGATCTGAGTATTATGTGACTCATTAAAAGATTGACTCTTTTAAATCCTATTTTTTCATTCGCATGACTCGAAATCGAGACCTATGATTAAAGAAAGATAACGACTAACCGTTATACTCACGAAAGTTTGGTATTCAATCCATTATTAGAAAGTTTGGTATTCAATCCATTATTAGATCTCAAATAAAGGAACAGACTCATTTGACCCAACCCAACCCAACCTGACCAAATGATTCGTTCCAAATCAAAGTTAGGTTATACTAATTTTTTTTTTTATTAAGTGATCGGTCACTCTATCCCATTAACTAGAGATTTTGAATTCGAGTTTTGAGAATAAAGAAAAAAGATTTGGAAGAGTCAATCTCATAACGGGTCTCACAATATTCAGGCCAGATTAGTCGACACAATCTGGATACCGACAAATAAAAAATATATATATATACATATATATATATATATATATATATATATATATTGGGCCGAGAGCATTCGATAAGTTGAGCCCTAATTGCTACTCCATTGCTTTTCCCATTTAAAATTTTATTATTGAAATTTTCCATAACTAAGTCCTTCCACTGCGCGGGTTCACACCACGAATATCATAGAAAATTATATATATATATATCTAACGCCAGTATGAGTATGAATTATCACACGATACACAATCATAGCTTATTAGACCATTAAAAATAGCAGGAAAAAAAAAAAAGAAAAAGAAAATTGCAAATTACACACACGCTTCATAATACTAAAAAGGTCATTACTTGCACGACTTGGATTCCCCCGCAATTGGAAATGGACAAAGTTGTTAATTTTCTAGATTAGCTATGTAACAAGGAAATTGAATAGGCCTATACAATCATGTTAAAAATATAAAATAATATGAAAATGAAATATAAATGAACACAATTTGATATAATATTAGAGAATATTAGAATTAATATAAAAATATTGAACATAATGCTCTATAGTTTCATTTAAATTGTTATAATAAGTTGGATTTATATTTTGATATATTTACTAACATCTCCTCAAATTTAGTGTGGTGTAGTGAAGAGCACATTAATTTGAAAGAGAATTTGGATGGAGAACCTTGTCTTCAACTCTGGCTCTAGATTTGGACTTGGCTCTTAGCGGGCTTGGCTCTTAACTCAGGCTGTGAGTCATTGATTTGGATCTAGATCTGACTCTGACTTTAGGCTCAGACTCAGGATCTGGCTCTTTTGGTGGTGTGTATGGATGTGTGTATAACCCTTTTTTGTAAAGAGAGATCTAATACCATTTTAAAAGAAATAATTTGTTTTATTCGAGAACTAGACAGTTAATTATGTTTGGGTGAGAGCAGTAAGATAGGTGACTTCCTGGAAAGTTTTAATGTCGGATTAGTTGAAAATGCTTCTAATATCATATTAAAGAAAAAATTGCATCGATACCAAGTTAAAAATATAAAATATTATGGATATAAAAGATAGATGAGCATGGTTTTAACACCATGTTAAAAATGGAGAGCAATCTAATTATAACACCGATACTGTGGTATCCGTACTATTGTATAACTATTCATGAAATATATATGATATTTCTTAGTTTCATTATAGAAAACTCACTCAGAAATTTTTCCGTTAAATTCGTTTTCGAAAATCTCGGTTAAAATCGTTAGAGATTAAAAATTTTTAAAATGACCACTGAGAGTCAAATAATCAGAATGACCTTAAAAGTGTATGAGAACTTCAAATACAGATAAATATCACTTCGTAGAGTTAAATCAGAGATTTCTGGAAAAGTCATCCGAAAATCCTAATTTAGGACGAAAGCTGTACGGCAAGGCTAAACACCTATGTTTTGATGCGGGATCAATTTAATTAGACCCAATACGAGGTTCTGAGTCTACTGAGAAATTCAAAGAATTTTCAGAATCAAAAATAAATTTTCTAAATTAAAGGATTTGAAATTTCTAAGAAAAATAGAAGAAAGAAAAATGAATGGTCAAGTTAAATTAATAGGGTAGTAATAAAAACTTATTTTTTGAATTTAAAAAGTAAAAAGAAAATAAAATTTATTAGTAAATTGTTCAATGGTGAGAATTTGATGATGAACAAATCAATGGTAAAAAAAGGAAGAAAAGTCTAAATTGACTTCTTCAAATTTGGGATTAATTAAGGCGAGTTGAAATTATTGACTTTTGGGGAATTGATCTAAGGGTGGAGATTTATTGGAAGAGATGAGAATTAATTTGGGCTCTTAGATTAAAATAGTGGGACCCACACACATTTAATAAAAATGTAAATTATGGGGATAAAAAATTTTATTAATAACATGAGTAAGTGAGTGGGTGAGAGAGAGAGAGAGAGAAGAAACGTGAGAAGGAGAGAGGAAGAGAGAAAGAGTGAGAAAAAGGAAGGTTAAACCATGGTTTAGTGTTGGGAAGAGAACAAAACATAGTTTGGGTCCAAATAATCCAAGGGCTAGGAATGGATCTAAAAAAAAAAAAAAAATTGGATGGATGGGATTAAGGGAGCAAGTAATTAAACCTAAGCCTAAACACTTACCCTTTCATTCTTCAAAAATCGTGTGTGTGCAAGCCAAGAGGAGAGACTCTTCATCTTCTTCCTTCCTCCGTGGCTGTGACCTACCATTGAAGAAGAGATTTGATTCTTCCAAACAACCACTCAAAATTTTTACATGGTTTTACTCCTCCCAAATGCTAGTTTAACGTATCAAAAAAAATTGGAAGGAAAGAAGAACCCTAGCTAGGTGGATCTAGAGTGACCGAAGGCTCCAAGGGATGAAGAAAATTCTGCTCTTCAAGGCTTTGACTGGACTGCACTAGGTAAGGAAGTCTTCTCTCATCTTGTACTATAACATATCTTAATTTGGAGATAAAAAGAAAAGCCTAACAATATGAACCAACCATGGCCCAAGCTAGGAGAAAAAGGGAAGAAAAGATTCTGTACTTGGGTGTAGACTTGAGAACCTTGTGTTGGTGTCTTAATATGATGTTTTTAACTTAAATTAGAGTGCAAAATCAAGTGACCAAATGCAAGGAGGCTGTGCAGAAATTTTTGAGTGGATGGAAGATTGGTAAAGCCTTAATTTTGTTATAATGGGAGACAAAAAACTATAAACATGTTGTGCAGAAAAATTATGCATCTTGTGTGGTCGAAAATGGGAGTGTGACAAGGTGTTTTGTGTGCTGAAATTTACCCTTCTTGAAGCTAAGTAGTATACAAAAATTCAGCACTTGTTTGGTCATGAAATTGTAGTACAAACCATGTTCTTAGTATGCTAAAAACTTGGAGTTTAAGTGTAATCCTTGTGTGCAAAAATTTTGACACTATGTTGATGAGTTAATATGTGCATTTGTTGATGTTTAAATGCAAGTCATGTGTGCTAAGAAGTAATGAAAATATGTGTTGGACATGAGGTTGGTGGTCTGAAATTGAAAGAGGAAGGAAATATTTGATGTAAATATTGAAATTGTAATTTTTTGCAAAATAGGGCAAACTGACCAGACTGTAATATTTCTATAATGACTTTTTATGCACAAATGCAACTTAAGTAAAGTTTTCTGCATATGAAACTAGACTTCCATAGGTTTAAAATGAGATATGATTTGTTGAATTCTGAATAGAATTAGAGTTTTAGTGATTTTTCAAATTTAGATGTTCTATAGTGAAATACCATATTCTGTCCTATTTTGGTCATGGACTTGATTTCAATTTTGAGGTGTCTTCTAGTCTGAACCAACCTGAGCTCCAGCTATGAAATTTGTAGATCTATATTTTATCTTTAATTTGGGATAAGAATTAAGTGATTTGGATATCTGTGGTGGAAGTTACAACTTGTTTTCCAAAACTGCGCAGATTTGAAGTTTTGCAGTCCAGAATTTTTAGAATGAATCCTTATGTCTTTATGTAATTAAAGTAGAATTAGACTAAAAATGTTAAGAATTATTGTTTTATAGTTAGTATAGGTATATTAAGTAAGGTAATAAATTGTGTTAGTTTGGTAGTTGGTTTGGGATATAAAGAATGGAAATAGTGTTTGTATACATTTGGGAGTCTAGTATGATGTTCTAGGCTGAGTCTAGTATGATGTTCTAGGCTTTGATCCTATGTGAATAATTAGTTAAAAAAAATATAAAAGGTAATATTGAATTTGTCAATACTATCATACTTATATATATTATATGTATTGTCATTGTAGTGATACATTTGTTGATTGATCGAGGGGATCACATTATCGGTTGTGGTGTTTCTAAGGAATGATATACCCTCCCGTATAGAGTGAGTGAGACGTCGATGTTATGCTTTCAATTGAACAAATTCATGTTTTATACATTTTCAAATAACATGTTTATAGCATGTGTGAAAGTATATGATTTTGGACTAAATTTATAAATATTCTTTTTTGATTCATTGGAGTATCAAAAAAATTGATTGAATTCGAATGATTATGCATCTATAGTTTAAAATAAAATGATATTGTGTCATACTTTAAAATCTTGATATGATTTATAATGCTACCATTGCATAAGCAAACTGATTTGAAATGCTTTGATAAAACATATTGATATGATTTGACGATATATGTGGTCTGAATGCCTACTTGTGATGAGATTGATATGATGACATAATGATGTTCCTTCATGGATTTTGTAACTACAAACACTACCAGAAAAAGAGTTTTCAGCGACGAAAATTACCGACGGAAAAATCAGCGACGGATTTAGCGACGAAAAATCCGTCGCTAATTCTTCCATCGCAAAAATTAGCGACGGAAATTTTTCGTCGTTAAATCCGTCGCTAAAACTTTTCCTAACAAATTAGCGACGGAAATTTTTCGTCGCTAATTTTTCCGTCGCTAATCCGTCGATAAAATTTTAAAAAAAAAATTCTTTTTGTTAAATATAATTTTTTGTTTTTATTAAATATAACTTATATTTTTATTAAATATAATTGTGTTTTTTTATTAAATATAATTTTATGTTTTTTATTAAATATAATATTATATTTTTATTAAATATAATTTTGTATTCTTATTAAATATAATTTTTTTATTAAATATAATTTTATATTTTCATTAAATATAATTTTGTATTTTAATTAAATATAATTTTATTTTTTATTATATATAATTTTTTTTTATTAAATATAATTTTGTATTTTTATTAAATATAATTTTTCATTTTTATTAAATATAATTTTGTATTTTTAGTAAATATAATTTTATAATTCTCTTAAATATAATTTTGTATTTTAATTAAATATAATTTTATTTTTTATTAAATATAATTTTTTGTATTTATTAAATATAATTTTGTATTTTTATTATATAGAATTTTGTATTTTTATTAAATATAATTTTGTATTTTTAGTAAATATAATTTTTTGTTTTTATTAAATATAATTTTGTATTTTTATTAAATGTAATTTTTTGTTTTTATTAAATATAATTTGTATTTTTATTATATATAATTTTGTGTTTGTATTAAATATAATTTTTATTTTTATTAAATATAATTTTATATTTTTCTTAAATATAATTTTGTATTTTAATTAAATATAATTTTATTTTTTATTAAATATAATTTTTTGTTTTTATTAAATAGAATTTTGTATTTTTATTAAATATAATTTTGTATTTTTAGTAAATATAATTTTTTGTTTTTATTAAATATAATTTTGTATTTTTATTAAATATAATTTTTTGTTTTTATTAAATATAATTTGTATTTTTATTATATATAATTTTGTGTTTGTATTAAATATAATTTTTATTTTTATTAAATATAATTTTTATTTTTATTAAATATAGTTTTGTATTTTTATTAGATATAATTTTATATTTTTATTAAATATAATTTTTATTTTTATTAAATATAATTTTGTATTTTTATAAAATATAATTTTTTGTTTTTAAATATAATTTTATTTTTTTATTAAACAAGAGTATTGTATTTTTAATTTTGAGAGTTACAAATAAAGTATAGAAATAAAAAAAAAAAACTAATAACACAAATGTAATGGTGTTATAGTGATTAAAACTCTCAAGTTTCATCTCTCACACCGTACAGATTTAAGCGCGGGCGGGCGGACGGGTCGGGGTCCAGCGGGTTGCAAGCGGGTCGGATGTCCAGTTTCGGGTATTTGGTTTTGCTCTCACTCCCTTTTGCGATGGATTAGCGACGGAAATTGTTTGTCGCTAAAAATCCGTCGGTAAGTTGAAAACCCTAAAAAAGGTTAGCGACGGAATTTCTTGTCGCTAAAAAAATCTGTCTGTAATTACCGACGGATTAGTGACGGAAAAATTTCGTAACTAAAAAATCCATCGCTGATTTTTGGCTAAAATTAGAGAGATAGCGACGGAAAAATCCGTCGCTGATACTTTCAGCGACGGAAATTTGGATATCAGCGACGGATTTTTCCGTCACTAATACCTGTTTTTCTTGTAGTGGAAGGACATTTGTAGAGGTATCCCATGTGCGTTCGAATACGTTTCGGCCGGAGGTATTCGTAAATGTTTTGATTGTGATATGTATAGTTGCACTCAGATGAACAAAATTTGGGAAAGACGTGTGTCACGCCACAGTTTAGCTCCGAGTGCGATACTATATTTGGTTGTTTGGTATACATATTGACACAGGCTAGCTAGTTGAACCAAATACGGGGAGGACATGTGTCACGCCACTGTCTAACACTTGGTGAGGTCTGTAGCCAACTTTGGGGTAGAAAACTAATTTTATATAGTTGCTTATGAAAAACCCCCAATTCGCCCTTCATTAGTCGAGGTAAACCACTGCAGGAAATGTTTTATTGGCAAACTCTATATGATTTCGGATATTGTAAAGGGATGCATATTTTAATACTATTATGTGTGATATGTAATCACTTGTTTGCTGGACATGACATGTTTGATTTTGATATCATATTGGTTTTTGAAACGTACTTTGATACTCCATGCTCACACTTATATTGAGAACATATTATCGATTTCCTCATTCACTGAGTATTTCTCCATAATACTCACCCCTCATTTTTCCTGATTTCAGTTGTAAACTTGGCACAGAGAGAGACATGTCGAGTGAGTCGACACACTTGATTTTGTTGGGAGACCTCGGACTTGGGTATGGCATCTACCATTCTTCCGCAGTGTTGTATTTAATGATGATGGATTGATGTATTTGATGATACTATATATATTTGAAATCTATAGAATGACCATTATATATTTATATCGAGATGACGATAATTATATTATGTAATGTAATTAAAACTCTCAGATGTACTGTATAACTATGTATTGAAGTATTGTCTTGCATTTTATATTCTTTATTTAAGAAAGGATGTTTTGAGAAAAACAAGTTTTATACAGGTGTTGATAAGAACCTTCGTTATCTCGGTATGAGTGTCGTGAGGTGACAGCATACGGGGTAACAGGCGGCTGCTCACGTCTCGGATCGAGAATCGGGGCGTGACAATAATAATATAAATATAATATTTTATTGTTTCATTTGAATTATTATAATAAATTGGATTTATATATAAAACTTATTATTAAATATATAAATAATTATTACAAATATGGAAACAAATAAATCAAATATTATCAAAATCAAATCAATTATTAATTTGTTTTTGATATATAATATATTTCCTAACAAGCAAGTTAGTTTCCCATTTATCCATATATAAGGTTGTCTAGCTTCTAACATTTTTGTTTAACACATTTTGATTTGAATATGGCTAGAGTTGTCCTTCACAATATGTTGTTTCTCTATGGTCTTGCCATTACGTTCTCTCTTTTGCCACCCTCTGTCTATTGCTTCCATCCAAAAGTCCTCACTAATGTCTTTAAGTCTCTTTCTGATATTAGTTGGTCATGGGCACCTGCTGGAGCTACCTGGTATGGTCCCCCTAATGGTGCAGGAACTGATGGTAATTCACTCTAAATTCTGATAACTTATGCTGGTGATTATTTGTTTATTCATTTATTTTTTGCTTGGAAAGTGGGATGACTCGAACTTAACACCTTTGTTACAGAGAGTTTCAAGTAATTCTATTTTATTTATTAGCATTTTCTTGTGTGTGTATTGTATAGGAGGAGCGTGTGGATATATGAGTGCAGTAGGAGAACCTCCTTTTAATTCAAAGATTTCAGCAGGAGGCCCCTTCTTTGTTCTGATCTGGTGCAGGATGTGGAACTTGTTTTGAGGTAAAAGAAACTTCATTAACGACAATTTTTATTCAACAATAATTCTTTATCAAATATTTTCTGCATTTATTTTGATCAAAATCATCCAAAATCTAGGTGAAGTGCACAGAAAATGCCGCGTGCTCAGGTGAAAAAGTGACTGTGGTGATCACAGATGAGTGTCCTGGGGGTCCATGCTTAGCAGAGCCCGTTCATTTTGATTTAAGCGGCGCTGCCTTTGGTGCCATGGCTAAGTCTGGTCGGGAAGATCAACTCCGGAATGTCAGTGTCATGAATATTCAGTATAGAAGGCAAGTGTGTGTAGGGGAGAGAGAGAGAGAGAGAGACTATCTTTAATATTTTTCCCAAAATAAGTTACTTCTTTCATTTCAAAATAAGTGAAGTTTTATGGCATGTTCCTTTGCAAATTTTGAAACTTCAACTCATTCAAAATGTAGCCAACTAGTAGTGTTTCATTTTTCTTTCTTTAGGGTGACATGAACATGAACTAATTGTACATCTGGAAAAATGCATGAATATTACAGGGTGAAATGCAAGTATCCCGGAGTGAAAATCGCTTTTCGGGTTGACCCGGGTTCGAACCCGTGGTACTTTTCCACAGCGGTTCAATTTGTAAATGGAGATGGTGATTTGACTGCAGTTGAGGTTCAAGAGGATTCTTCTAAACAATGGCTGCCTAGGCAGAGATTATGGGGTGCTGTTTGGAAACTCAATTCTGGCAATCCCCTAAACGGGCCTTTCTCCATTAAGCTCACTACTCCTTCCAAAATGACCCTTGTGGCCAAAAACGTGATTCCTGCGGGTTGGGTTCCTGGCCGAATCTATCATTCTAAAGTTAACTTTTGATGTCTAAATAGTGTCAATAAACCCTATCAACATTGAATTTGTCCTCACCGAATTTGCGAATAAAATTTCGAAATTCTAAATGATGCTCTTCTCTTTTCCATTTATACTGTGTTTTTTTCATAAAACTCATTTTATTTACCAAAACATTCTTTATTTAACCATTGCACTCAGAATACAACTCTCGAATATATTTTAAGTAAATTTATAAACTTCAAAAAATATACACTATCATATAAGAATACAATGCAACTCCACGCGGGATTAGAGTAGCAATTTCTGAGTGTAATTTGACACCTATGAGTCATTTTCTTTAAAATTCTCTCTCACAAAAGTTGTTCTTTCCCCTTTTTAGAAAGAGAAAGAAAACGAGAGTTAAATTATTAAGAAAAAGGAGAAAAAAAAGATACCACTATATATATATATATATATATATATATATATATATATATATATAATCTAGTGCTTTTCTTCTTCTTTACCCTACCTCCAATTAAGGTAATATTCACCCATTAAGGGTGGAAATAAGTCAGGTTGCTTGTGAATCATCCTATTCTGGGTTGTTTTAACTTGCCTTACATATCTAGTTGAGCAAAATGGTGTATTTTTGTTCGATCGTATAATTAATTAAATATAATATATTTTAATCCCATTTTTTTGTTATTTATTTATATATATTAGGATAAAGTCTAAAATAGTGATCAATATTTATTTATATGTTTGTCTATTTGACTAACAAAGCTGATAGTGTATGGTCCAATAGCCCATAATCATAAAATTCGGAGATCATCAAACCCATTAGGCTACAGACCACGAAGGGCCTCTTGATAAACCTCTACTCGGTCACTCTCTCGTACGAGCACTCTCGATTAAGTCTCGCGACTGCTATTCAATTGAACCTCTCGGTTACTACCGAGTGGTCTCCTTCGTGTAATATCTCTGCATAACAAATTAAGATTATGATCATCTAAAATTTGAATCTTCTCTGATTCTAAGAGTAATCTCTCCTGATAAGAAAAAAAAATCTCCATAATCTCTTCTGACAAGACAAAGAATTTCTATGATAACTTGAATTTCCATTAATCTATAGGATCCTTGTAACACTGAAAATTCGGTATTTAAAAATCTTTATTTAATTATCAACTTTCTTTATAAATTTTTTGAAAAAATCGGATTTTAATTGAATCCCGATTTTTGGAGGTAACACAAAAAAATTTAACGTATTGATTTTTCTATTTCACTCAAGTGCCAAGTATTGAAAATTTTGTCAAATTTTGTTCTTTTGTATAATTCCAAATAATTAGTAAGTGGATATATAAATTATAGTTCATATAAATGGCAAGGATTAAATTGGTTTAGTGGTGTTATATCTTTTTGGAAGGCTTTTGATTCATGAGATCAAACCACTTTAGAACCAATGGACGAAAGAATAAATGAGGAAAAGAAAAGAGAGACACGTCTCCTTGAGAAGGCATGGGACAACTTGTACATGTATTTGGGGCAGGGTAAGTCACCTTGTGCATAGGAGAAGACGACTCCAAAGATTGTACAAGCAGTGTTTTGAGAGCATGAGGACATGAGGCGCCTTGTGCCTTAGGACAAGGCGCCTTGTGAGTGATTTTTGAAGGAACAGGTCGCCTTGCACAAGGTGAGGAGATGCCTTAAGTGGTTATAGAGCATGGTTTCTGCACGTTGAAGACATTGAGGCACCTTGCACAAGTGATAAGGCGTGTGTCATACAGTGCAAGGGTTTTGAGGTGATGCATGGGTGAGGCGCCTTATCTCTTATCATGAGTCGACTCAAGGCTTGAAAATTCATGCAAATTGAGTCGCCTCTTCCAACATGAGTCACCTTGCCTTATGGAATTCTGAATATGCAAGTCACTTTGCCCAAAGGGTGGGTCGCCTTACCCAATCGACTCTTCACAAAAGCAAGATGTAAAATGATCAAGATGCCCTCCAATTTCAACTATAGTTTGAAACTTATGACGTGCAAGATGGTAATTTCACTATCCATTATATCAAAGTTTGAACAATGCTTCAACTCTCCTTTTTCCTTCCTGCATCTCTCGAACACTCTCTTCTATCCCAACATCCTCACACACTCTCCTCCTCATTCTTGATTTCTCTCTCTAGAAAATTAAATACCTTTTATTAAATCACTCAAACCAACTTGCAAATATTTTAAACAACTCAAGGAAGGGAAGATTTAAAGGAAAAATTAGGGTTTTGCTATACAAATAAAAAGTTAGGGTTTTTGAAACCCAATCTCCAAAATCCAATCCAAATCCAAAATTAAGATAATTTCTCCTCCCTAATATTGGATTTAACTTCCTTATTACTAAATTGAATTGTATTGTTGAGATTTGATGGAATTTGAATTGGGGGCTAAAAACCTTAGAAATTGTAAATAGCAAAATTTGGGGAAAAATGAAATAAAAATGGTATTTAGATGAAAATGGCATGTAAATGAACTAATTGGTGAATTTTGAATATAGCTTTTTGGAATGTGAGAAATTAGGGTTTGTGCAAAAATAGGAAAAATTTATAAATCCTAAAAATAATCATGAATTGACATTGAAATTATAATTGTTGGTTTAAGACAATCAATTAGAATTTGAAAAAGGGATTGCATTGGATTAAATTATGGAATTGGGAGTGAATACCCTTCCAAGAGTTGATTGGATGATTATGTTGTATATGAATAAGAAAAATGATTTCAAATGATTTATAAATTGAATTTTCAAAATGAATTTGAAATGGTTTTACATTACTTTGTGAGTGTGGTGTGCCCTGAAATGAGATTGTGATAAATCCATGACTTTTGACATTGATCATTGAGTTATTTGTACCATCTTACATTTGAACACTCATGTGAACCGTAAAAATTTTGCTTTACCTTGAAATTGAGTATGAATTGATTGATGAATTATATTTGATAATATGGTGCTGGGAAAATGACTATAGTCTAAGTTTTGTCACGGATCGGACTATCGGAGAGGCATGGTTAAGGTTGGTTGAAATTTGGCTTAGTTGTAGATGGGTTAGAGAGCCTCTTCAAGCCGCCGTGATAATGTGGTAGTACCCCATGGAACTCTGGACTAATGTCAAGGTGAATGAGATTTTATGAAAAGAAAAACTCTTTAGTGGATCCTATCAATAGCTATTGGTAGGAAAATGTTTTTGGCAAATCTCAAGAATTTTTGAAGAAAATTTCAATTTGTTTGTTGAATTGGAAATTATAAGTCATAGTGAATGTGATTTAAAATTTTATTTTATATGAATGGATTTAGTTATTGAAATCGGATACATTTTGATCTACATGTTTGACATCACCACCCTCACCTCTCATTTATGTGTTATATGTCATTACACTCCATTGAGTATTTTTAAATATTCACTCCTATCTCTCTCTAATTCTTTTCAGAGAAAGTATGGATTTGGATCAATGCTGGTTAGACGAAATCTTTTGGTGACATTCGATAGGTAAAGAAAATGTAAATTTTATTCTTTTGGGATCTAGATCATATGAACCATGGAATGAAAATTTTGTACATCTCTCTATATTTGGATTTGATTGATACTTGTTTTATTTCTCTTTAGACAAGTATTGATGAAATCCTTACTTGAATGATATGAAACTTTGTTTGATTTTTGTTAAAATTTTCTTTTGCAAAACCTATTGTTTTTATTGGAACATTTGGATTTTATTATAAACTTTGAGATATATTTTAAGTTTGTAAATTTATGAGAATATTTGGAAATTGCTGGAATGACCGGGATGGCCAAGTTGTATGCATGCTTGAACAAGGACGGATCGGATCAATCCTTAATGGTGTGATGAGTGCATGCTAAATTATTTTTTATGGTTACATTATTTTGAAAAATTGTGGGATATTGATAAATTCTTTGTGCTATTTTAGTGTATGGGTAGGGATTACATATATACCGAGATAATGCAGCAGTTGTCGCGTGCCCGACGGGAGGATCATAGCATGACAAACCTAAGTTTCCTAAAAATCTTTAACAACAATCCCTATAATTTAGAAAGATTTTCAATGATCTCTTCATAAGATAACAGGGTTTTACATCCTTTAGCAAGAAACATGCCATGTATGCACATGTTACATTTACTAAGCACAGGTGACTCATTTGATACGTTCGATAACTCTATATGCATACATTATACAAAACTAATTTAAGACTCTACTTAGTCTGCTCTCGTTTTCTTTCATTTCTCTTTTTGATTTGAGTGTAGGTGTTTTCTCTACCAAACCAACTCTGACAGGCATTAATAGGTCTTCTCATCTATGAAAGCTCAAAATATGTATCAGCACCGGTTCCCGTTTGGGTCAGCAGGTGGAGTAAAGCCACCTCCAACAATATGTAATGTACATGATATCTAATTCGATTAATTATTAAATAATTGAAATTGAAATCTTATTCTTTCACTTCTAATTCCTAGATTTTGTATTATTTCCAATCCAATATAAATCTCCATATCCATCTAACGAATCTACTGAGGAAAAAGCCATCAACATTATATATTTAATATATATATTAATTAAATATTAATGAAAGAAAACCAAGTAATCTTTTTTTAGCATTTCAAAGAAATAATTAATCGGTCTATCAAAAAATGATCCAAGAAGTTCAAGAACTTCTAGGGATTTTAAAAGAAATAGTAAATGATTTTTAATCCTTTTTCCATGATATGAAATAAATTGATAAAGCAAAAATCACATTTATACAATATGGTAAGGATTTTCCATGCAGGGCATGTTTCACATACTTTCCTAGTTTTAGGCTTGAATTTCTTTTGGCTAATTAGGCAAGTTAGTCACAAGATTGTATTATGAGTAAATTATTAATAATCTACCAAATAATTGGATTTTAAGGAGCTTTTGATGTCTCCTTAACTTACACAAAATATTCTTACATCTAGTTGATCCGATAGTTAAACACTAATATTATTTAAGAATTCTCTCAAAAAATGAGTTCCAATGGTTTTTTTCTTTTTTTTTTTTTTTTTTTTTTTGCGTTGACAATCAAAGAAACTACATGGCCTCTAGGAACAAACTAAAGCTAAATAAAATTGACCAAAGATCGATAGGAATGGCCAGGTAGCCATCCAGCAGGGATGACATTGGTGGCTACAAGAGTCTTGCGAGAGGACAACGTTGTGAGACTGATGGAGAAGGGAACATTCAAATTATATACTGCATTAATACTCCAAACGGCACCATGAGATCTCTGCAACGATAGCGATGCACCATTCACTTGTATCTCAACTTTGCCAAGATCGCCATCTCCATTTTCGTATTCTATTAGGGTTGCAAAATAGAAATCGTTGGAACCTGTATCCACCTTGAAAACTATTGTGCTTTGCTTATAGTCATTGAACTGTGAAACCCACAAAAGAAAAATGCTTGACTACAAAACCCACAAATTCCTTTTTTTTTTTTTTTCAGGTTTTTTTTTTCCAAGAGTCTGAACTCTAGATAATAAAGAAGAAGAGAAAACTCTGTTAATTCCTCTGATATTGTATTTGCAAGTTTCCAGCATTGCGAAGTTGGTTAGCCTGGCCAGGTTTAGCCATGGCACCAAAAGCCGTGACACTCAAATCAAAACGGACAGACTCTTGACGGCATCCGGGGCACTCATCTGTGATCACCACCGTCACAGGAACTCCTGAGCATGCTGGATTCGCCGTGCACCTCACCTAAATCACATAGTAAAATCTCTATTATATAATTTTACAATGCTTGGTTCGAAACAAAAAATATTTATTTGTACATAAGCTCTTTGTTTTGAAATAAAAAAATTAAAAATGTGAAATTCAAATTAAAATTCTATAACTGTAATAATAAAAATAAATTATAGAAATTATAAATTTTAAGATGGAACGATTAGTAATATTTTGTATTGAATTTCTCTTCTTTTTTTTTTCCTTTTAAATCTATACACCAAAAGAGTGAAAATCGTATCATAACCAAAATATTCATGAAAAATAACATTTTTTTTTAAAAAAAGTTATATATTGGACCTGATAACAAACTCCACATCCTTGGCCTCCGCTGTACAAAGAGGGTCCTCCTGCCGAAACCATCGAAGAAAAAGGAGGTTGACCTTCTGCACCTCCATATCCACATGCTTCCCCTGCATGCACAAAATTTGAAAATTTTTAAAATTTTCTTCTCTCAGTAATTTAAATAATAGGATTTACATATCTATTTTCGGGAAACTCTTCAAAATTCAAATCCTCCAGCAGAAAACTTTACCATCACTTCCAAAACCATCGGGGCTTCCCTACCATGTTGCTCCAGCAGGTGCCCATGCAGAAGTGTATGGTAAAACAGAGTACAACGTAACAAGACAACAGAGAAAGTATCCTTTGGTTAATAACAACGTTAACCATAATTAAAATCTATAACTAATAATATTGGATTATTCTAGCTAGGTTCATTTTTAATGGGATTTATTTATAGATGAATAAAATACCATTTTTTTTCTACTGTTAAATAGGGTATGCATTTCAATGCAAGGTATGTTTCATAGACTTTCAGTCTTAGGTTTGAATTTCTTTTGGCTAATTAGACAAGTTAATCACGAGATTCTATTATGAGTAACTTCCAAATATTTGACTTAAGGAGCTTCGATCAACTCACATCAAGGAGCATTACCATGTACGGTTAGAATTCCCCCAATTAGTGTCATGCATTGGAGTAATCTTAGAGAGAGGGGCAGGCACTTGAGCATGGATCCGTGGCTTAAGTGCCGTGGTGCACTTTGTAGAGGAGTGAGGGGTCGGGGCCGCCTGTACACTTTCCTCCTTTTTTGAATGCCTTTCGTTGGGTTGGGTCCCTCCTATATAGAGAGAGTCCAATATGAGTCTAGCCAATTATGATGGAGAGAGGTGTGTATGAGTTTTCATTTGTACAGAGAACAATTTGGCACAACTCGGTTCTTTTGGCCCACGCCAGTGGTAGGTTGTTAGCGCACAATATAAACCCTGAAAAATCATTTCCTTCTCTAAACTTGTTTTTTTTTTTAAACCAAATAAAAAAAAAAAAAGGGGGGATAAAAAAAGAGGTTAAAAAAAATTTTTTTTTAAAAATAAAAAAACCAAACCCAAAAAAAAAATTTTTTTTTTAAAAAAAAATTAATTTTGAAATTCATAATTCTCACCCATCTTTTGTATAATTTTGGATCATATGGCTCGGAGAAGGTGAAGAACTTTTCCACATAATTTACCATAACAAGTTAGTATAAGAAGTACAAAGCATAAAGCTTTATCATAGTTATATTACTATATTTTTGTATTACAACATTAATATCAACTTAGATTATACTTAGACATCAAAGTTGACAATGGAGCGATAACTTTGGCCAGGTTTCCAATCGGAAGGAATCACATTATTAGCAACAAGAGTCTTTCCTGAGTCCGAAGTTAATCGGATCGAAAACGGGGCTTGCAATTCGGATCCGGAATCAAGTTTCCAAACAGCACCCCAAGACTGTTGCATGGGTTGCCACGAGACAGAGTTCGATGCTTCTCTGAGGTCTGCTCCCCCAATATCACCATCTCCATCTTCAAATTCAATCGCAGTTGCAAAGTAATTGGAGTTGGAGCCTGAGTCCACGTTGAAGGTCACAGACACTCCAGGGTAGTCACACTCAACTCTGCAAGAGTATTATTTAACACAAGATAATTGTGACATTTTTTTCTTAGCCCAAGCATTAATCATTTGCTACTTAACGAGCATGATGTGGGAAAGGGCAGAAAAAATATACAGACCTTTTATATTGTATCGGCAAGGTTCCAACATCTCGCAGTGCATTTTCCTTGCCAGAAATAGCCATGGCTCCAAAGGCAGTGCCACTCATATCAAAGTGAACCGACTCCGCAGAACAAGCACCTCCTCCAGGACATTCATCTGTGATTACTACTGTAACAGGATTGCCTGAGCACGCCGCATTCTCTGTGCATTTCACCTGCGTAATGAGGTCCCCTATAAGCCCAACTTTTATGTACTCCTTTAAATTACAGGCTTTGCCAAAATAGATTGAACCACGACAACAATTATAATTTAAAATTATAATTTGAGACATGTTAATATAAAAATATCATTAAAATTTTTTATAATATTATTTGTTTTATACAAATTATAATTTCTGCTCTCAACTGATTCGTGTATGTTATACTTGGCTCTTTCCTAATTTGATCCCCGCACAAGATGATTTATGAACACTTTACCCAAAAATCACACCATCATTCTTTATTAATTTAGTACGAGTTTCTTTTTATCAAGCTTCATGACAGGTAGAGGTTCACCTGATAGCAAGCGCCACATCCTTTTCCAGAGTTGAACAAGGAAGGGCCTCCTGCTGATACCATGGAAGAGAAAGGAGATTGCCCCACAGCAGTCCCATATCCACATGCACCACCTGCAATGCAAATTCTCAAACAAATTAAAACATGAACACTTGAACTTCTCTCTCTCTCTCTCTCTCTCTCTCTCATTACCATCACTTCCTGCACCGGTGGCGGCTCCGTACCAGGTAGCACCAGCAGGTGACCAGTCAGAGGAGTAGGATTGAACCTTTGAGACATTAATAAGTTTAGGATGGAAGCAAGAACCAGACTTCATTAACGAAAACAAAAGGACAGCCAAAACTACAAAATCTAAAAGTGAAGAATAAGGTTTTGTTTGAAAAAAAGCCATTATCCCTATTGTACCAAAAGAGAAAATGATAGGAAAGTAGTGCTTATATTTTATAGACTTTTCTAGGTTTGGTGGATCTTCGGGTCATAAACTGGCTAGTATTTATAAGCATAAGGGCCGGGGGGGGGGGGGAGAGGGGGGGGAAGAGAGAGAGAGAGCGCGCGCGCGGAGTTGCATGGCTTTTTCTACATGGTATCTAACTTTTTCAAGGAAGGCCATGTGTTAGAATGCTGAAAATAAGCATTATGACTTTTCATTCTCTTAAAGAAAAAGCTAAAGTAGGAAGTCTACACAAATGGAACATTCTTCTTTGCAGTCCTATAATTGTTTGCATTCTCTTATCCTTCTTTGGGCCACGAATCAACATCACCATTACGAATGGGAATAGTACCATAGTGCCATTATTGTTGATTATACAAATGCTTACTTGATATAGCATTGAGCATTCATATTTTTTTTAAATAAGGTTTTGTTTTAAATCTTGTGTATAAAAAAAAAAGATTGAGAAAGTTTTATTCTTTGAGAGTCAATTCATATCAAATCAAATTTAATCAAATTTAGTATGATTAATGGATATTGATAATTAATAAAAAAAAATCGTTGATTATTACTACCACATTCATTCAAGATACTACCTTTAAAATTTACCAAACAATTTTCTTAAAATATTTTTCTATTAATTTATCAATATAAAAGGTTCTATAAAAAAGGTGGAAAAAAAACACCCAAACAAGAGGACAAAACACAAAGCGGTTAACAGTTGCCCATTCTGACAGTTACATCCAGTGGGACCCATACAATTGACCTAACTGCTATTTCTTTCTGTGGGCCCCATATTTGGCCGTTAGCACCGGTTTTTTCCACACAAGATTTGGAGGCAAATCCGAAATTAGATTTTCCCGAGACCATGGCGTTAATGTTGGTTATTGGCCGTTGAATATCTCGTCGCGATGTCCATCCTACGGCCTCCATCGCATCAATCAAGAAATGTTTTCACAATCAGCAAGAACAACGGACCGGAATGTGCGGCTTGTATTGTGTGGTTTCATGAAGGCGACCAGCGTGAAGTCATTCCCAAATTTTCTACGGTGATGACGCCATCTAAGATTTTGATCTAATGGTTTTTATTTTCTAATAATCAGATCACAAAATATCAAAGGTGGAGGCATTATTCACCCGCCCTTCAAGCCATAAATAAATAATATTTTAAATAAATTTTATATATGATAAAATTAAACATACGAGAGTTTTATTTTTAAGTATTTCATCCGACTCAAATGGGATTTAATCGGGATCAATATGATTATCAAATATCGATACTTTAAAAAAAAATTATGCTTTTATCAATATATATTTTTATATATTATATGTCATAATATTTAGTTGTGGGTATTTCAACTTATCTTACTATTTTTCATATTTGCATAAATTATGAAGCAAACAACAAAGCATCAATTCCAATAATGTGAAGGGATTATATGGCAAAACGAGATTATATAATTATTTTTTATATTTTTATTTAGTAATGATACATAATTTATAATTTTGTATTTGCGGTAAGTTGTTTTATTTGCGTTTAGTTGAGCTATAATACTTGAGTGCCGCTAATATGTGTAAGGAATTCGCTAATATGGATAAGGAATTATAGCATTTTCCTGATCTTGTTTGGTTTGGTAAGTTACTAAGACTTTGTGAAAATGGTGTTGCCAAAACTCACATGATTAGGTCTGGGAGAGTTCTTAACATACGTAACTTTCTTTTGTGTATGTGGAGAGAGAGAGAGAGAGAGAGAAAACAAAACTTTGACAGGTGAAACAGTACTCCAATGCGACTATAATGACATGAATAAAACTAAAAGAAAATAAAGTTTTCATTCACACCAGTTCTTTTACGCATAAATTTCTACTTGCTTTCAAAATCCGGTAACTTCAACCCTATTTTGTATTTTTTATAACAATTGGAATTCAAAATTATATTCTAATTAATTTGATTCGAGCGTTGTTGGATCCAATTTTGACAAAACTCTCCCGACGTAATATTTTTTATTTCTAAATTTCAAATCTAAGATTTGATTAATGAATAGAACGTCATTATCTATTAGGCCCACTAGCCATTAATGTAACTTCAACCCTATAAACAAATATTTTTTGCACTTACATCCATTATCTCCAATTCTGGATTGGACTAATCCATCAACACAAACAGTTCAAAGAAGAAAACTGTTTCCACGAACAGCTAAAGACCCGTGTGCAAATTCTTGGGTAAGTAATGGCTAATGGGTCATCTCGTCAATATGATTTTATTGTGGGCTAAAATAATAAATTGGATAAACTTTTTGTTCCCTTCGTACCCCTAAACCTGAAAATGTGAAATCAAACCCAATATAAAACCCACAAGCAGACGCGGACAAGCTATTGAGGCCAACAATGACCTTCTATAGATGGCCCATTGGGCTAGGCCTTTCTAAACTTGGGCCACTCTCTTCTCCCTAAATCATTTAATCATTGACCGGTACGTAGAGACACACAAAACTCTTTTAGATTGAGTGATCGGAGCCTCTATTTTTTTAATTAAAAATATCAAGTTCGAATCTTGAGAATTGAGAAAAAGAATTTGAGAGAATCAACTTTTTGATGGATCTCACAGTACTCAAAATGGATTAATCTAACAACCAACGTTGGTTGGGTCAGTTAGAAAAGAGTTGAGTTTCCTTAACCATGATCGTGAGTTCGACTATTCATGGGTACGGAAAAAATTACATTTGGAGACCTCCCCTAAAAGGGTCGATAGTAGGTCGATCTGGATTAGTTAGGGCGAAACTCCGGATACTAGATGAAAAACCAAAAAAAAAACTTGGTAAAAACCAAAAAACAAAGATATATATATATATCAATCATTGATGAAGAACTTTAGAAAAATAAATAAATAGAAAGTCATGATTCCATAATTCCTTTTTGAAAAAGAATACGGAAGGATAATATTTTTGAGTTAGGAGAGTGTCGGGGAGGAGAACCAGACGCAGAATAGCACAAGAAAAAAGGGATTAAATAAAAATATCAAATTGATATAGACCCAAAGCAAAAGTTTATAATTAAGAGCCAACTAAACATTTCTAAATTCTTTAAGGACAAAAAAGTACCAAGGGTGATGCATTCTCTCTCTCTCTCTCTCTCTCTCTCTCTCTCTCCCCCTCCCCCTGTGTGTGTGACAACCCCTTTTTGTAATTTTTGATACTTGTTTTCGGTTGTTGGGTGGTGTAGGGGTTTCATCTTTTAATTTTGATTTGACTCTTCGGTGAATAGGAGATGAGTTGTGAATGGCCAAAAAGCGAATTCGGATTAGCTAAAAAGATGGGACGAAAAGAAGACAATTCTAATGTTTTATTTTATTATTAATATAAATATATAAAACAATAAATAGAAAGAAATTTTATGATGGAAGAGAGAGAGAGAAGAGATGAAGGATATGATAGGATTAAGATGAATCCAAGTATCAATAAGTTTTTAATTAGTATCGTTTTTTATAAAATACACCTGCACAAAATGTTTTTCAACTTATGGGGTAAGATGAGGATTCTTATAAAATTTTTAAATTCGACTCTTTTTAAGTATAAAAAAATTGGATAAATTCAAGTCACAATACAATAATTTAAGCAAAAAAGAAAATGTGGGTTGAGCCGTTGAGGGCTCTCGACGAAAGCAATTGCAAAAAAAATAAAAAAAGATAATTAGAGGGTTATGCTGAGGGGTTAAGGGACAAGCTTTAGAATTTAGACTTAATCGATAGATACAACTTAGAACTAAGACTTGAAAAATGGAGAGTGGAGAGTATTATGTTGGCTAGCCACTTAGAGAGACTTGGTCGGAGACAAGCATAACACCAAACACATTATGCCCTCATATTCCAAATGGGGTAATATGATATGATTGAGATCGTAAACCCACCAAGTTTCTTCTTTCTTTCTTCTATTTGTTCTCTCTTTCTCTCTCTATGTATGTATGTATGTATTCTATCTATATATGTGTAAATATATATATTTCACCGCCATTTTGTCATCATGCATATTTTGTCTTTTTAGGTACACAACATGGGTTCTAAAAAATTGAGGTTCCTCATAATTAAGGTCGCAAAACTTGGTGGGACTTGTTGCTTGATTTTCTGAGCAGCCGAGTTTCCCTCCTAGCTTACTATTTATTTATTTATCTGAATCAAATTTGATTCTTTTTTTTTAAGTTTGGTTTAAGGTATAAAGAATGATTTTAAATTTAATTTTTACGTTTGAGAGGTTATATTTGATAAATAAATATATTTAATTTTTACGTTTAAGTAGGTAATTTTTTAAAAAAAAGTATTAGTTGAGAAGAATTTTGATTTATTGAGAAAAAAGAAAATAGGAGTTCTCAGAAGATTTTCTTGTGTACACCGGGGAAGGAAGTATCTATGTGTAGTATTAGTACTACGTTGGAAATGAAAGCGGAGAAATGGTAATTAGCATAAACTATTTTCCTAGTCTATAGAAGAAAAATAAACACGATCAAAAATCAAAAGATACAAGATGGGTCTGCAACCTGTGACTCAAATCGCACGAAATTCAATCAATCAACATCGTACGGCTGAGTTTTTTTCCTTTTTTTTCACATAAAAGTATAAAAATTTAAATATGAAATGCTCATAGATTAAAAGAGGATATGGTAATTATTAGATCGTTGTCCGAAGGCATAGACGGCTATGATTGTACGATCAAAAGAACCAACTTGACCGACGGCGACGGCGATATTTTATGGGGCCTAGAGATTAATGTAGGCCAACGTCATATCTCCGGTAGTTCTCTCCCCTCCCTTCCGCCCTCTGCCCTCACATATCTATTTTGTTTGTAGGGTCTCTTGTGAAGTAAGGACAGTTTTGCATTGTTCCCTTCACTAGCCAGACGTGACATTGCATTCCAGTAGTAGTTGAGATGGATATTAGTGTCTAATGTTATTTTTACAATTTTTTAATAAAGCAAAATTGTTTTCCCTATCTATTTTTATAATAATAAAAATCAATTACTACATTTTAAAAATATTTTTCAAATAAAATTGAAAAATATACATAATAATTAACCTAATTTGCATATCACAAAAACGAACAAAATTATGTTAGTCCATTTTTTGATTCTAATTTTTTTAAACTTTAGAGATTAATTAACATCGAGCCGCTAAAAGGGTTTTATAAAAAGAATTTTTGCAAGATCTGTGTGTACGAAACAATGGAATAATTTTTATTTTATTTTATTTACAATCTTTGTTATGTTCAGTTATTAATATAATAGCGAAAGGACCGAATAATCAAATTAGAGAAACTGCAATTAGAACAAAGCTTTTCTCATAAAGTGAATGAGCAATATTAAGCAGTGCTACAACCAAAACATTCACCATCCTTCATGGAAAAATTTAAATTGGTTGTGTGACTTCACTTGCATATTTGCAAATGCTGCATAAATATTTATTTACAAATAGACAAATTCTTTTAAATTTTATTTTACACAAGTGAAGAAGATGAAAATGAAATGGCTTCACCCAACTCTTCACCTACCCTATGTATTTCATGGGGCCAGCAACATTAAATGAATGGTTGCAGATTTATATGGTAAAAGAAGAATGGAGAGTGACAAAATTATTATTATTATTATTATTATTATTATTATTATTATTATTATTATTTTGTACATATGATATGACATTGTATCTCCAAATAAAATCCCTGAAACAAGGCATTATGCCTTTTCACTTATTTAATGTAGGATTAGGTGCTTGTTTCTCTTAATGTATACTTTGAGGACAGGATGAACTAAACTCTAATAACATGTTATAATCATTTGTTCTCTATCTTTAGAACCACCACTTGTCCTCCATCATTTCATTGTATCGATCATATTCCCTCTCTCTCTCTCTCAATCGAACATTTTCCCACAAACTAATATCCGAAATTATTTTTTAACTAATCCAATCTTCTAATATATATATATATATATATATGCATACATTGTTTCGATCATATTCCCTCTCTCTCTCTCTCTCTCGATGGAATACTTTCCCTCCAACTAATATCTGAAATTGTTTTTTAACTAATTCAATTTAAATTGTGGTCGCGGGAGTGCTCCTCCGATATATATATATATATATTTTATTTTTAAGGTTTAAAACTAAATTTTGATTAAAAAACTCAATATCTTTTCTACTATCTCAATTGTCCATTGATTTCTCTCTTTATGGAGTTGTGCTTTTGTGAGTCCCACGCAAAATTGAGATTAAGTTCAACAATTACTAGCATAAACATAATCTCGGAGATTAGAGCAACAATGTTGTTCGAAAGATCAATCAACTATCATGTTTCCCAGGGCTTATATTCTTGACAATCAATTTAGTCTAAAAAATTATGGTTTTTATCTCCTTGACTACTCTTTGTAATCGTTAACACTTTTGTTTAGAGTATTTTTTATTAAGGTAAAAGGATCATAATAGAAATTTATTTTGCAAAATAATGTAAAAGGGTTTTTCATAGTATAAGATACAATATCATGTTTGGCTAGCATTTTTGTCTAAAATACTTGGCCAACACTGACTAATTTATTTATTCAATTACAATTTAGTAGTTATAATCAATTATTTTAAATATAATATTAAAATTTACGATCATGTAATTTGTGTATATAATGATATATTTATAGAGAGAGATGTAAATATATTTCACATATATATAGACACACACACATACACACATAGCATAGATTACCAAACTGTTTCTTTACGATACAGTTAAAAATTAATTACAATCTAATATTTATATTAAATATTTATCATTTTTACAGAATAGTATAACCTCTAGTTTTACAAGTATTAAGATCGCGATTTGATTAATTTTTCTGTCAAAAGAATTTTGCAATTTTTGTAAGATAAATAAATGAATGAATTACAATTACTAGGAAAGGGTTTTTTTTTTTTTTTTTTTTACATAGTTATTTTCTGCTTAATAAACATTTTTTGGTGGGATAATAAATATCAAGTTGAGATTTTGTAATAATTCTCAAGATATGACAATATAAATGTGGAATAAATTTAGTCACATTCCAAAATTTACGTTTATTCGATTTAATGTCTAGATACTGATATCTTTTAAATAAAATATTGAATTGAAAAATTATGTATTAAAAAAAATTATTAAAAGAGTTTTATCCTTTAAAAGTTTAATTTGAATCAAATCGAATTTAATTGAATTCAACTTATTTATTAGACACTCTCAATAGTTTATATATATATACACATATATATATATATATATTATAAAAAATCAATAAGAAGAGAGATATTGCCAAAACAAGCTATTTATGATATGAAAATCAGCAATGTCATAAAAATAACACAAAAATGGTGGACACATCTCAACCATGTCCTCTGGCTTCATTTATTAGATCATATGAACTCTGTTTTGGCCTCCGATGAATATTTTAAAAATTCTGCTGCAATTTCACAACACCCAAAATAAATGATCCTATAACTCCTCTAAGATTTCACAATACCCAAAAGTAATAAATCTATGCCTGTGAATTTATCAAAATTTAATTCTATTTGAGAGAGAGATTTGAAGCAAAATGAATATTTTTGGAAATCAAAAATATTTTTTTATTCTCTTCTTAGTGCATCCATCCTTTGTTATTATTTTTCAAAATCAATATTTCTAAAATAAGAAGTACAAAAAAGAGAAATTGTTTCACTAAGAAAAATAAAATAAGAATATTTCAAATAAAAAATACCCGATTAACATAACATTTTCTTTAAAAAAAATATCAAAAGGGACATTGGTTTGAATCTTATTTATTCCATTATCTTAAAATCACACGTAAAAGCAGAGTTGCGGTTTTATTGCATAATTTAATTTTTTTCTTTGGATAAATTATCGGTATTCGATAATTATATTAAATCTAATTAAATTTGATTCGAGTCAGGTTAGACTTTTAAAGGGAAAAGGTCATTTCTCCATGCACAAAATTTGGATTCGAGACCTTACTTAAAATATACCAATACTAGTCGCTAGACCATCCAGACGTCGATTGTAATTTAATTTCATCTCAAGATAATAATGAGAATTTAATAACTTCTTTTCTATTAAAATTGAGATTTTTTTTTTCACTCCCATAAGCTAAAATCTCAAAATAATACCATAATCAAGAAATCATGACATTTTCTTGTAAGTCATACATCTTTGGGGCTTTATTATGAAAAGGGCACAAAACCAAACGAAATTAAAATCTGAAATCTTTACAATCTTATTTTGTACATAGATGCACCTTATAACAAATATTGCCCAAAAGTTTATCTCATGAAAATCTAATAAATAATTATTTACAACATAATTCTTGCAAGCTGATTGTATCTTCTTTCTTCCCTTTGCCTTGATTTAATTTCTTCGGCACAACGTAGAGTTCTTTCTATATGATAAGCTCCTCCAATGCTCACTTCTCTCTCTAAATGACAACAATAGCTCTCAAAAACACTTACATTAACATGTAATTTGAAACCAATTAAGAACAAAAATTTGAATTCCAGTTTGTTCAATTCGTTTGTTGTTAGTCCCCCAACTCGTGCAAAATAAGAATTCCTATAATTCCTGCAAGAGAAAAACAAAATATGAGCATTAAGGTTAGACAACTGAATAATAGGAACCATAGTAGTAAAAATGTGGTATTTTGAATGTTAAGCATCATCATATCCATGGGGGGGAGAGAGAGACAGAGACAGAGAGACTTACTTGTCTTCAACATATTTAGATGCCACCATGATTGTGGTAATGAGGAACCTATGAACATTCCTAGCAATGATGCGAAAGCCAGGATGATTTTGGCAAAAGCGATCAATATAAATGTAAGCAACAACGAAGACGGATGGACCAGCTCTTGTGTATCGGAAAATTCTCTCCAGATAAGATTGAATTGTAATGTCGGGTGTCTTGTGACACTCAAAAACTCTGGTTGTGGCATCTCTACACAAAGCCCACCCACAATTTTTGGTGATTCTCTCATTTCTTGCCAAATTTCTCTCAATAAGTGATGCTAGAACTGAGATTACTAAAGGGGTGTTTGAGTCAATTTGGTATGAGTATGAGAATACATCGGATCGAAGCTTTCTCGGTGATATGTTGGAAAGCGAATCCATTTTGGAATATGTTGTAATTTTAGTATATGAAATAAGAAATGAGAGAGAGAGAGAGATTGTGTGTGTGATGAAAGTGAAGGTTTTTTTGAAATGGGGTTTTGATGGTTTGATTGAGAGGCTGTGATGGAAAATGAAATTCTGAGAGACAGAGAAGAGAGGGGTTTATGCTTTGAAAGGTGGGAGGTTTTGGGGATCATTTATACAAGGAGGGATATTGTAGAACATGAGGGGGGAGAGAGAGAGAGAGATTTGGAAAGGGTATGGAAAGTGAAAGAAAACAAATTAAACAATTAAAGCTATTTGATTTGCCATCACTCTCTTATTATTTTTTGACAAAGGCAAAGTACGGACAAGACAGCTTGCCTTCTTCGTTGTATATTTTCATTGTCGTATTATGAGTCACTGATTTTTAAATATGTTAATTTATTTAAATATATATATATATATTTGAGTTTTGATTTCTCTAATGAAAATTTGGTCTAACCTAATTTTGTGTTAAAACTTGTTTTGACCCTAATTTCTAAACCCTGACCACTTGGCTCTGCCTAATTAATTAAATTTTATTTTTATCTTTTAATTTATATTTAAACTCAATTTTAAAAGTTCTTTAAGCAAATGTATTATAATTAATATTGTAGAAAAAGACAAGAGAAATACGAAGTCCAATGGCTCTTTCTACTCCCTCTCTCTCTCCCTCCGTCATTAAATTTTAATTAGGTAAAATACTCGCCGACAGTGGGATGGATGCAGAGATTTGATAAACTGGTGCAATGTAAGTTAATAGCGGCAACTATTCAATTATCTGAAAAATTTTAAAATACCAGGGGTTGTGTTGGGTTTTTTGGTATTTGGAAAATAAATTTAAATTATAAAAAAAAAAAATTAAAAAAAAAATTTTGTTTTTTGGTTGGGGGGATTTTGTGGGGAAGTTGGTTAAAAAAAAAAAAATTTTTTTTTTTTTTATTTTTTTTTTTTAAAATAAAAAAAAAAAAAAATTTAAAAAAAATTTTTTTTTAAAAAAAAAAAAAATTTTTTTTTAAAAAAAAAAAAAAAAAAAAATTTTATTTTTTTTTTTTTTAAAAAATTTTTTTTATTAAAATATTTTATAAAAAAAAAAAAAAAAAAAAAAAAAAAAAAAAAAAAAAAAAAAAAAAAAAAAAAATATTTAAAAAAAAAAAAAAAAAAATTTTTTTTTTTTTTTTTTTTTTAATTTCGAAAAGTTTTTTTTTTTTTTTTTTTTTTTTTTTTTTTTTAAATTTTAAAATAAATTTTAAATTTTTTAATAAAATATTTTTTAAAAAAAAAAAAATTTAAAAAAATAAAAAAATTTTTTTTTAAAATAAAAAATAATTTTTTTTTTTTTATAAGGGGTTTTTTTTTTTTAAAAAAAAAAAAAAAAAAAAAAAAATTTTAAAAAAAAAAAATAAAAAAAAAAAAAAATATTTTTTTTATAATATTAAAAAAAAAAAAAAAAAAAAAAAAAAATAATATAAAAAAAAAAAAAATTTTTTTTTTTTTTGAGGAGTTTTTTTTTTTGGGGGGTTTTTTTTTTTTTTAAAAAAAAATTTTTTTTTATTAATAATATATTATTTTTTTTTTTTTATTTTTTTTTTTTTTTTTTTTTTTTTAATTATTTTAAAAAAAAAAAAAAAATCGCATAAATTATAATATAATCATATAAGTAAGTATACGATATGAAATAAAATATAATAGTGTAAAAGAATTCATATAATCGATTCAATTTAGTGAGATAAAGTTTTAGTAATTGGTTTTATTGATTTTGATTTATATTTTTATTTGTTTTAATTAAAAATATACATAAATATAACAAACAAAATAAGAAACAAACCGAGAGAAATAAATGTGAACACATTCATTTAATGTTTTATTGTAGAAAAAATATCCCAAATTAGCTGTGATCTGGTAAGATTTTGATTCAAGCTTTAAAAACAGAGGAAATTTAATATAAGTTTAGGAGTGAGTCACACGTGCACTTGGTGTGTACCAACAGTAAGCTCAGTAATAACAACTTTGTTTCTTGTCGTTTTCCCAAAGTGAGAAGGTTCTTTGAAAATTCCTCTTGGTCTTGGAGACTGCCAGAAACAGCAGCAGCACTGAATTTAGACAAATGGAGGAAATCTTTTTTCTCTTTTTTTTTTTCCCTTTAATTAATTAATTGATTTAATTAATGATTTTGGTGTATGGAATGAACAACTCATACTAGCTCACATGGGTATTTAATTTTTTTTTTTTTTAAATTCATAGCACGCAAGAGTAGCACTTATCTTGACACTTGCAGAAATTTGTGTCAACATTTATGTATACTTTTATGTGAGTTATTATTTTTTTTTAATTATATAGAGATTTAAATCTGTAAATTTTAAATGAGAGAGAAAGATCTAGATTATATCCTTGAGGACATTTATTACTTTCTTCATGTCATGGTAATTAGCCTGACCAAACTTCAAAATTAAACCGGAACGAATTCAAAATTGTATGTCATGTGACTTATATAGATTAAAGAACATAATCAAAATTGATATCATGATTTAATTCTGATTCTAGTTCTAATTCGTTTGAGTCTGTCTTAATAATTAGAATGGAATGGTATCCAAAAAAATAAAAAAAAGCCCAAAACATACAGGGGAGAAATGAAGAATTAATCAAGAATTATCCGATGGCGTTATTAAAGCGCACGAAGTTTGCATATTTGCCGCTCCTTTTTTCTAAGTCATGTCTTTCTGACCTATTATATATATATATATATATATAGATTTACAAAGAAGATATTCTAGTTTTCTTCTTATATTTATAAGGAGGCTTGTAGATGCACTTAACATTGTTGTCTTTCCGGGATTGTGCCCTACTTGGTTTGGGATCACATTCTTCATATGTCCTCCCTCTCTTGAATGGTGTCGGGAGACTACCAAAAAAAGATTGGTTGGCTCGAAATTGCCGGTTTCACGCTCTCCACATGTGCTTTCCGTAATTTATTTATTATGTGTACACACTTTGGATCATTTGGAAAGTTCGCTAAAAGAGTGTCTTTGATGATACCACTTTCTATTGAAAAAGTGTTTCTACCATTGCCTCTAGTTATTCTCAGGTTGGGTTGCTGGCATTTGCTGCTGGGTCTCAGCCCCTCCTTGCTCAGGTTGGTGGATGAGATAGGAGTCCCTTCTCTGGGATTTTATAAGATGAAAGGTAATGGCTCTTAGATCTTACTTCTTGTTTGGTCGGGGCCCAGAGTCTTCTCCTAGTTTATGGGTATGTGGGTTTATGGTGAATTTGGAGTTATCAAATATTTTTACTGTAGAGTTATGTGGTGCCAGGGGAAAATTCGTCTTCTGAGTTGTACAAAGTTCTTCCCTATTATCATTGAAATTGACTCGGCCAAGCTTGTGTTGGCTCTTTCCTCAGATGTAACTCCCTTCCATTCTGATTTCCATATTATCTAGGAATGCCAATATCTAACTCATCGTATTTTCGTACGTCGGATACTTTTTGTTCGCAAAGAGAGAAAGCTGGGTCATCGGTCCCTTCTGGACTCCATGAGTGCTTCTTTCCTCCCACTGAGATGTATCGCTCCTTGAAACATGACATTAAGGATATGATTTCTTTTATAGACTAATTCACCCCATTCGCTTTTGTCACAAAAAACATTATTTTATTTTTTAAAATTAAGTAATTTTTATTTTACTATATTAATTTTAAAGTGGAATATTAGAAAATATTGTATATTAAGCTAAATTAGAAATTGATTTAATTTTAAAAACATTTAAATTTCTTTATTTTTATATCTTCATATTTATAATAATGATTTTTTAATAAATCTAACATATTGATGAGACATGGCTCAATACTTAATCAAGTAGACGTTTGAAGGGTCCAAACCCATGTGGCCAACAGTACGAAAGGATCGCTCCCTTGAATTAACCGATCGAACAACTACCAACCGATGGGCAAATACAACTCGGTACTCTCGAATGACTATTCTCAACAGTCATTCAATCGATCTACCGAATGGTTTCAGTCATCCCGTCTCCCGAATGGTAGGGCCTTAGTTGCCCGGTCTACTGAATGAGATTTATCAATTGAGATTTATCTCTCCGGATGGGCACTTAGCCCCTGGTCTTCCTAACGAATGAACAACCTCCAAAGGGTTCACGATGATTGACAATCGACAGGAAACCAATGATCCAACTGAATCCAATAAGGGATTAGAACGTCCCCATACCATTGGTTTCTTGTTTAAAAATGGTTCTCTTCAGATCTTATTGATAAGAAAAGAACCTCACAAATCTCGTAACTTCCCATGCGATAACGATTATGAATATTTCGAAATATTTAAATCTGAGATCTCCGACCTTCTCCGCAAGGAAAGTAGGGTTATAACGCCCCGAAAGCACACAACTCCATTAGGTATAAGACACTTTCAGACCTTCTAAGTTAGATACGCTCTCTTGGCCTTACACACAGGACACACTGGTCACAGGAAATCTCTCACTTTCTAAAACTCTCAATCTGTTTTATTATATTCGAAAACCGCTCTTTCTGATTTGAGCGTCGGAACCTCCCCCGTCGGATCACCTTTCGACGGTTTTTACAGGTTTTGCATTCCATCGACGGTAACCGTTCGAGTCATCAAGGAGCCGGTATCTATGGAGTCATAACTCATCTCCAACATAATGACGTCGTCTGTGGGAACAGACTAGAGCAACCACCTTTGTAAGACCGACAAATCGAATACGCAACTATACCTCCAAAGAGAAGAACCACGACAATTTTGCGGTGCCTAATCACTCCATTCGTGATCGTGTGGTTTCTCCCCGACCATCTCACCTGGAGCAGGTCCTACAATTTGCAATTCAGGAACAACCGATCATGGCCCCTGCGCCAGAACAAGTTAGCCATCCCCAGATGGAAAAGCAGAAATCAAAAATCCAAAACATGAGCAAGCAACTAGAAGGTCTCAGCCGAACCCTTAATTATGAGGGCCAGTCATCCGCCGAGGGATCCAAGTATCTCCGGTGACAATCGTCACCCCGCACCACGAATTATCCGAAACTTCCTGTCGTGACCCAGATGACCTGAGAAAACAGATCAAGCAACTCGTGGCTGATGAACTCAAAAAAGTAGGAGCGAAGAAAGACGAGCATCTCTTTTGCTCCTCAGGGGCGACACCTTTTGATACGAAGGTTTTCATGGAGCCCATGCCGCAGGACATACTCTTACCTCCTATGAAGAGGTATGACGGAATGACCGACCCTCGCGATCACATGGCACACTTTGTGACATGTGCAAACATTTTCCTACTTCTCTCAAAGGGAATGCGCTGACATGGTTCAACTCACTCTTACCCTTCAGCATCCAGACTTTCTCCCAGCTTCACCAAATGTTCGAGACCCACTTCGTGATCAGTTGGAGAGCCAAGAGAAAGTCCATATCATTTTTATCGATACACCAGAGAGGTGACGAATCCCTAAGGGATTTCCTAGAGAAATTTAAGACTGAGATGATAAAGATCCCGACTCTGGATCACTCCATCGCACTAGCTGTGCTACTAACTGGGCTACAGTATTCGGGCATGAAAACATCAATCATAAAGAATCCTCCGGCCACCATCCAGGAATTTTACGTCCGAATCGAGAAATATATCGTTGCTGAGAATGTTGAGATGTTCGATCATAAAAGGGACAGATCTGTTCGAAATAAACGTAATCGGTCACCTAGGAGGTCAACATCGAAGAACAACCGAGTAGGTCTCCCCCCTTCGCAGGCTATAATAACTATATCCCTCTGAATGAGACCCCTAGCCGGGTTTTATCTTTGATCAAAGATAAGTCGTACGTCCGGTGGCCTCCACAATTAACCAAAAATGACCCCAACAAAGACAGAACCAAGTACTGTCATTTCTACTGCAATTATGGTCACACAACTAATAATTGCAAGAAGTTAAAAGACGACTTAGAGTTCTTGGTGCATCATAGGAAGCTGCAAGTGTTCATCAGTAGGGAGGAAAGAAACGCTCCCATCATTCATCGGTACGGATCGTCACGACGCGACAGGTAAGGGGATCGACAAACTGTTCAGCCACCAGCCAAAAGAAGAGACGGAGTAATACTCCATGTCCAGGATGGGCACATCCTTCAGAAACTTTCCTCTTCCTTGGATATTACGGATTTTTAGGAAAATCTGTCGGGAAACAAGACAGAATGACTAGTTGCGTCGATCTTCTATTCCCCAAAGTCACCTCCTTCTGCTTCACAAGAAGTTCTAGCAACAGATGCCAATAAGTAGCCCGGGGACAAAAGGCCTATCATTGGTTTCACGAACGAAAATCTAGTCAGGGTGGACCCGAATAGTCACGACCCCCCCATAACGATTGCCAGGATTAGGTAGCACGAGGTCAGAAGGATCTTTATTGATCAGGGGTTAGAGTGTAATCTTCTATACTAGGATGCTTTCAGATGAATGAGGTTTATTTCTGCCCATCTCCAGTCCCACACGGGCCCTGTCAAAGGGCTCTTAGGCAAATTGATATACCCCAAAGGTATTATCTCGCTCCTAGTTACCTTTGGTTTACCTCCCAATCATGCGACAGCTCCTATTATATTCAACGTGGTGGATCTCTCTTCACTCTACAACATCATTCTGGGCGGGTCGAGTTTGAACGCCTTGGAAGCTCTACCCAGCACTAAACACATGCAGATCAAGTTTAGAATTCCACTAGGGATCAAAACATTGTCATGCGATCTGGAGCTTTCGACTTCTACCCCTAAGTGATCTCCAGGATATGCTTCTATTGGTCCTTTCTCTTAAATATGAGGGTATTTTTCAATTAGCGAGACATCATTTTGACGGACTTCTTACTCGCATATTCCCTACCTAACATTGGGACTAAATTGCCTTAATTCTATCGATCAAACGCGTCATCAAAAAGGGATGGAACTCTCCGAACGGGTAGACACGACCATTCTATCTAAAGTTTTCTATCGATCGAACGCGTCATCAAAAAGAGATGGAACTCCCAGAACGGGTGGATACGACCCTCCTACCTAAAGTTTTCTATCGATCGAATGCGTCATCAAAAGGGGATGAAATTCTTCGAATGGGTGGACACGGCCCTCCTACCTAATATTTTCTATCAATCGAATGTGTCAATAAAAAGGGATGGAACTCTCCGAATGGGTGGACACGACTCTCCTATTTAATATTTTTTATCGATCAAAAGTGTCATAAAAAAGGGATAGAACTCTTCGAACGGGTGGACACAACCCTCCTATCTAAAGTTTTCTATCGATTGAACGTGTCAACAAAAAGAGATGGAATTCCTCGAACGAGTGGATATGACCCTCCTATCTAAAGTTTTCTATCGATCGAACGTATCATCAAAAAGGGATGGAACTCCCAGAATGGGTAGACACGACCCTCATATCTAAAGTTTTCTATCGATCGAACATGTCATCAAAAAGGGATGGAACTCTCCGAACAGGTGAACACGGCCTTCCTATCTAAAGTTTTCTATCAATCGAATGTGTCATCAAAAAGTGATGGAACTCCCCAAATGGGTGGACACGACCATCTTATCTAAAATTTTCTATCGATTAAACGTGTTTTCAAAAAGGGATGGAACTCCCTGAACGGGTGAACATGACCATTCTATCTAAATTTTCTATCGATCGAACGTGTCATCAAAAAATGATAGAACTTCCCGAACGGGTGGACACGACCCTCCTATCTAAAGTTTTCTATCGATCGAACGTGTCATCAAAAAAAGATAAAACTCTCCGAACAGATGAACATGACCCTCCTATCTAAAGTTTTTTATCAATCGAACGTGTCATAAAAAATGGATGAAACTCCCCAAATAGGGGAACATGGCCCTCCAATCTAAAGTTTTCTATCGTCCAATCTAAAGTTTTCTATCGATTGAGTGTGTCATCAAAAAGGGATGAAACTCTTCAAACGGGTAGACACGACCCTTCATTCTAAAGTTTTCTATCGATCGAACGCATCATTAAAATGAGATATAACTCCTCGAACGAGCTACCATCTCCCCGCTCTTATCGTACGTCAGGTCTAAATCGTCCTGATTCTATTGGACGAACATAATAAGAACTACAACTATGGATAACAAGGTAATGTCTATCGACGATAAAGTCAAGGATTACTCATAACAAAAAGCAAAAAGGCATAGGGATACAAAGTTTCAAACAGAGACTACATTGGATTGGAAGGAATGGAAGGAAGTAATGAGACTTTGCGAGAAGCAGACCCCCTTGCAATTGGGACTGTGGTACGGGCTTCAAGAATGACAGTCGAACCCCAAGTCATTGCGGCCTCCTCAACTGGGGGCAGAGCATCGCCCAGACCTATTTAATGAATAATCTTTTCAGCGCACTTTAACCTCTCGGTTAATTTGCGTTGGGAATCTTTAAAGGCAATGGCGTCTCTTGTGTGAGATTTCTCGAGGTCAACTATCTTATGTTCCACCGCCCGAAGAGACTCTTTAGGAAGTTGAGCCAACCTCTCGACTGATTCGAGACACGCCTCGCTACCTTGGCCTCTGATTCTAGCCTCTCACACTACCCTTGGTGTTGAATCAACTCTAGCCGGAGACTTCTTAGCTAATCTTCTTTCGTACTGAGTAACGTATCGAACGTGATCTCGGCCTTTACGTCCTTCTCCCTCTGTTTAAGAATTTCCTTCTGCATTTGGACTTGACTGCTTAATTCAGTGATATGTCCCTCCAAGTAATCTATCACCTGCCTCTTCTGCTACTCTTGAAATTTTGTGAGAACCATTGTCTGAAAAGAAAGTTGGATCAGAAAAAGCAAGAATGAGAAGAAACCAAATGGGCATAAAAAAATGATACCATCAAACCAAGGGACTTAAAAGCCTCGCCAACTTGCTTTTAGGACATCCTATGCAGGTCGAGCTCGTACCGATGAAAGTCTAATCAGCCGGCGATACGGTTCGTTTCAGCCAGATCTATATAGTTGTATTACATGTCCCCAATACAAACAACAATAGTCCCTTGCTCTTTCAAGTCCTTCCTCCCGTCAAAGGACCAAACAAGAATGACAGGCGGTAAAGTAATCCCATCAGGAACCTTGTGTTTTCCTTTGCACAAAAGTCAAAACGGAACAGCAGAAGAAGGCCCTACCATCCCCTCCGCCGTAATCCTGGAAACATCCGGTCTTTCCTTGGCACCAGATGAGGAAGCATCTTCCAATCCTCTTGGTTCGCCCACACTGGCGTTCCCATTGCAAGTCGATCCACTTCCATCCAAGGCGATGGTCTCCATAGGTATAACTGTCATTAGATCCAAACGCTTAGGCAAAACAACCAGCGCACGTCCTGATGGAGATAAAGGCGATGAGGTCTTCCTCCTCTTCGATAGGGGAGGTGAAGACTCCATGAGGGTTTTAGACGTCCCGATAGAAGACCCAAGGCAGGTCTTAGACGCCCCGATGGACTCCTGAGGAGACCTCTTCGCGCCCGCCCAAAACTACCTATCGATGGTAACATTTTCTAGCACAGTGTTATCAAGAAAATCCAAAGAGTCAACCAGCTCGATCTTCCCACTTTCCAATAAGAGGGGGCTGTCGATCCCCCTCTTTTCCCCGATCAACAGGTCGGCTAAAGACAACATCTGATCGTCCAACAGAGAATTAACCCATATATTTTGACCGGTGGACTTACAATAACCACCAACTGACCGAACGAAACGGCCATGGCTAGATAAAGCCAGAGACTTCAACCCTAAGGACGGCCCCTTATTGGCATCGAGAAGTATAGGAACACGATTCTTGTTTATGAATTCCATGAAAAAGAATTTGTACATCCAGTTCTTATCGATAAACTCTTTGTAGCAAAATTTCTAGTTTGACTCGGGTCAAGTCTGTAGCTTGTACCACCCCCTGGTCGAACCGCTGTTTCCGCATCTCATCAGAATAAAAACACACGACAAAATGTCGAAATCAAAATGAAAACGATAAAACTCTAACAGAAAGGTTACGACAACTATTAGACGCCAGGCGCTTGGGATTGAAAGAGTTAAAAATATGTTCCAACGGCATAATACCTCCGCGAAGGGACCCGTATATAGAACCTTCAATCCATATTTGACTGATTGCCGGTACATCGGTACGCATCCCTCCGGTGTCATGTTAGCCTTATTAACGTCCGTGGTAGATACCAAAGTATAATCATCACTCATCAGCATATCGGTCTAAATTTCTTGAGACTCCTTCATTGTCTTGGTACTCCTAATATCACCAATGCCCGAGTAAGCCTGAGTAGCGGAAGTTTTCACCATTGCTGTCGAAAATAACTTCTCTAATAACCATCCAGGAAGAAAAGAAAATGAAAGTACTTAGCATATTCAGGCAACTGGCCTTGTAAGAGCGCCTAAAGACGATTTGCATACCCCGACGACAACACGTGGCATCAAGTCATTAGCAAAAATGAATTCTCATAGTATCTTTCTTGCGAAATGACACCATGAATCAGGGGCAAATGATAAGATATAACTCAACATTTAATCAAATATACGTTTGAAGGGTCCAAACCCATATGGCCCACAACACGAAAGAGATCGCTCCTCTGAATTAACCAATCGAACAACTACCAACCAATGGGTAGGTACAACCCAGTACTCTCGAATGACTATCCTCAACAGTCACTCAATTGATCTACCGAAGGGTTTCAGTCACCACGTCTCCCGAATGGTGGGGCCTTAGTCACCCCGCTTACCGAATGTGATTTGTCAATTGTGATTTATCTCTCCGGACGAACACTTAACCCCTGGTCTTTTAAATGAACGAATAACCTCCGAAGGGTCCACGATGATTGACAATCGAACGATCCAACCGAATCCAAGAAGGGATTAGAACGTTCACATGCCATTGGTTTCTTACTTAGAAATGGTTCTCTTAAGATTTTACTGATAAGGAAAGAATTCCACAAATCTCGTAATTTTTCATACGATAACGATCACGAATATTTCAGAATATTTAAATCCGAGATTTTTGGACTCTTTCACAAGAAAAGTAGGGTTGTAACGTCTCGAAAGCACATGACTCCATCAGGTATAAGACACTTTTAGACCTTCAAAGTCAGATATACTCGTTCGGCCTTACGCACTGGACACACTGGTCATATGGAATCTCTCCCTCTCTAAAGCTCTCAGTCTGTTTTATTACATTCGAAAATCGCTCTTTCTGACTTTAGTATCGGAGTCTCCCCCGCCAGAGTATCCTCTAACAGTTTTTATAGGTTTTGCATTCCATCGACAGTAACCTTTTAAGTCATCAGGAAGTCGGTATCTGTGAAATCATAATCCACTTCTAACACATATTATAATGGTTTAATTGAAGTAATTGATCACCAGCTTTTTCATATATTGTATTGATTTTCTTGCTTACATTCACTAGCATAAGGATTTAATGTCAGATTTTCTATAAATCTAACATTTTGCTTGTGGCGAAATGTGATTTACACGTCATCCTCGTTGTCCCAGGATTACATAAATGTTTATGAAGGAAAATAATTAGGAATCTGTGTTATCGATGCCTAACTATATCATATTTATTAGTAGATATTAAATAAATTTAGAGTGACACTAATTAGACCATTTATTAATCATACCATAAATATTAAATGTGTATATGGGCATTTTAATTAACTATATTACATGACACAACACAAGAAACACACTTTTACAAAGGTGCATGAATAGGTTATATGTTATGATTTATTGACATTAGATAAATCAATTTAATAATATTTATCATGTCAATAATGACCAAGAAATAGAAAAAAAAAATAATTGGTAAAAAATTGCAAACATGAGTAATCAAAAGTGAACAAGAGTTCTAATACAAAAGTAATATGTATACATCGTGTCAAAGTGGGTTTTTAATGGATCAACAAGTATAACGATACATTTGTTATCATATTTAAGTTCGTTAAACTGAGAATTATTTAGTTTAAATCCAAACCTATTTAACTCGTTACCGTATCGGTATCAAAAATATCAACTGATAATTGGTTTAATGAGCAAAAATGTTAGATTTTTTAATCAAATCTCGAATTCGAAATTTAAAAATAAAAAAAAATTAAATTTAGAGAATTCCATCTTAAATTGGGTCCAATAATATTTAAATAAAATTAATTAACATATTACTTCAAATACCGATCGCTTATACACACGCGCACACATAATCAATCGGTGTCAAAAATTGTTCTCTCGAAATAACCAAACCACCTTATTCAACCGGTGGTGGGCTGGCTGGGCTCCATAAGAAGAGCCCACTGAACCCTAAACTGTTGATGTTGGATTGGCCTTTTGCCGCTTTTGTTTTTGGACCACAACAACAACTCAAACTTGTTAAGCCTCTGCCAACCCGAACCGGACAAGGGATGAGGAATAGGACCGGATAGCTTATCATTCGAGAGAGGTAGGCTGCTCGCGTACGTGCAATTAACAAGAGCATGTGGGATTTTAGCGGAGGGATTATTGGAAGAGAGATCAAGGGTTACTAGATGAGAAAGCCAAGTGCAGATTTGAGGTGGGATCGAACCGGAGAGATTGAGCATTTGGAGATTCGTACAGTACTGTAGGGTATCAGGAAATGTACCCAAGAGTCCCACGTCGGAAGGTGGGACAGTGAGCACACGGTTCTTTTCAGCATTCCAACACGAGACACCCTCGAAGTTGCATAGATAACTTGCTGTTGCGATGGTGCTGTTTGTGAAATTCCATGAACTGAAGTTTGCTTTCTAGGTCTTAGAGGGAACTAGGGACAGAAAACACGAAATAGCTAATGAGGTCTCTCTCTCTCTCTCTATATATATATATAAATTATAAGCCAGGCAAAGCAAAGTCAGAGTAAGAGTCCCGAAGAAGATTTGACTGGGTTTTGGGAGTACACAATGTTTGAAGAAAAGTCAAAAGTCCCGAACGAGAGACCCAAACATGAAATAACTAACAATATAAAAGATAATCACAGGATCTAGCTTCTTCATCATTAGGTCTCTTTCTTGAAAGCATAAGTTGGAATGGGAGGGTCAAAGTCCAAGTCGAGAGAGAGAGAGAGAGAGAGAGAGAGAGAGAGAGAGGTCCCCTACAAATATTAAGGGGGCGAACATCGAATACTTTCAGTATTTTTCTTTCATCTGAGTTAAATAATCAAAATAACTGACAGATTCATCCTTGAATCTTCAGTGCCTAAAGGTTGTGGTTGTGACCATGTCCAAAAGGATATGCAAAAAAGTGCCAAAAATCTTGAATTTACATTATCATCTTAGACACAATGGAGAAAAAGTGGTCTCAAAATGTCACCTATAGAAAATGTGAAAATTTCACTAACGATAACAATCCTTAGATCCCACATATCTTAGCACGCTGTCATGTTGAATCTCATTTCCGAATTTCACTTGAACAGGATTTTCCTTGACTTCTTTGAGTTCCGCAAGAATAGAATTGCCACCATTACCTTACCACGCAGGATTCACTTTAGATGCCTCGTCTCCAACTTCATATTCTTCTGTTAAGGGATCTAACGGGGATGCAAAATACCATGACTCTCTTAACCCCTCTAGGTCTAGGGTCATGTTCTCTGGGGGCCTCTTATCTCTTTGAACTCAAAAGAGAAGAAGAAGAAGAAGAAGAAGAAGAAGAAGAAGAAGAGAAGAAGAAGAAGAAGAGGTCTGATTCGATCTAGTAAACCAACAAGAAGAATGGGGAAGGCGATGGATCGATTATGGTTCACATCATGTTAATATCATATCCGACCCTAAATTTTAACTATAATATCCATATCCGATTTTAATTCGATTATGATTAAAAAATAAAAAACTATATTCGACTCTATGAATTTTTCTAAAAATCCGATTCGACTCGATCCGACCCGACATATTACATAACTTTAAAAAAATCAATCCGATCCGATTTAAACCTACTTGTATCCGACACATATCCGACCAAAACCATAGCTTAATACATTTTTTTAATTTAATAATATTTGTTCAATAATAAAAATAAAATTTATAAATTATAACAAATTTAAAAAATCTTTTTTTTTTTATTTAATAAAATTATATTAATATAAAATTTTATTTTATTATAAATTATTATCGAATTAGATTGAATTAGATTATTTATAATATAAATTTGTATCCGAACCAATCCGATCATTTCAATATCAAAACCCGACCCTAACCTAATTTTTGAAAAAAAAAATCGATCCATCGGATTAGATTTTTCAAGTATCCATCAAATCGAATATTACCATCCTTGAAAGATGACAATATTTCATAAGTTAGGTTTGAACCATAACATTGAGCAAACTAAACTAAACACTTTGTAAGAAGAGCACGACTCGACATGACATGAGTAAGAAGGAGACTTTGAGGGCCCGCAAGGGGGGCTATGGCCCCATAAAATTCAAAAATATCCTTTGCCCAAAAAATTTCTAGAAGTCGAGTAAAGCTAAATAAGTTGCTTTACCCCTAAATGTTTAACCCTTTCAAAAATTTTTGAATGTATTTATTATAAGTGTGTTTTGGCTTCATAGATTTGACTCATTATGACTAAAATAAGTGCTCAATGAGAAAGGTTGAGACTTAAAAAAACCGACGAAATATACTACGATAGGAAGATTTCGACGCTCAAATAAAAAAAAAAATGATTTTGAAAGAATAAACGATAGAGAGAAAAGGATGACGGATCTCCCTATGACCTTTGCGTATTATGTGTTCAGTTCTAAAAACTTATCTAACTTGATGTATCTAGAGCTTTTATATGATATTCCACTAGAGTGGTATGATATCAGAGTATCACAACCCTAGTTTTCTTATAAGGCGATCCGAAGATTTTGGATCTTGATTCGTCAAAGGTTTGAAGTTGTTATCATTTAGAAAATTGAATTATACGAAAAAAATTTTTCCCTTATCAATTAGATCTTCAAGAGTTTCTTTTCCTATTTAGGGAATACGTTTTGTACTAAAATAGAAAACTCAATTGATGTGAGATTCAGTTGAGTATTATCGATTGAGAGTAGAAGTGTTTGGTTCCTTTAGTATTCGGTAGTCCGTTGGTTGAAAGAGAGAGAGAGAGACAAGTGTTCAGTCTCACCGAATACACTAATAAGTTGAGTCGTATAAACCTCATTGAGGGCCTTTTCGAATAGTGAGTTGGATACCATGGAGTTGGACTCCTTCAAAGGGTTCGGGCGATGAAAGCCCATTCGGAAAAATTGATCCCATCGGTAGAACGGGACGATATAGGCCTATTTACGTTTAAGTGTAATGAATATGTCGAATCATGGGCGTTATCGAAAATGGTCTCATTAGTATTAATTGACCCACACACATAAGATGAGCTGGTTTTGTTTAAACCATAGGACAGTACCGATGGTCCAAAAGCTAGGTGTTTGCAGATTAATGAGCATCATCCTTTCTTACGGGGGCTTCCAAGGATGTTCAAAAATTGAAACTTTTCCCAGGAGGGGAAGCCGAGACAATGATGTCCAAAGATTTTGGGCCCAAAGCGTGTGGTGATCGCATAGTCCAAGCGTTTCATTCAATCTCCAATCATTTAAACTTTCCCCAACTCTTCTCCTCCCATGAAAACACAACACTAAATTTTTGGAGGGGGGTTGGACCTTCCAACGTCAAAGATCACATGCGCATTTGAAGTATGTGTTGGAGAAGGGTCCATTCTATAGACTTGAAGAAAACTCTCACCATGAAATCTACCGCCCAAAAGTAAAGCAAAATAAAAGGAAGCAACGAATGATTAAGTGAAAAGGTAGAAGAACTCTTGTTTCTTTCCTTGAAAGATTGTTATTTGGAAAGCGGAAAATGATCACTGTTCTATACAACCAACTTTACCGCTTCTGAGAGATTTTTCAATTTTCTTTGCGACGAAATTAAATATTTATATTACAAATAATGAAATAATTTTAAAATTATTTGAAAATAATGCAATAGTCATCATTTTTAATAAGTCAAATAATATTTCTAGTCATAATTTTTTAAAATAATTTATATATAATTTTCTTATTAAAATCTGGAGGGGAGGGGGCTCCCATATCTCAAACTTTTCTTCCCCCCTTCCTTTTGATACAAAGAATAAAACAGTCTAATATCGATAAATTATAATCTCTATCAGTTGTCCAAACACACCTCATTCCAAGAGCAACTTCAGGCCAAAGAGTGATGGCTTCTTATCGATGACTCTTGTAACTTTCAATGAAATGAGCATGTTGGTTTTCCTCTTTAAACACATGCTCCATACCTACAATTCAGTCGCATGACAGCACACATCTCTGATATCTAAAACGGTCAGTTAGTTGATATAATGAAAAAGGGGCTAAATCCCTTATCTAAAATTCAGTTTTAAATCTTGAAAATAGAAATAATTACGTTGAAAAAGTTTATTCCTTAAAGAAAGTCCTATAGCAATTCGACTCGAATTAATTAAAATATGAGTATAAATATCAATTAGTCCAAGCAAAAAATAATAATGATGATGATGATGATTAGCCCGTAGGGATATGTCATTCAATACAAATTCAACAAGTGAGGCTAAAACACTACTAAAAAGGGGATATCAGCGGTAAATATTTTATCGTTGAAATTTTTAGCGATGAAAATTCCGTCGCTGAAATTATCCTCGCTAAATTTAACGACGAAAATATTTCTGTCGGAAAGTTTAACGATGAAAAATTTCTTCGTCGCTAATCCGTCAGTAATTTGGAAAAGTCACATGACTTTCAGCGATGAAAATTTTTTATCGCTAAAAATTTCCGTCGCTAATCTATCTGTAATTTAATTTAACACTTTTCAAATTATTCTAAATTACTGACGGAAATTTTCCGTCGCTGAAAGTCGTGTGCTCAAACGAGAGCACACACGCCCACACGCCCCTGCCTACGCCCCCCTGCGCACATACCACTACCCACGCCCGCCCGCGCAAGTACACGCGCACAAACCACTGCCCACGCCCGCGCCCATGCTTTTTTTTGTTGAAAAAATGCTCTCACCCAGGTTCGAGTCTAGGTTCTCAAGCATATTTTGAGTTATCTCAACTACTATACCACAATAACTCATATGTTATTTTTTTTTATTAACTTCTTTATTTATTAAAACACAATACCCTAATTTAATAAAAATACAAAATTATATTCAATAAAAATACAAAATTTTGTTTAATAAAAAAAAATTCAAATTAAAAAAAAAAAAAAAAAAAAAAAAAAAAAAAAAAAAAAAAAAAAAAAAAAAAAAAAAAAAAAAAAAAAAAAAAAAAAAAAAAAAAAAAAAAAAAAAAATAAAAAAACAATATCCTAATTTAATAAAAATAAAAAATTATATTTAATAAAACAACATCCTAATTTAATAAAAATACAAAATCATATTTAACAAAAATACAAAATTATATTTAATAAAAACACAAAATTATCTTTAATAAAAATATAAAATTATATTTAATAAAAAAATAATATCCTAATTTAATAAAAATACAAAATACAAAATTATGTTTAATAAAAACATAAAATTATATTTAATAAAAGTACAAAATTATATTTAATAAAAATACAATAACTTAATTTAACAAAAATACAACTTTTTTTTTCAAGTTTTAGCGATGAATTACTGACAGAAATAATTCCATCGCTAAAATTAGCGACGAGATTTTTTCCGATAAATTTTTCTTTCTCTAATTCCATCACTAATATGTCTGAAAATTTTTACAGGATTTTCGTGCGTATTTTAGCGATGGATTACCAATTGAAATAATTCCGTCATTAAAATTTGCGATGAAATTATTTCTGATAGATTTTTCCGTTGCTAATCTGTTTGAAAATTTTCGTGAGATTTTGCGTCGCGTTTTAACAACGGATTATTGACGGAAATAATCCCGTCACTAAAATTAGCGATGGATTAGCGACGAAATTATTTCCGACAGAATTTTTCATCGCTAATTTGTCTGAAAATTTTTATGGGATTTTTGCGCACATTTTAGCGATGGATTACCAACGGAAATAATTTCGTTGTTAAATTAGCGACGAAATTATTTCTGACAGATTTTTTCGTTGTTAATCCGTCGCAATTCTATCGCTAATTAGGTACGGATAATTATCTATCGTTAATTTCCATCGCTGATATCTTATTTTCCAAGAGTGAAAGACTTCCAAGGAATCAGATTGAAGAATAATGTTCCCAGAGCTCATATGCCAAGCATGCAGAATGCGGAAGCGAACCTCCATGCTCGTCTCAGTGACAATACTCGAAATTCCCTTATCTCAAATTGACTCATATGCTCAATGCGTGAGTTTGGGCTCCGAGTTAGGGTTGGGTAGCTCATGCCGAGCCTCATCCTACAACGGCTCCAACTCATGTTGGGTATTGACCCTTGCAGTCGCCTGGCTAAGGACATAATGGGTAGCATTCCATCCCCATATATATGTAGACTATCAAACCTATTGATCATCGATAATAACTTATAAATTACATACAATCACAATTTCAACAACTAAATTTCAAATTTTAATTTATTATTATATTAATAATTTCCAATATTAAGGGTTTCATAACATGAATCAACCCCTTTGTCGCCCGAATATGGAAAATGAATAAAAGAGGAAGGAAAAGAAATCTCAAACAAAACAGCACTGGAAATATCAGTAGTCATGTCATATATTTCGATTCCTAGTAAAATATCCATGCAATGCTAATCAAGGTTTTCCCTTTTGTTTTTTTTTTTTTTTTTTGTTTTCTTTTTATAGTTTAAAGTCCAAATTCCCAGGAAGGAGGTGATTGAAATCACAATTGATTGGCAGATAACACGTTGAGAGCTATATAGTTGTAGGAGAAGCTTGTGGTGAGCTCTTAATCCAATTAAGTTGATGAACATATATCCAATCATTGCCTTTGGCAAAAACACTTTCATGTTTCATGTCTCCTCTCTTTACATCAACACTGATGGCGATATCCGGCAAAAAATCCTAGCTGAATATGTGATTGTAGGGTTAATTAATATCTAAGACTCATTTTAGATTGCCCAGAAAATATCATGACTTAAAAACTATAAAATAAAAAAATTGTATTCAAATCATATTTTATGAATTCTATTTGATCCGACCAGACAAATTTGATATAATATATGTGAAAAAATATATTATGAGAATTTCGCTTCCACGCCTAGTATGGATATATTATTTTTAGAATTAAAATTTTTTTATTCTGTGCACACACACACACACATATATAGTGCGTATTAAGATTTTAGAGGCTGTATTCAATTTGTATTCATTTGAAACCTCATCATTGTACTCCTTTTTCTTATGTATTGAATTTTTTTATATGCTCATGGTTTTTTCCCTAGATTTGAGATTTTTCACATAAATTTATACGTGATTTTTCTGTCTTTCGATCTTTTTTTCTTATTTATTATGTAACACACACACACATATATAATGTGTATATATATAACAATGAGAATTTTCATAGCTTTTGATAAATTTATGAAATATGTTTCATACCTACAATTACGTGTATTCGAGTATTTTTCTTCTGAGAAAAAAAATCTAGGGTTAGTTGTGAAGGGACGAATGAATTTGTTAATGTTGATATCAAGTTGCAGGCTTAAAGCTGCACACGTATCCTTTGAGATATGGTTTGTTAAAAAATGAGAATAGTAGTCTTCCAAAAAGGATAAGACACTACTCACTAGATATTCCAAAAGATATTCAGGTGATATATCTAATGGGGATATGTATTTATATCTATGAGCAAAATGTGAAACCAAAAGGGCAACTCAATCCAACCCCACCATATATTATGTTCCCAAAAACTATTTTCCTTTTCAAATTAAAGTAAGAATACAAAACCCCATATAACAAAGAAGAAGAAGGTAAAGGGCACTTTCGTTAAGGGGTCCAATGTATTAAATTCTTTGTATACAACTCAATGTAGTGGGCACACTGTTGTCTCCTTTTTGAGGTATGCAATCCAATATTGAATGGTTCTTAAAGAGAGAGAAAGAGTAAGAGAGAGAAACAAAATCCAAGATTGCTACATTAATTACAAACCAAAATAACATATATATGGTTACGTATCTAGTAAATCAATTTTACACTACAATTGTACACAAAATGCATCAATCATTCAAAAAGAAAAAAAAAAAAAAGGAGGATAGTCCATCAAGCTTTGTCTCATAAATTCTAGCAAAAGAACATATGCACGAATAACAAAACCACACTTAATTTATACATGATACAAGGGCTTGAATTGCATTCATGTTTTAAGTATATGTTAGCCCTTAGTTCCTAGAATTAGTGGCCGGAGCCAGAGGTTGATGCAGTTGCTGATACAATGCTGCCATTCTACTATAAGCATCCATTGTCATTGGCTGAAAAAAAAAAGAATCAAGAAAAAGAGTCATGCGAGGCTATGAATAATATGTAACCGTAACAAATTGTAAAGGGATTTTCTATAATCCCGTGATAATGAGCTTCGTAATCGATAAATGATCATACAACAACTATTATTTTTATATGAGGGGTTGATACTTTCCAACAATTACTACCCTCACAAACATCAATACCTATGAGAATTGTAGAAAATTTCATAATAGATAATACCTGCGATTGGCAGGCGAGGTAAGCTGATAAGGGGTCTGGCATCATTGATGATGAAGCAGATAACCGGTCACCGGAAATGTCCCATGTGGGCAAAGGCATGAAAGCTGTGGGGTGAAGAACAGGGGAGATTCCTGCGAGATTGGGTCGGGGTAGGGTGTTCATGTCCATCACACCCATTCCCATGCCCATACCCATGCTCATGCCCATTTGGGCTAGCATTGACATCTGAAGCTGTTGCTGCATCGTCAATGGTAACATCATTGGTGACATGTTCATTCTACTCATCATTTGAACTTGAGCTTGTAGTTGTTTTAAGTACTCAATCACTTCATCCAGCATTGAGGCCTTGTCTGTCTGCAAACAATTGACAATATAATGACTTAATTTATTTATAAAAAATTATTGTTCACTACAAAAATAATTGTTATTTTGAAAATTAATTGTTTGTGTATATAAAAATTTGAAACTATATGAACCCCAAGAGCACTTATAAGATCAAAGAGAGCATAAATGCCATACAAAAAAAAAAGCAGCTATTTAATGCCCTCTGGTATCTGAATTCCGCACCATGAAATTTTCAGTTATATTCATTAAATTTTTAATGACACATGTGTGACTTCTTGTGCTCTGTCATTCACGGGCAGAAATCCAGTGAATATCATGTGCAGCTGAAGTTGCTTGTGGGACTACACTGCACCTCCGCTTGATCAAAATCATTGAAATGTCTATATAAGACAAGCACTAGACCCCACCGATTGAGAGAGAGAGAGAGAGTTTATGGGATTTAAGAGGATGCAGCACTAGACCCCACTGATTGAGAGAGAGAGAGAGAGAGAGAGAGAGAGCGAGAGAGAGAGAGTTTATGGGATTTAAGAGGATGCAGGTGATTGTCCCCATACCAAACAACCCTCTGTCAAGGTTGTCTCTTCAATAACATCCTTGTGTGGAGGAGAAAAATTTGACCATTCTCGGAATAGTCTCAATTTAGTGAAACTTTGGACCACATTTGGTCCTTCCTCCCTCCCCCATTGGACCATCATGGGGGAAAGAAAAGGGTACATAGAAGAAGTGGGAAAAGGTGAATTTCTGGCATGAAGTTTGATGAATATTTAGCTTAATTAGGAAAGTTCTGTCCTTCTTTCAAGACAAATTGACGTTACCCAGTCTGATACTTTTCAATACTTTAAGAGGTATACAATTTTTAAAAAAAAAATTATTTTAAAGATTTGATCATGTCTAGAACAATAAAACAGGAAAGAGATATTGTACTTTTGGTGTGTTTTTGTGTTTGTGTGTGTGTGTGAGGGTGTGTGAGTGAGAGAGAGAGAGAGGGGGAAGTGAGAGAGAGAGGGAGAGAGAGAGAGAGAGGGAGCTTAAGGGAAGAGGCTAAGCTTAAGGGAAGAGGCTAGGACGCTTTACAAGCAAAGATGATATCAAGAATTTAATATGAACCAATGTGAACTCAATAACTGGTGGAAGAATATATTATGAGAGAGACTGAAGAGGAGAAGCAATTTTTATGGCACCTGGTAGACTGTCCTCCTAGTGTTTTTGTCTCCCCCAGAAAAATAATTGACAAAATTATGAGGGGCATGAAAGCAACAAAAGACCAAATGCATGTGTGTGTGTCTGTATGTATGTATGTATATGCATGCGTGTATGTATGTGTGTGTGTGCGCGCGCGCATGTGTGTATATATGTATGTAGACACACCAAAAGGGGCACCACAAAACGATAGATAATGTAGAAATTTTGATGATACCTTGCTGGAATTTGGGACCAGCTTTTGTAGGGTCTTCATCCTTTGATTGATCTTATCTCTTCTTTTCTGCAGCACACCCCCCATAAAATATCAACTTATATTAATTTAAACCTAAGTTAATTGCAATTTTATGAGAATTATATATATACACAAAAGTGCATATATATATATATATATTAAATTCTGCTGATTTTTAACACAACTAGAAATCTTAAATAAAATAATAAATTATTTGAATAAAAATTTGTTCTATTTTGTTCATTTACCATTATTGAATAACAAAAATTTGGAGTTGTTTACTTTTAATATTAATAAAATGGGTCAATTATTAGAAAAAGATGGTATTAATAAAATAACCAAAAAGGTAACTCAATGATTAATTAGGATAATGCAAAAACTAGTCTATGTTTAAGAATCCTATAATTGGTGATTGGACGACATAAGATGCTCCTTGTCACCAGCCACCAATATTAACCAATCATCAATCCTAACCACAATTTGGTATGAGTATCTTTCTCCTCCTTTTTAATGCAAAAGATGCACTAAAAGAGTGAGAGATATAGAGAGAGAAAGAGATAGAGAATATACACGTTCAGATTGATTGTGAATGGCAGCAGCCCTTCTCCTTTTAGTTGAAATGGAGGACTTCCCCGCTGCTTTCCTTTTGTCTTCCCTTGCGCTTGCCTCCCTCTTCGCAACATAAACGTTATTTTACACAAAAAAAAAAAAAAAACTTCATTAGTCTAAAAACATAAGATTCAACTTCTATGTTGCAATAAGTTTTTTAATCCCTCCCACTATTTTTATGTAGAGCGCAAAAATTTATTAACAAATATTAAAAATCAAATTACAGCGAAAAATATCTTGACAAATAAAAATAATCATCAATGAAATTCCCCGATCTAGATACATGATAAATGGATACCGGATTTAGAACCGAAAGTAATCTATCAATTTCAATAAAAATTTGCTACAATTTCAAGGCAAGTTAATTAGGCTGAATCAATTTTCATGACAAGAGGTTTTAGTCACCCAAAAAATTGCTAATTAAGAATTAGATTTCATCAACAAACTTCCAATAAAAGTGGAAACTCGGTTAACAAATTGCTATCAGTAAATATTAATAAATAAATAAATAAATAAATAAATTTATATAAGAATAACTACCAAACGGTAATTAGTCCAGTCATAAAAAAGACTTTAACCCTTACAATCAATTAAAAAAAATTAATAAAGAATGCTAAAATATTAATTAATTGATTAAGTTGTGATTAGGGGTCCAAATTTTTATTAGTTTTTAAGATGGAATTTAATTAATAAGATAGCATGTGTAACAAAAAAAAAAAAAAAAATAGTAGAGCTAGCAATCTAATCAAATAAAATCATGTGTTTACTCATACTAATTTTTTTTTTCTAAAAAAGAAAGCTATTTTTCGTCAAGAATTTTCCAATATGCTTATATAATTAGACCATTTAGAGCTTTAAAATCCATAAAATTTATATAAGAATAATATAATAAAAAAATCATGAGCTAATTACCTTGATAAATAATATCATCCATGATTTGTACCTTGATAAATGATATTTCTCATGATTTGAATATTAAACTAACAGAATATTAAATATCTTTTCTTTTTTTTTTGGTGGCGAATTAAATATCTTTTCAAACACCAACGTTCGGATCCTAAATATCACGATCTCAAATTCGATTGGAAGAACAAATTAAATTTTACAATATCCAAAACGGATTAATCGAGTAACCTTAATCAAATCAAAAGAAAAATCTTTTTAAACTCTTTAGTGTTAAAAAAAATATATAAAAAAAAAAACATAAAATTATTAATTTTTTTTAAATAATAACTTCATAAAGTATTTTATGAAAGAATTGAGTTGAAAATAATGTGTAAATAAAATCACTAATTACCTGAGGCCTGCTGTGACAAACGGAGTCGTGGTCGTCGGTGGTGGTAGCCTTGGTCGGAGCCTCGCCGGAGCTTGTATTCTCCAGCGATTCCAGGGAAGTCGAGGTGAACCCACAGACACCAAATTCCCTCTCTCTCTCGCAAGTGTCAGCCGTGGTCACTTGCCTGCTATCCCTCCCTGACGCAGCACTCCCACTCACGCTCACGCTATTACTCGCATCTCGTTGCGTCACGCGCCCTGCACTTGTCATAGCCGCCGCCGCAGCAGCCACCCTTGCACGTGCATCCTCTACCCCGCCTAACCTCTCCGTCTCCTCCTCCACCACGCCACTGCACGAGCCGACACATGTGGAGCACCCCGCGACGCAAGTGCCCGTCACGTGACCCGACTTGTCCTCGCTCCTCGAACAGGGGACCAAGGCGTCCACGGTCATGGTGGCGGAGGCGGCGGTGGATCGATGGTGGTGATGGTCAAACCATGGAACGAGGTCGTCGATGTTGGCCAAGGACTGTTTGACTCCGGGCACTAGAGTGGCCTGGTTTACGATGGACTCTAGGGTGCCGGAGGCACGTGGCTGCTTGAGGTTGTCCCACGCGTACTTGGTGGAGGAAGGGGAGAGAGAGGGAGTGGAAGTAACAAGGGGCTTGATCGGCACTCGGGGTTGGCCTAATCCGTGCATGGATAGCTGCCCGTTTTCCCATGTCAACTCTGCTACTTCATAGTTCAAACCACAGTCACTGCATATTTAAGTTAGATTTAATATTTATATTCATGACTACTAAATTTTATTAACAGAGAGAGAGAGAGAGAGAGAGAGAGAGAGAGAGAGAGAGTACATAGGAGCATCTGGGTTTGCAGAATTGGAGAGAGAGCAGATGGAAATTCTTGGACGGGTAGGATTGTCATCCAAATCCCAGCTAGGAACACACTGACTCATTGCTTCAATCCTTTTGACGATCTTTGGTATTTGCTAGAGAGAAATTGGCTTTTCTTCCCATTTCTTCTTCTTTTCCATATGTGTGTGTGTGTGTGTGTGTGTGAGAGAGAGAGAGAGAGAGAGAGAGAGAGAGAGATGGGAATATAGAAAGTGGAGTAAAGAAAACAAAAGGGGAGGGTATAGGGAAAGATACACAATAGACCTTTGGTGCAGGGAGGGAATCTATAAAGGGTGTTTTTTAATGATAGGGTAAAGTACTTGACGGAGGGTGAGCAGGAAAAAAAAAGACCACCAAATGAAATTCCTAACGATAAGGTACTCGAAAACCATACATATTTCTATCACCAAATTGTGTGTGCGCGCGTCTGTGTGAGAGAGAAAGAGAGAGAGTATTGTCCTATTCTTCTTTCAGAGAGAGAAAACGGCTCAATGTAAGCGTTTTAATTAACTTTTCAGAAAATGGGTAAATGGGTTTAGAGAAGATATATATATATATATATCGGAACCTATTTTTTGATGTACATGGCGCAGTTTAGATTTTTGTGGCGGAGGGAAGGCATCAAGTTAAAGTGAAGTTGCTGTGGGAATTATGTTATGTGTTTGGCGAAATGTATTATTCATTTTCTATAGAAAAAAAAATAATATCTGTCTTTTAATTTTACTTTTTTTTTTCTTTTAAATATTTAATTATAATCGAAGAGTCAGAGTCAAACACTTCAAAAAATAGATTTTTAAGTATAACTTTTTAATTAAATAAAATTACTTTTTGCTACTCATCCAATAGGGATTCTATTACTAACCCGCCAAAGTAATCATTCTGTGCTAGAAATTGCCCCACACTCGAAGTGGATGAACATGAATTTCCTTTTCCCTTTACAAGAAAAAAGACTGAAACTTTTTAAAAGGGGCAAAGGGCATGAGCGAATAAAAATCCCTTTTTAGAAGTCATGGAATCAAATGCAAACACATTGATTGTCTCTTCAATTACAGAATAGTGTGGCCGAATGCGAATATCCCTTTGTAAAAATGTATCAAGAGAGCGCTAAGGGCCGGACAATAATTCACTTTTTTTTATTTTATGATTCGAGATTCGATACTTATTATAAAAAATATATATATATATCAATAGAGGATAAACAGAAGAAAAGGGCAAGCTCTGATACATAAAAACTTCTCACCATTAATATTTTCTATTTTCAGAACATATCAAGATATTAAATTAATTAATATTTATATAAAAATTTTTATATTTTTTCATATTATTTTTATTTTACTGAATTATTTCCAGTTTCACGTTTTTCATTTCCTATATTGTTTAATATCCGGTTTTGATTCTCCATTTCCGTTTCTGTACATAAGAAAAAAGTTTCTATGGGCGTGAATTTTATAAATTATAAACTCAAAAGTTGATTGTTGTAAAAATTAGAAAACTCTTTTAGAATTATAATTTTATATGCACTTATATTCATTTTCATTTGTGGACCTAACAAATTAATCTTTATTTATTTATTTCTCATTTGTACCTAACATAATTCTAATAATTGAGATCGGTAATTTGTACCGAGAAGAGTAAATTTTTTAAAAAAAAAAAAGAGAGAGAGAGGAAGAAAGAAAATCGTATGGTTGATAGTTTTTCATTTTCTTCTTAGGTGCATGTAAGACATGACTCTAAATATAAGGGTTTTTGTCGCGACAATCGTAACATGGACAAAAAGCAAGGGGACACCATGACGAAACCAGAAAGTCGTGGTGGGCAAATCACAACGTGCATGGGGTAATCAAAGTGAGCGTTATAATCTTTTTAGAATAACAGTATTTTTGAAATATTTTTTTATGGATTTTAAGAAGTTTTATTAATTTTTTGTATAATTTATAGTAATATTTTAGAAATTTTTAACGCTAATTTTTAAAATATATATTGTTAAACATATATATCATAGACATATTTCTCTTTTTTTTTTTCAGCATCTGGGTTGGGCGTGCCCCTATTGCCCACAATGTGGCTCACTACCGGGGAACACATAGGGGCCATAGATAAGGTAAGTTAAACTTTTTTTAAGAAGATTTGGCAATCGCATGTGATTGGTGCCTGTGTTGACAAGGATGGATTCCATGGGCCTCCCTCCCTTTTTTTTTTTATTTTTTATTTGTTATCCAAAATTATATTATAATTAATCTGATTCAAATATTTATAGAACCTTATTTTAGAGAATGATCATTTTAACATAATTTTTTTTATTCTTAAATTTTAAAAATGAGATTTAATTAAGCGATTTAGTATTTTATCTCATTAAATCGACTGTCTATTAATTATTTGGAACTCACCGCTTAGATAGGGATGTATGTGTCCTCCCCCCCTCCCCCTTCCCAAAAACACCCCATGCACGTATAACATAGACACTACCTAAACAATGTATAATTTAATTTATTAGAAAAAATCTGAATATAACTCCGGTAGGCTTTCATATTATTATTATTGTTTTCAAATTTAAATTTCTTTTAATATAATATCATAATCAAATTCAAACATTTTTAATATAATATCAAAGTTACATTTAAATTTCTTCTAATATGATATCACGGACATGTTCATATTCTTTTTTTTTAATATAATTAGATGTGATTCATTGAAAGTAATATATATCACATGTTTTGCAATAAGCCAACAAATGTGTGCAATTTTATTACTATATGTGCATAATTTTGTGGCTGAAATTGCTAATATTATGACAAAATTTTTTAATTAGTTTGGAAAGTGTCTAAATTGTAAATATATTGAAAAATAATGCTCCAGGGTTCAACTGAGTAAAAGACCAAATAGATCAACTTTATATGATAATTCACATCAATATATTCTTAAATTTTTTTATTTTATTTGAAAAATTATTTTTAACTAATTTAAAATTATTCAAATTTAAAAATATATATTTTTATTGAAATTATTTCATTTAATTTTTTGATTCACCTAGTTGCATAGTATAATTGTTTTGTGATGGAACACTATTTTGGAATGAGCTAAACATGACCAAATAAATTTGATTAATTCTCTTTGTCATTGTCATTTTGCCACAACCCAACTGCCACGAAACTTTGAAGTTCGCACCTATGGTGGACTGTAACAAAAGAAGAAAATTCAAGGGGGTTGACGTAGTGAAATTTGGATGAGCAGATGATAGTGGCGTGGTGGTGGTGATCAAAATTTGACATTGTCTGCCTCATTTCTCTCTCTTGTACGGTAGCGCTCTTTTCTTTATAAGAAATGGGAAGTGTTTATGGGATCGAAAACATCATTTGAAGCATTAATCAAGGTTAAGAGTGTTTTTTTTTTTTTTTTGTTGGAAGAAGAGGAGGATGAGGAAAACAGAGAAAACTTAGAAACGTGAGAGAAGGAGAAACACAAAAACCAAAAAAATGTAACATGTTGGAGGTGGATTCTGTCCCGTATATAATAGCTCTGCTGGCTCGAGTGAAGTGAGTGGTTGTTGGATCACACGATCAAAGGAATCTACAAAAGATTACCGAAGGATGTCTCGGTGGAGGAGATTCTTATACTCAAATCAGAGAGCGGTTTCAGAAAAGAGAATAGGAACAAACTAAAAGAATAAATTGAATTTCGTGTTGCTTCTTGTGTAAAGCCAAAAGAGTATATCTGGGCGGTGTGCCTCTTGTCATATATATTTAGGTGGTCATTATGAGTCATGCGCCCTCAGGATGTTGAAATCCTAACTTTTGTCCCGAAATTATGGGGTTCTTACCGAGAGATTCCTAAGAGATTGAAAATCCTATTAGTAGTGAAAGACCATACTGTCAAGGGATTACCTTCCTTGTCGATAAGATTTCCTTTTTGATTACAAAGTGTTGCTTCCATGACTTAAGGAAAAATGAATATTACTCTATGTTGATTAAATGTTAAGCACCGAGGAGATCTTAAAGCCGATCACCTTTCTACTAAGAAGGATCTAATCGATAAGTACCGAGAGAGTGAGACGTGCCTACCTGATTGGGAGATGTATCCCATATAGATGACAAATTTCAATGCGTTTTAGTGCGTTTTGTTTGTTGGGCCGTGGGCTCAGAGAGTTTCAAAGCTTATGTTAGTGGGCTTTTGGATTGTGCTCCATCATTTGCCCTTAATTCCTAATGTCATTCCGTAGGAAGGATTTCATGAATAGTATTAAATAGATAAAAATTTGAAAAGATGTTAGTATGGTGCATTAAATACTGTAGATACTATTTCGATTCTCGCGAATCGTCTCCTATACATTTCATAAAATGCAGCATTTGGTTGGTTTGCACACTATCGTGTTGCTTTTGAAAATTAATTTTTGAGCAGAAAGAAAACTCTCAAGTCACATTCTTTGAAATTTGTAAGCAATGGTCAAAGAAAAGAATAGATTGGAAATGTCCAAGGGTTCATCGTCGCACATTCATTGGGGTATTAACGATATTACGAGCACCGTAATGATGGACAAACTCTGTGACGTTCAGAATGACATGTTGCTAGGGGATGATAAGGTCCTGCTATCGGCTACTAATGATGACAAGGCTAATAGGGCACCGAAACGTTGTGTTTTAATGTACAAACAGAGGGTTAAGTACAACTTGAAGGTGTTGTACATGGGTCCTCTTGCCTAGATTTTGCTCCATTGGAACATTTTTTTACGATATCGATTCCTAGTGGTTAGCGCTTAGTGGTGGCCATGATGTCGCTGATGAGTCTCTGCCACCTCTATTTTGATTCCAATATTTTGGCATCTGTATTTTCTCTTAGTAGATGCGACCACGGGGGTTCTACAAAGTGTTGGCTTTACTTGCAATTGAGACCAAAGTTGAATTGGAAGTTCCTTTACAAAGAAACTATCGATAAGAGTTGGATATATAAGTACTTCTTTGTAGAGTTTCTGAATCGGGATTTAATGCCCACATTGCTAAGAGCTAATGGGGAAACACTTCTTGGATTAAAGACTCCTTAGCCTTCTTGCCATCCAGGGTTCATTCATTTAGTCGAGAGTTTTTTTAAAGTCAAAGATCTACGCATTTGGGTGAAGGCCCTTTTAAATAACATAATGTTGGCACTAGCGGGTTTCCTGTCAAGGGAAAAGAGGAAGATTGAGATATCTCACCTGGTAGAGGAAAAGAACAAAGAGCTCGTGGATGTTCTCGCCTCTCCCTAAGAAGAAGACTTTACGAAGATAACTACCGACAGACAAACGAGGCCCGGACAAACGAGGCCCGGATAAAAAAGATAGGCTACAGAAGTGGAGAGCTTGTTTAACACTGGTTCTAATGTTATTCCCATCTCGTCCCTAGTATAGAAGAAGAGAAGAGTTCAGCTGTCGAGCTCATTAGGCGAGGTTGTGAGAGAGAACAAAAAATAGGGCTCCTTAGGTGCATCGAGGGCTGTTGAAACTAAGGACTATGAGTCTGAAGCTCAAGGAGATGTGGAGGCTCTAGCGGAGAGCCTGGAAGGCACTGAGGCAGATGATGAGGGGGTTGAGGAGAGAGAGGAAGAAGGAGAGGTAGAAGAGTTCGAGGGTTGTATCCCCGAGGACCCCATAGAGGGGAGACAAGCTATGGGGGACCCCGAAGGTGTTCGTCCTAACTTAAAGGGGGAGCCTAGCGCGAGACCATCCTCAGCTATTCCCTTGATACCAAGCAAACAAAAGATATCCAGGAGGATTGTTCTTCCCCCTTTCATTCATGTTTCATCCTTCAATGGTCAGACGGGACAAAGGGAACATAGGACTATAACAATTAGCGTCGGAGACCACCGCTATAGTTATATCGATGGTAGTGAGGCGAGGAAGATAGCGGAAAGAGGAGATTTTCATCATTCCGATTTGGGGCTAAATAAACTGTCTCTCGAGTAGGGCGATGAGGCTATTATGCACTCAGGGCTTGCGGTATGACTGCATTGGAATATAATTTGTTTGTGCCTTTGGTTTTCATATGTGACCCTTCTTCTTTCGTGCAGACTATCATCTTGGTGAAGTTTCAAAGATGATAGACTGTCTGAAGTACCAAGTCGACCAGATGAGCGCGGAGGTATCTTGGTTTCATGATGCTCTTTTGTAGAGGGAGAGGGAAATCGAGGAGGAAAAGGCATCTGCGCCCATCCTGAATGCTTGAAACAAGGAGATGGAGTGCCTAAAGGCTGACTTGAGTTCAACACTCCAACGGCACGAGGGTGTCTCCAAGAGGTGCGAAGAGTTAGAGATAGAGGCCAAGGTACGTGAGTTTTATTTGCAAGCCATGGAGAAGTTGGTTGAGGTGCATGATCAATCCCTAAAGGCTATTGAGTGAAGAATAGACAAGTTGGGAGAGACTGTTACCAGGACAATCGATCAACATATACATGCCCGATGCAGGAGGACCGAGAAGTTACAATGCACCATGGAGATCATCTACTAGGTGGGGTTGTCAAGTGCCATGATTTAGACAACAAGAATGCTAGCTCTGAAGTGCCCAATCCTGAACTTGCACTCATTCCCATGGGCGAGGTTCCTCTTACGGAGAACATTATAACCGATGCATCTCAAGCTAATTTAGAGTCCCAAGATCTCCCGTCTCCTACTCCTTAATGATTGTGATTTATTCATTCTTTTGACTTAGTTTTTCTTTTGTGTACTCACGAGTTGAAAAATTAATAAAAACTTTTGATTGTTTAATGGGTAAGATGTTAGTAGTAAGTGTTTCATATTGGTAGCATGTCTCGTATAGCCAAAAAGTGTTATCAAGGAGATACATCCTCGTAGATAGTGTGTTCATTCTAGAGAATGGGCTTGCCTACCCATCACGGAGATCCATCCCCTGTTGATGGCATGCTTGTTCAAGAGAGTGGGTCATGTCTACTTATCAAGAAGATACATCCTTTATTGACTGCACATTCATTCGAGAGAATGGATTGTGCCAACCCATCAGGGAGATACATCTCTTGTTAATAGCACGTTCATTCGAGAGAGCGTGTTGTGCCTACGCATCAAGGAGATGTATCCCATGTTAACGGCACGTTCATTCAAGAAAGTAGGTCGCACCTTATCATCTGGGAGATGCATTCCTTGTTGATGGCATTTTCGTTCAAGAGAGCAGACTATAGCTACACATTAAAGAGATGCATCCCGTGTTGATAGCACATTCATTTGAGAGAGTGTTTAGGAGATAACCATATGTACTCAGTGTGTTCAGCTCAATGCAAGAGAATAATAAAGCAAGTCAATACGAATGGGGTAACTATGATGTAATCGATAGAATAAGCGAGAAGTAAACATGATCCTATGGAAATAAATATAAGAATGAGAGGTTCGAGATTACCTTAGGGAAAGAGCTAGGAAATCAGATCACAGGATAGCATCCCAATGTCGGTGGAGGTTCTGAATTTGATTTTCATGTGCTTTGTGCTCGATAGTGCCTTCAAGGCATTCAAGCTAGGTTGTCCCAAGATGATATTATAGAGTGAGGATAGTTTGACCACACTGAGCATTGTTGTAGCCATTTCATGATCAGGCAGAGTCCCGAGGGTGATAGGAAATGAAATGATACCTTTAGGGTATATCTATTTGTCCAAGAGTCCCTTAATTTGCTCGGCATGAGGTTATAGGTGCGCCTGATTGAAGCCCATCTGTTGAAAAGTATTCCAGTAAAGGAGGTTATAGTCGGCCCCTGATCCATAAAGATTCTCCTTTTTCATATTGTTTGATCTTTGCAATGATAATGAGAGAATCATGTCAGTCTGGGCAGATCCCTACTAGATTGTCATCGTTGAAGCCGATCACAGCCCTTTTCTTCTTGGACCATTTCTTAGCGCGAGTTGCAAGGACTTCCTTGGAGGTAGAGTTGGATGGCTCGCTTGTATGGAAAATTGGGGCCACTATTTGCCCTATTTTATTCTATTGTGGAAAGTAAGAATTTGAAGGATCATATTCATTTTGCACTTGGAGAATTAACCCATCTGGTTGATTGTGGGCACCTCTTGGAGCTGGTTGTTCATCTTGCTTATTTTCACATTTCCCAATATGTGGGCCTTAAGGATGGAGACCCTCTCTCTCCAGGATTATAAACCTTTAGAGCCAACCACTTCAAACAAGGAACTCAAACTCATCCTTTAGCTTCTTGCATTCATCCGTTAGATAGCTATAGTCACGGTGGAAGTGGCAATACCACGTTTTTGTCCTTTTTTAAGTCATCTTCTATGGAGCAAGGTAGCCACCTGATTAGGGATTATTCTGAATCTAGAGCAAGACTTAACTCAGCGTCTCATTCAGAGGTGTGTAGCTTGTGAACCTTCATTGTTGAGAGGGTCTTTGCTAAGCTCTCTTAGGTGAGGACTATCAGGGTGATCGATTACGTTCATTTCAAATTGGTATGTTTCGCTATTTATCAAATGTTTCAACATCCTCTATGGCAATGTACTTTTCTGTGTGAGCCTAAAACTCTTGGATGGTTGATAAGGTGTTCTTTGTTATGGATGTTTTCATCCTAGACGACCATAACCTAGTAAGAAGTGTTGCTAATGCAATGGAGTAATCTAAACCCAAAACCTTCATAGTCTCAGTTTTGAACTTATCAAGGAAGTCTCTTAGCGGTTCGTCATCTCTCTATCGCAACGAGAAGACGGATGTAGACTTCTTTTTAGCACCTCTATTGATCACAAAGTAAGTTTCGAATAGCTGTCGAAGTTGAGAGAAATTCTTGACGCTAAATGGAAAAAATGAATTGAACCATGTTCGTGCGTTGCACTTTAGGGTTATGGAGAAGTGTTTGCACATTGCCACCTCTGACATGTCTCTTGAGATCATCACAATTACAAAGTGGGTTACATGGTCCCAGGGACCGGTAGTACTGTCATACCTTCCCATAGGAAGAAGGAGTGCATTGCGTGGTATTGGTTCGGTGGACACATTGGAGCCGAACGAGGAGAGACTGGTGGGAAATTGAGTAAGTTCGTCGCTTTTAGCATTAGCGCACCTTAGTTCATTCATTACTAACTGTTCGATTTATTTCCTTATATCATCAAGGTCATGTCTGCAAGTTACCGAGGGCTCTAGGTGTGCTCAGGGCATGAGAGTTCGTGAATGTACATGGCCTAACCCATGTGAGGAGGATTATGCTTTTGGCCTGAGGGCGGGGTTGAGCTCTTCCAGTTATTTGCTCATGTCTTACAATTTGGATTCGAGTCTTGCCACCTAGGATTGAGTGGCCCTTGTTGGAGAGGCTAGAGCAAGTGGAGGAATCGGTCGATTCTATTGTACAATCGGTGGTTGGGTCTCACTTTGGTTGATAGCCGTAAAAGCCTTAGCGGGGTTGTTCGTCATTGTAGGTTGGATGGCATTTGTTGGGGTGGTTGTGCATCCTTCTACCATGGATGCGGCTTTCAACGTAGTTTTGATCATCATCTTGGGAGGCATGGTCTTCGGCAATACAAAATGTTAGAATGAGTTTCTTTCTAATCTGTTTCCCACAGACGGTCTCAATCTATCAGAGGTGAATTGTGCTCAGTAGATAATAGCTCCATTGGCACCAGTGAAGTGAGTAGTTGCTGGATCACGCGATCAAAGAAACCTGTAAAAGACTGTCAGAGGGTATTCCAACAAGAAGACTCTGACATTTAAGTAAGAGAGTGGTTTTCAAAAAAAGAAAAGAAATAGCCGAAAGAATAAATTGAATTTCGTGTTGCCTCTTGTGTACTGAGTGTAAAGTTAATAGAGCGTATCTGGACGGTGTGCCTCTTGTTGTATATATATAAGTGGCCTCTATGAGTTGTGCGCCCTTGAAGTATTGAAACTCTAGTTTTCTTGTAATAATATCTCGAGATTATAAAACTTTTAATGAGAGATTTATAGGAGATTCAAAATCCTATTAGTAGGAAAAGTCCAGACTGTTAAGTGATTACCTTCCTTATCAATAAGATTTCCTTCTTGATTATAAAATGTTATTTTCACGACTTAAAAAAAATGGAATATTGCTCCATGTTAATTAAATGTTGAGCATCGAGAAGATCTTAAGCCGGTCAGCTTTCTATTACTCAACTGGGAGATGTATTTTGTACAAATGACATGTTTCAGCACGTTATAGTGGGTTTTGTCTATTGGGCGATAAGCTCAGAGAGTTTCAAATATTGGGTTAGTAAGCTTTTGGATTATGCCCCATCCGTTACTAAAGTAACTATTTTATCAGTGTTTCGTTCATTTTTTTCAGTGCATTTTTAAATATTTTCTTGAAATATCAAGAAATGTCAAAAATACCTATTTTATTAGTATTGTTCAATGATTTGATCAATGTTAATGGTGAATTTTGACGGTGGAACAAAAAATTTACTCTCAAATTTCTTAATCTCAATTTTGCTCTAAAAAGATAGACAAATCATGCCGTAGAACTCTTAGAATATCCAATTTATGTAAACAAAAAATGGAAAAAATCAGAAAAAGCTGCTACTCAATTGTGATCAAGTTTTGAAGTGATCATGATATGTCTGTGTGGTACGAAATTTTGGATGCGAAAGATTACAGAGACGATGATGTTGACATGAAAGTGATGAAGATAATTGAAAAACTTAAAAGAAGTAAGAGATTTGAGAGCGTTTGAGATGATTATGGTTATAGTTTGTTTAAGACAGACGATAAACAGTTTTATCATTATCTTTTAATTACAACAATATGACATATAAAAATTACGTTTTCTGATAAATAGAAATTGAAAATCTTTTATTTTTATTTTTTTATAATTTAAGGGGTAATGAAATGAATTATTTTCTTTTATAATTGGTAGATATTGTGAGTTATATTTTGATTAATTTAATTTAAATATTATTAAATTCAATTTAGAGAAGAGTTTATAATTTTTTTTATTTTTAAATTTTTAACCTAAATTTTAAATAAAATTTTAATATTTTTATTTATTAGACTGACTATTCATTAGTGATGGAATAAATTATAATAGAATGGCTTATTAATGATAGATAAAAGTAATTATGAAAAAAATTTAATCTTTTAATGTTTAATTCAATTTAAATTGTGTTTAATTGGATTCGTAGAGTTGATTTATAAAATATCATATATATATATATATATATATATATATATATGTATGTACAATTTTGGAAAGGTGATAAACTTTGGGGGTGATTTCTCGATTTTGAAGCCGATGAGGTACTTGGAAATGGAGCAAACGACGGCATTGTTTGCTTGTATTTCCACCGCAGAGTGAGGCTAGATAAATACACGTGTACTTTGAATGAGTTTAAACCAATCATATTTTGACACTTAGGACTGCTTCTTCCACTTGTCGACATATTAAATTGCCACGCGCCAAGGACGACTCAAATTAGTCAGACGCAAGTTTTCACTTGCCAACGCAATAGCGGCGGCTGCTGCTGCTGTTTGTACCTCGCACCCTTGGCTGATGTTACTAAAGCTTCACATCACACCAAGCCACCCGCCCGAAAACCAAAATTCTAGTTATAGTGAGTGCAAAAACCAACGAGAGTTTTACAGAGTTATTTTTTTTTTTTTTGGGCTTATCCTCTTTCTTTGAAGGGAGGATATGTTAAATACTAATTTAGAGAACCTCCTAAAAAAATAATTTTTTTAATAAAATAAATAAAATTTAAACAAAAACTGGATGAGCTTTTGCCCTTTTTTTTTTTTTAATCTAACTTTTTATCTTTTTTATTCTTTTTATATCTCTATTTAAAGAATACAAAATCTCAAATATATCCATATTATAAATTCATTTACCCTCATATCTTCTGTTTTTTCTTTAATTTTTATTTTTTATCTTTTACTTTTATTTTTTTATTTTTTACTTTTAATTTTATATAAAAACTATCAAATAATTTTATTTTTAAAATTAAAATTATCAAACAACTTTTAATTTTTTTTAAAAAATTCTTAATTTTTATTCCTCCTTATAAAGAGAAGCAAAACAAAAAATAAGGCCTAACAAACGAGCACGTAATAGAGTTCCAAGAATTGTTACCGATGTAAAGTTTTTAAAGAAATAATGTGACGTGCGTCCATGGAAGAAAGTATAAAATATATTAATTTCATAAAAAAATATTTATAAAAAATCTGTTATCAATATAAAAATTTATAAAAGTGTAAGTGACCGTTTTTGGATTAATATTGGATTTTATCGAGAATCAATATGGAGTTTCATCCTTTTTATAATAGTAATAGATGATATCACAAAAAATATTCAAAATAAAATATCATGGTATATATTCTTTACAGATGATATAGTACTGATCGATGAAATTAGAGAAAATATTAATACAAAATTAGAGTTATGGAGAGACACACTAGAATTCAGAGAGTTTAGATTGAATCGATAAAAAATTAAGTATATAAACTGTATGTTTAGTGGCAAGTAGCAGTATAATAAAAAAAACGATTAAATTAGAAGAACAGAATATACCGAAAAGTAAACATTTTAAATATTTAGAGTCTATTATTAAAAAATATACCAATATAGATGACAATGTGAATCATAGGATTCAAACTAATTGGATGAAATAAAGAAAGATATTTGAAATTTTTTTTGATTGTATGATACCACTACATTCGAAAAGAAAGTTTTATTGAACAGTAGTAAAATCTGAACTATTGTATGATATCAAATGTTGCGTCATTAAACAACAATAAGAACAGAAAATGTCTGTCGCTAAGATAGGAATGTTAAAATGGATGTGTGGTGAAATTAGGAAAGATAAGATTAGAAATAAAAAAATATGTATTAAATTAGAAGTGAATTTAATTATGAATAAAATGCAAGAGTATTGTTTGAAGTGGTTTGAATATATACAAGAAACCAAAAGACGCATCAATTAGAAAAATCGAGAATTAAATATAGAAAATTTAGTTAAACAACGAGATAAACCGTTAAAAATATAAATATATTGTACTCATAAAAATATGACAATTAAAAAGTTAACTGAAAAAATGATTTCTTATAGAAATGACTGATATAAGAAAATTAGAGTAACTTAAACCATCACTTCTCATATTATAAGTTTAGTCGGATAATTTGTGTGTGTATGTGTGTTTTTTTCTTTTTTTAATCGAATTAATCTTTTAAATGGTCGATTTCAAATTTTAGAATTAATTCTCTTGTTATTATTGAGAGCAAAATCCAAGAATTTAGGGTTAAGTTTAAAGAAAAATTCTAATTATAGAATTAAAATTTTTAGTCATTATAATTTTGGGGTCACTTATGAATATTTTGATCAACTCCATACCATGTGAGTTAAATTCAAAAATTCATTTTCACTTCAGATTCGTAGTTTCTAACTAATTAAGTGGTAAACCCGTTTTCGAAATTTTACACACAGCCCACCACACTACGGGGTTGGCCATGCACGAAATTCATTATTTAATTGTAAGTCTCTCTCAATTTGCAAGGCCAGCCTATCACACCGTAGGCATTTTTACCTTCTTCGAAGGGAGCAAGACTCCCTAAAAAGGCAAGAAGATCACAAGAGAAGCGAAACCAACATTTCTTTAATTACGTAGCTGTAGAAGAGGAAACGCAAAATCATAGTAAAGGAGCTTGGACCCTTCAGGCAATCATTTGGATGGAAAGTTTTGAAGAGGAAGGATGATGATTTAATTGCCAGCTAGACCAAGTGGTCCAAATACTATTATATATTCTCCCTAGTTTTATTTTGTATGGTCAATTTTAGACTTAAGTAAAGTATATACTCTACTTGAAGGTGACGATAGAGAGAGAGAGATGTGATACAATTCCATTTTTCAATCTCGCGATCAAATATTTGAATTTCATTCAAAAAAAGAAAAAGGGAAAATGAGAGAGATGTGATGAGTCACTTCAAATTCTTGGAATCAATGGCGGCCCCAATGGGGCCTCGAATTTTGAAAATTATAACGTAACCATTATAGGTCATTATCGACAATCATATTATTTTTCAATTGTCTTTGACATATCAAACTCGACATTGAGAGAGAGTAGTTGATCCAAGATTGGCGAAGTCCGGCCCATTAAACCTCCCAAGCCAACCTCCGGCGGAGGCCCGACATCAGGGTTCAAAGTATGAGGCTATAACTTCAGTTATGAACTGACGATTGAAATATTTTTGCTAATTAAAGGGGTGGGGCTAATCTCATTTTTTATCAATTTTGAGTAATATTATAAAATTTTTTTGCTCATTATAAAATATCTAATTTCAATTGTAAGTATTATTTTTGGAGGTGGATCCATTCTACGACCTTATCACAATCTTGAGTATTATATATATAAATATATATATGTATATATTTCAAATCTTGAAAGTGTGTAGAAAGGTATTTAAAACGAAAAAAAATAATAGTACAAAAACATGTAACGTAAGAAGTAGTCACAATGTTGAAAAGCCTTTCAAATGAAACCTTAACCTCCAATCAATAATTACGAGAACGTTAGAATGTGTTCTTTTGAATGATAGCCAAAATTCGATATTTAATGGTAAGTCCCACCCAATTTTGCAAGGCCAGGCTTTGCCTTAAGATTGTGCTGTTCTCAACTTTTAGCTCAAAAAACACTAGAAAGAGTGCGGCATTTTTACATTCTTGGAAGAGAGCAAGACGCCCTAAAAATGCAAGAAGATCACAAGAGAAGCGAAAACAACGTTTCCTTAACTATGTAGTTGTAGAAGAGGTAATGCAAATTCTTAGTAAAGGAGCTTGGACCCTTCTCACAATTATTTGGACGGAAAGTTTTGAAGAGGAAGGATGACGATTTAGTTATCAACTACACCAGGTGGCTCAAATACCACCATATATCTCCCTAGTTCTATTTTGTATGGTCAATTTTACACTTATGTAAAGTATATACTATACTTGGAGCGGAGAGAGAGAGAGACGCACCCATTCTATAATCTTATCACAATCTCGAGTAAAACCAAACTCCCATGTGTTTAGTGAAAGGATGATGCACTCTCTTAATAACAAATCTCGGATTCGAGCCATGAGAATAAAAAAATAGAATTGGAAGAGTCAACTCCTTAATAGGTCTCACTGTATTCAGATCGAATTAGTCGAATAAAAATCTAGATACCATAGGTGAAAACCAAAACAATCTCAAGTAAATATGTATATATTTTCAAATCCTGAGTGTGTAAAAAATATTTATAAAAAAACACACACACACACAAAAACAAGCAACATAAGAAGTAATCACAATGTTTAAAAGCCTTTCAAATGAACGCTGACCCTCCAACGGTCAGGGTTTTTTGGGCATCAATAATTACTGAAATTTTAGAATTTTTCATTGAAAGATAGACAAACGTGTACTTAATGAGATTTTTTCTTTTTTCTTTTTTGGTGAAAAATATGTGAATTATTCAACTTAATATTTGCGCCTTCCACAAACGGCCCCCAAAGAGCCTAGGTATCCTTTCTCTATTGAAAGTATATATAAATCCAAGTGATTTAAGGTAATCATTTAAAAAGGTGGCAATTAAATTTATACTTCAGTCATTTGCTAGTAGAGCAACATTTATTCGAGGTATTATATGGAAATAATTTTGCTAATTAAAAGTGTTGGCATTTATATAATTTGTAAGCTCATAAAGAAATTAGATTTGTATGAATAGTAACATTCAATAGATAATAGTGTAACACTTTGTCACAGAGAGAGAAGGCTTGTAATATGGGTGTATTTTAAGAATTTCATGATATAACAAAGATTACTCAATTATTATAAAGAAAAACAATAAAGACCCTTCATAGCAAGTATTATCAAAAGAGAGAAGAGCGGTAAGGTAGGTATTTCAAAATTTCATGTCATAACACATAGAGTGCTCAATTATTATTATTATTATTTACATGGTAAGACTCAAAACTCGAGATCTTTATAAAAGAAATGAAAAACGATATCAATTGAATTATAGTTGATTGTCAGAGTACTCATTTATTATAAAGAAAAATAATAAAATCCCTTATAGAGTAACTATCAAATAGTTTTTGCGCAGCAGCAAATGTGTCCAACTGGTGGAGGATTTCGAGCACAAATGCCACCAATTGGGTAACCGGCCTTTATACAGTTCACAGTACAGTCGTTAATATCATTGCACCACCCGATAGGATGGTCACAAATCAATTGATTCACTTCTGCATGATATCACAAATATCTTAGTCACAAAATTTCATATCATTAGATTTGACAACAAATCCTTAAAAAGAAGAGAGTATGGAAAGAGAAAGGCAAAAGAAATGTACCAGCAGAATGAGCGTAAACAATGAGAGCCAAAAAGAGAACAGTAAAAAACTCCATCTTCTTAAAAGCCATTTCTTATCTTGCTTTCTTCCCTTGTCTTGTTTTGTTTTTTTTGCTTTTCTTTTTCTTTGTTTTTTTCTTGATATAAAATTATCAAGAATATCAACAATTTATAGCATCGCATTGATGATTTACTTCCAAATTGATATGGTAATAAAAGATATATTTATTAAAAAGCTTAAAAATTCATTTACCTTATTAATTTCACAATTAAAATTAAAGAAAAATGAATTTTTAACAAGGCAATGAATTTTTTACCTTTTCATTAAGTGTATCTTATTATTGCATCACCTTAATATGGTGAAAATATGTAATGGAACTATCCTTAACCTTTAAAGCCATTTTATAGAATTAACAATGCAAATTATGAATTATGATGTGTGTTGAGAAATAGTATTGCACTAGTAGAAATCTTTGGGAATAGATAAATAAAACATGAAAATTTTATATAATTTTTTAGTGACTTAAAAATTATGGTTTTGTTCATTTTTTAGATTAATTTCGATTTATTTAATTTTCCTTCTTTTTATTTTATACATTAATTTATTATGACCCTTTGAATTCCTAATTATGCTGACCTTTATGAATTCTATTTTTTTTTCTCCACTCACGAGCCTTTTTCCTCTTTCTCTCTGTCCTCCAAGATTGCATAGAATCGAGAAGGAAAGAAAGGAGATTCGAGAGAGAGAGAGAGAGAGAGAGAGAGAGCTACGGGGATTCTTAATGGACAAGTTCTGAGTGAAATCCTCCCACAAAGAAAGAGATTGAACCCTTTTTGCTGAGTAAGCTAAGCATATCAAAAACACAACCAACGCACAATTGTCATTGGTCTGGTGAATAAATATGATAAATTTTTTAACCAAATTTTATATTTGAAACTCAAAAATGAAAAATATTATCTTTAAATTGAGGCTAATAGCGTTCAGAGATCAAATTAGTCAAAATATAAGTTCAAATAGAGATCGGTTAAAAAAACACACACACACATTCATATTTGGCTAAGGCGCAAGGATTTGAAAAGAAAAGGGCCGACTAGACCCAGTGGTCCCAATGCCACATTATACTCTCCTGGTTCTATTTTGTGTGGTCAACTTGTTAGAAGGGAGGTCATCGAGAGAATGAATTATACCCTGCCTTAGTAAATCTATTCATTGGTATATAATTATTATAGGTCATTATATTAAAAAAAAAAATGACCTACTGCGGGAGAAATTCTCTGAGCACTGTACTTTGTAAGGTTTCAACGAATGTCACACGAAGGGACCCATGGTCCCCCTGATTCTCCAGCCCTAGTCAATGGGGATGGCGAAGATGGGCAACCCATTGCGGCTGAGGAGGAGCATTTTCAACGGAGAGCTAAGAAAGTGAAAGGAAATGACGGGAGAGAGCGTCTAGCTGGTCCACAAAGCTTTAAAGCCATACTTCTTGGGCATGATAATTCTCAGGAATTTGCTTGAGAAACCATACTTTCTGACTCAGAGGAAGAGTCTGATCCAGAGGAAGATGATGGCAAGAGTATGAATGAAGATGACAATGATCTCTCGATGCCATCAGTACCAATCTCTATTGAACAGATGCGGGTTCTTCGAAACCAATGGAAGAGATCAGTCATAGTGAAGTTGTGGGGAAAAACTGTTGGATACCATTTCCTTCGCACGCAAATTCTATCACTCTGGCAAGTTGAAGGTGAGATGGACTTAATTGATATGGATGAAGGATTCTACTTGGCGAAGTTATCCTCTCAAACTGACTACTACCGGGCATTGACAGCAGGGCCATGGGTTATTCAAGACCATTATCTGGTCATAATGAAATGGAGAGCCGAATTTGTACCATGAGAAAAATGGTATCCGAAGCACTGCTGTGTAGGTCAGGCTACGTGGCCTAGCCATTGAATATTTTGATGAGGATGTTTTGTACCGGGTTGGGAAACAATTGGGTCATCCAATAAAAATTGATATTAACACTGCAACAGCCTCACGTGGCAAGTATGCTCGGATCTGTGTAGAGTTGGACTTAATGAAACCACTGGTGCCAAAAATTCAAATTAGGAAGAGGGCGCAACGGATAGAACATGAAGGATTATATGTGATATGCTTTCAGTGCGGGTGTGTTGGTCATGCAAAGGAGCATTGTCATGAGACAACGGAGAAAAATCAGAGTGGTGAGGACATGCCCAACTCTTCAGTTCATACGAAATAGCCCTCAATTTTCTCACCCCTGAAAGCTGAAGCACTGGTGGAAGGGTTTGGTCCTTGGATGCAAGTGCAGAGGAGACCAAGAAGACGGAATAGTAGGATGACCGGCGGGGACAATTCGGTGAGGAATCTTTCGCGTAACCGTTTTGAGCAACTTGCGGATTTTACGGATAATAATGATCATCCAATGGCGGGGATTGAGGATTTTGAAACCACGGTCAATAGAGAGGAAGCACAAGGAAACTTTCCTTTGCTAGACCAAACAGAGCATGATAAGAGGTTGGATCAAGGTATGAGCTCTATTCCAGGACGTTTTAAAGGGAAAGAGAAATTGGGCCAAAGTACAATGGAAGTGGGCCTTAACCGACCCAATATTAAGTATGGACTGTCTGCTGGGCCCAATGAAAAAGAAAGCTCCTTTGGGTTCAATCAAGCTAGACCATTGGTGCAACCCACCAATAAGAACCAAGCGCACACTTACCTGGCCCAAACTGAAATGGTGAAGAAGCTTCCTGATGCAGCTTCAACATCGACGGGAGCTAACAGAGCAACTGAGTTAGTGAAAACTCACTTATCAGCCACTGAAGCCATAATCCCAACCTGAAATCACTCCGCATCTAAGATTGATCTTCTACGTAGACTTCCCCATTCATCTTCATCTGGGGAGATGCAGACAAATGCAGATGTAGCTGCTCCTGTTTCGGGCATGGAGGACGACAGGGAAGAACCTATGGCAATTATCATTCGCGGGTTTAATTTCATAGAGCAGCGAACTGCTCCCAGTTCGGATTCGGCACTGCAAACCTTCCCTATTGTCCCTTTGAGAATCGCTCTGGCTCGGACAGCAAAGGGTTCAGACTCATCTCTGCAGATGGGATTGGAGAGCCACTCTCTGCAGGGGCAGAATACAGCAGATCATCAGTCGATGGAAGTAGAAAAGTTAGGGGAAAACTCCACTATTTCTCAGCCAGTAATAATAACAGCAGGGAGTCACGTGATGGAGGAATTTCCCGGGTTCAGGATGGAAGAAAGTGGGCTTATGTCGATGGATGAGGAACATTCGAACTGAAGCGTGGCAAGACTTGTTACCCATAGCGGATACAATTGATGGAGCATGGTTTGTATTGGGAGATTTTAATGATATTGTAGGGTTATCTAAAACAGCAAATGTGGCTAGCTGGAACAGTTAGAGCTCAACGATTTAGGGATTGTTGGTTTCAATGCAATCTTCATGATCTTGACGCTGTAGGAAGCCCTTTCACTTGGATACAAAAAAGGGATGGGTTAGTTGTGCTAAGACAGAGACTGGATAGAGTATTGGATAATTCATTGAGCCGTCTTAGGTTCCCAGATGTGAGAGTGACTAATCTTCCTCGGCTCCACAATGATCATCACCCCATTCTTCTCCAAATGTGCATGAACCCCCCCTCCGCTTAGAGAGAAGCGCCCATTCCGTTTTGAAGCCGCTTGGATCAATCACCCACAATTTTCTGAGGTTTTTTTATTAGCTTGGAATAATGATGATGGTTCTAGATCACCAGCCAACTCTATTCAGAATGCTACTTCAACTCTTCAAACTTGGAATAAAAAAAATTTTTGGTAATATCTTTCAGAGAAAATGCTGATTGGAGGCTCGACTTGGGGGTATTCAGGTCTCACCCAACTATGCTCAATGTTCCTTTCTTCGACAGCTTGAAAATTGATTGCTAGGAGATTATCACAGAATTCTAGACATGGTGGAAATTTTTTGACACCAAAAATCGAGAATTCAATGGTTTTGTCAGGGAGATCGGAATACTTGTTTTTACCATCTCTCTACTTTAGTTCGTCATAATAATAACAAAATTTCAAGATTGAAGGTTCAAGGGAAATGGTGTTCGAATCAGCATCAGCTTAAAGAGTTGGCAACTGATTATTTTGGGAGTTATTTGGCCACTCTACAGCTAGTGGTATCACACGAGATTATGTTGCTTGGCAGAAGGTAGTGGAGTCGGAAGATCAGTCCAGTTTATGCAAAAATCTTGATTTATCCAAGGTCTGATCAGCAGTGTTTTCTATGAAGGGGTTGAAATCCCCAGGGCCGGATGGAATTCAGTCATTATTTTATCAGAAGTTCTGGGAGGGAATACACCCTAATTTATATAACTTCATTAAGGCCGCCTTCTGAGATGGTTCCTTCCCACCTAATTTTTTACGGGCCTTCATTACTTTGATCCCAAAAAAAAACCAACCGAGCAGTTTATTCGACTTCTGACCCATTAGTCTCCTGGGTACCAGTTACAAAGTCCTTGCTAACGTTTTGGTCCACCGCCTCTGGCCAATCCTTCACAAGGTGATAGGCCCATATCAGAGCAGTTTTCTTCCAAGTCGTAGCACCTTGGATAATATCATTATTACCCAGAAATTAGTAAATTATATCTGCAATTCTCGAGGTAACCGATGGAAAATGGTGAGGTGTTTGTAGTCAGTTAATCCGATTAATTATGTTTGTAGTCACCATGCTCGGTCTATATTGCTTTGAAATGGTGAGGTGTTACCTAATTTTGTACTTGGGAGAGGCTTAAAACAGGGAAACCTTTTATCTCCCTACCTATTTATTTTAGTTATGGAGAAACTATCTTATACGATGCAGAGCAGGTGATGCAAGGCCTCTAGACATCTATTAGGGCTTCGCGATGGGGGCCGGCAATGTCTCATGTTTTCTTTGCGGATGATCTTATCCTATTTGGGGATGTGAAACCAAGGGTTCTTTCCATGATTATATGGTGTCTTCAGGAATTTGGCGATAGAAGTAGGTTACTAGTTAATCCTAGTAAATCGAAACTCTTTATTTCTCCAAAAGCCCCGTTGGCCTTAAAGACTTGTCTAGCCTCTCAGTGTCAGTTTCTTCTTACAGAGGATTTAGGAATTTATCTTGGAGTTTCTTTTATTCATGGATGGGTTTGACAAACCCAATACCAATATTTGATTGAGCGGATTCAGAATAAGATAGTAGGATGGAAGGCAAAGACTTTGAGTTTAGTGGGGTGTCGGACTCTTATTTTGGCAGCCACCTCCGCTATCCAGCATATGTTATGCAAACAGCCTAGTTACCTGGGCAGTTATGTAATCAGTTGGACAAAATTCAAAGGCAAATTCTTTAGGGTGACACAGAGGAAGCACATAGGCACCATTCGGTCAATTGGAGAAAAGTGTGTCATCTGAGGGATTTTAGTGGTTTAGGTCTCCAGACCTCTCGGGAGATGAACACAGCCCTTTTGGCAAAACTTGGATGGAAGATCATAGTCAGAGATTAGGCTCTTTGGTGTGAAATCCTTCGAAATAAATACATTAGGCAAGAATCTTTTTTCAATTGCAGCAAACCTTCAAAGTGTTCTCCTCTCTGGCGCGGTCTTTTAAAAGTCCAAGATTTACTGAAAATCAAGGTTCATTGGAAAATCGGTAATGGTTTGGATATTTGGTTTTGGGAAGACACATGGGTGGGATCGACTCTACTAATTCGAAGATTGCAAAGCGAAGCGTTAATGGATACCACGCCCTTGTTGGTGAGCCGATTCATTACACCTGATCGGAGATGGGATATTGATGGCCTTAGGACTTTTTTACCTGAAAGCATGATGGATGAGATAAGAGCGGTGCTGATTCCGTGAGATTCAACCAACCAGGATTATATATGTTGGGCAGGTGAATCTGTGATTTTTCTGTTCGATCAGCATATTTCATATCCCATCACAATGATGTATTGGTCAACTATTCAACTCTCACCGAATCTTGGGGATGGATTTGGCGGTTAAGATACCAGGTGCGGGTTAAATTTTTAGTGTGACTCTTATTACACGATAGCTTGATGACAAATAGTAATCGATTTCGTCGAGGGATGATGAGGGATCCCCTTTGCCCTTTATGTAGAGAGCTGGAGGAAACTATTTTTCACTTATTCCATGAATGCTCAGTGGTTCGCCAAGTTTGGAACTGAATCCTAAAGTTCTCATTTTTATCAAAGTTGATGTTCTCTCGGATTTCGATTAAAGTATGGCTTCTTCGTAATTGTAAATCTCATGCCTTACTTGGGGGTCGCTCGTGGTCCTTGATCTTCATTTATACCCTTTGGGCTATCTGGAATGAGTATTGTCTCATGGTTTTTGAGGGCAGAGCCTTCTCCCCAAAGGGTGTGGTGGTTAGGGTTGTTTGTTATACGCGGGATGGTTGGATCGCATTGGCACCAGTTTCCCCATCTCGGCCATTGGACTACTTGGTCTCCTCCTCCTACGGGTGTCTATAAATTGAATACTGATAGTTCAGTCTGTAAGAGTCCAAACTCGGTAGGAATGTGTGGCCTAATCAGAGATGAGTATGGGTTATAGATCAAGGGATTCGTTGGAAATTTGGGAGTTACAGATCTGTTCATGGCTGAGTTGTGGGGTGTTCGAAAAGCCCTCTCCTATTAAATAGGTCTAATCTTTCCCCAGTGATTGTTGAACTTGATTCAGAAGAGTTGGTAAAACTTCTTACTTTGGGACTTAAGCCGCAACATCTTGCCTATCACATCATAGTTGAATGTCACCGACTAATAAGGATGGTTATGGTCCAAACAGTGTGTTTTATTTTACACGAAGACAATAGATGTGCAGATATATTAGCTGAGCTTGGGCACTCAATGCCTCAGGGTACTCATAATTTGTTATCCCCTAACGAGGTTTATAGTATCCTTTTAAGTGATATCCAAAGTTATCGTCTTTTAGGAGTTAAGTTCTCGCTCCTCATATACCTAAAAAAAAAAAAAGGAAATCTTTGGGAATAGATAAATAAAATATGAAAATTTTATATAATTATTTAGTGACTTAAAAATAATGGTTTTGTTCATTTTTTAGATTAATTTGGATTTATTTAATTTTCCTTTTTATTTTATACATTAATTTGTTAGAACCTCTTTATTACCCCCTTTGAATTCCTAATTATGCTTACCTTTATGAATTCCATTTTTTTTCCCGCTCACAAGCCTTTTCCTCTCTCTCTCACTCTCTCTCTCTCTCAAGATTGCATAGAATTGAGAAGAAAAGAAAGGAGATTCGAGAGAGAGAGAGAGAGAGAGCTACGGGGATTCTTAATGGAGAAGTTTTGCAGTGAAGTCGTCCCGCGAAAAAAGAGATTGAACCCTTTTCGCCAAGCTAAGTATATCAAGAAGAACACAGCCAATTCACATGTTTTAGTGGATAAGAGTAATAGATTTTTTAATTAAATTTTATATTTGAAACTCAAAAATAAAATATATTATATTGAAAGAACTCCCTTTCTAAATTAAGTTTGATAGTGTTCAGAGAATAAATTAATTAAAATATAATTTCAAAAACTCGATTAAAAACAAAAGAAAAAAAAAGAACATACACATTCATACTCGGCTAAACGATTTGAAAAGAAAGGGACCGACTAGATCCAGTAGTCCAAATGCCACATTATACTCTCCTAGTTTTATTTTGTGTGGTCGATTTTGTAGTTGTGTAAAGCATGTGATATATTCTTTTAAGTGGGTCATTACCAATTTTAATAATTACATGAAGAAGATTTTAAATCCACATAGAGTTCATTCAGTGTACATAATTCGTATGAGAGTAAAAAAATTTCAATAAACACTCAAAAAAAAGTAAATTATTGTATGTACTGATAAATCTATTGATTGGTATATAATTATTATAGGTGATTATATTAATCAATCAATTCATCAATCAGAGCTTTAGTCTTAATAATTGGGTCGGTTTTTAAAGTGAGTGTATATGTATATAGTCTTCACATTATATTTTATAAAGAGACTATTTTCACGTCTTAAATTCGCGACCTTCAATCGTTACATCAAAATTCATCAAAAAAAAAAATATAAGCAAAATATGGAGAATAAAACTCTTATATCAACCGCCACTTCTATTTTAAGCAAATTCTAGACAACCCAACCTGTGAAGTTGTGAGGCAGGTGCAATTAAAAAAATAAAAAAGAAAAAAAACATATTTTGAGAGAGAGAGAGAGAGGGGGGGATGATTCAAGATTGGTGGAGTCCTGCCCATCCGAGGAGATTAAGCCCACCAATTAACCTCCAAAGCTAACCTCACTCAGGCACAAGGAGGGTCCAAAGCATAAGCCCCCAAATGCAGGTCTAAATGAAAATTGAAATACATAGAGTTAGAAGGGACTATTCGCATTTGCAATTTTTTTTAGCATTATTAAGAAATTTTTAGTATGTTTGATTTGAATTTTATTTCATTATTTTAGGGGGGGGGCAAATCCATTATGATAATCCAATCGAAATATCCATTAAATTTCAAAATTTTTAAAATCTAAAAAAGTCCATACATAACACTCGAAATAGAAAAAAATAACAGAAGGGAAACAAGGAGAAAAGTTTTATGTGATTTATACTCTCACGGGACCCGAAAACGCATAAATTGAAACTTAGGCCTTTCTTTTGTAAATGGCACCCAATTTTGGTGAAATAATAGTTTTGCCCCAACACGAAATGATTCTGGTGCCCGTGGAATAACTTTGAGCAGAAATTTTATTTACTGCGCTTGGTTTTAATTTTTTCTTGGTATTTTTTTTTTTATAACCATTAATCTTGGATAATTATATTGAGATCGATTAAATCCGGATTAAAATTTCATGATATTAGTATAAGAGTAGAATAGAATAACATATTCGATAAGGCAAAGGGTTGTATGCCATTGCAAAGTAGACTCCATTTATGTGTACTGGGGGGATTTAATAAAAGACTTCAGCAGCTAACTTTGAAGGTGCAATCTATTAACTCTGAACAATAATCCATGAATTATGCATTTTGAGTGTGCTTATTAAATAAATACTTTGATTGAAGAAAGATATATTCTCCTCAAAAGCATCCACTTATCTGAGAGATTTACTTGCTTATTGAGAATATATGAGTTGGTTTTTATAGGAATATTATAAGATTTTTTTTTTTGGGTGCTAGTGGATTACTTACCAATACCCAGTGTCTGAATTTCGCTGAATTAATCTGATTTTAGTATTATGGGACAAATTAAGAAGTTGGCTCTCCCCAAATCTCATTTCTCTATTTTTATGACTCAAATCCAAAAACTATAAGGTGATATAGCGTCTTACTACCATATCCACGGTGTTTGGTGAAAAATTATAAAAATTTGGATGCAAAGTTCTTGACAAGTAATTTGGCTCATTCATTAGAGTTGATGGAGACGGAGAAAAGGAAATAAAAAATGATTAATCAATCGAGATGAAAGGAGAAGGGAAAGTCTTAACACAATCATTTCGACCTGGGGTTGATTCTATCACATCATTAATAAAACCCCAACTCCGGTCTTAACCTTCCATTTTTACATTTCTAAGAGAGCAATACGCCCTAAAAAACCAAGAAGATCACAAGAGAACCTAAAACAACAATTCCTAAGTAGTGTTTTGAAACCCAGATTAGATTACAAACCGGTCACGCCAGGGATCAATGAGTCACTAAGTCAACTCGGTTGGATCAGACAAAAAATCCGGATGACATCATCATGACGTCATAAATAAATGTAAATTATAATATATTAATAATTTAAAAATTTTATATATTTAATTACAAATATTCACCTGTTAAATATATCAAAGTCTAATTTAAATAATAAAAAAAAACCAATACAATAACATAATTTAACCATCAATATTCGAGTCATATTCATTATTATTTTCATCTCCATCATCATCACCATTCCGTCAACCATCTCCAACTTCAAAACATGATAAGTCTACCATCACGTACCATTTAATACAAAATATCATTCAAATAAAAATGTTTTCTTAGCATGTTGAGAACAAAATTAAGGTTTTCTTAGCATGTTGTCCTTTTACTTCAAATTGCTAGGGCAATAATATGTCAAGAACAAAATAAAAATTAATACAAAGAAGTCTCTGGTATTTGTCAATGTAAATTAACACAAACATTTTAAGATTTCAAATTCCTGTGGTGAGAACAAAAAAAAAATGCCTACAAATTAGCACCATGAAACTACAAACAAGTTTTCAGGATTTTCCATCAGCAAACATGAAATGACTTAACAAAATGATCAGCATCTCCTTTTATATCTCACTTACATATGTTATATTTCTACTGTTGCTAGTCCCAATGGAAGTCCATGGTTTCCAGATTGTAGTAATGACATTTCATTCAGAAATTTTTTTTCCCCTGGTTTTCAAATGCTATAAATTACACATAAAATCCACCAAGATCACCTAGACAAAAGCTCTACTCTCCTATACCAGTCAAGGCATGATTCGGACAAATCTTGATTATTTACTTTAAAAACTTAAATAAGGCACAGATCCACAAGTTTTCGAGGGTGATAATCCAATAAATTGCTAAACAAGAAACAGATAAAATAGCATAAAGGTCTGTGGTTATCCAATACTGGTGTTGTATACCAAAAAGAAAAGCAATGCTATCCACAACCTATACTATGTCCATGTAACTGCATTATGGCACCATATAAAATAACATAAAGGTCGTATAGTGCCCATTAATCAATTTAGAGTTTACATGTCATAGATCAGAACATCGCATACGAGTGCATTAATCAAATCTCTCTGGGAAATCATGAGATCGAAACCCTAAATTGTAAAATCAATGCAATGAGATGGATATTAACATCGCAGACCACTGATATGAACATCGCAGACGAATGCATTTTGGGAAATCATGAGATTGAAATCCTAAATTGTAAAATTAATGCAAAAGAAGCAAATAAAGAACAATAGGGCTTCAATAACTTTGATCCATGAAGAAAAAAGTGAAATAGAGTTTATGAAGAGTGAACCGATGTACCTGATTGCACAGAGAAAATGGAGAAGACGATGAAGAATCTGCGAAATATGCTTCCAAGGGTTTCAATTCAAGAAAAGAGTGGGGAAACAGGAGAGAGCATACTCGATTGTGTGCTTTTTCTTAGCTTTCAGTCGCAGATGCTGGTGATAGTGTAGAGAGAGACAGAGAGAGGAAATGCGAGGAAGAGAAGGCGAGAATGAGCATGAAACGTGAAAGTCGAAAGAAAAGGTCAAAAAAATATAATAATAATAATAATAAACCCGGGTTGGCCGGTTCAAACTGGTTCCTGGTCCAACCCGGGTCTTGACCGGTTTTTTGCAAATCCAAATTTTTTAATAAACTCGGACCGATCGATGGTCTTATTCCAGATCAACCGATTGGACTGATCGGTCCGATCTGAGTTTCAAAACATTGTCCCTAGGGTAATGCAAATTCATAGACGGAAAGTTTTGCAGAGAAAGGAAGATGATTGAGTTGCCAACTAGACCAGGTGGTCCAAATACCACCACATAATCTCCTTCGTTTTTATTTTGTATGGCCAATTTTATACTTGTGTAAAGTATATACCATACTTGCAGGTAATATGAGAGAGAGAGACAGAGGGGGAGAGATGTAATGAGTCACTTTAAATTCTTAGAATCAATGGCGGCCCCAATGGGGCCTCGAATTCCCAAAATTGCATTTCTGTACATTGTTTATAAAGGTCAAAAAATGGAAAATAAGATTTTATCCTCTAATTTTTTTTTTAACTATCTTATTGTATTTTATTTCTCTTTTTAAAAAAATGTTAAAGAATTTACATAAAGAAAGAATACTTTTTAATTCCTTATTGGAAGAATACTTTTTTTATTCCTTATTGGTTTGTCTTTTAACCAATATATCAGATTATAAAACCACACCAATATATCAGATTAAAATTTTCTTCGTACATTTTTTCGTAAAATCAGAATTTACTGATTAACCTATTTCATTGTGAATTCTTTTCTTCTTTTCTTTTCACCCTTCCTTTGCTCTTTTTCTTTCTTTTTTTAAGCTATGAGGATTTTTTTTAGCGTTAATAAGATTTCAAAATTGGAGGCCTGGAGCAACTTAAAGTAGAACATATGCATAAATTATAAACAAAATAAAATTCCTATTTAACCCATTAAAATTATATACATAATAAATTTTAGTTTTATAATTTTTTAGAAATAAAGTTTAGCACCCTCAAAAAAATTTCTGGGACTGCCACAGCTTAGAATCCGTAGAGAGATTCTCCAATGTACATGATTCATGAACGACTGTGTTTGATAAGTTTATCAGTACATATTTTAAAGAAAATAAATCATTGCATGAATCAATAATTTTATTGGTATGTAACCATTATAGGTCATTATCAACAAACATATTATTTTTCAATTATCTTTCAGGAAATCAAATCAGAAGTTGAGAGAGAGAAGGTGATCACCAAACTCCACGAGTGTAGCAATAAAATGCTATATTCACTTAATCATAGATCTCGATTCGAATTATGAAAATAGAGAAATAAAATTTGAAAGGATCAGTTCTTAATGAGTTCTATATTGCTTAGATTGAATTAGTAGAATAAAATTTGGATATCGATTGATTGAGAGAGAGAGAGAGAAAAGATGATCCAAGACTGGCGAAGTCCAGACCGTTAAACCTCCAAAGCTTACCTCCTGCTGAGGCTCGGCATCAGGGCTCCAAGAATAAGGTTATAAATTCAGGTTTGAACAGATAGTTGAAATATTTTTGCTAATGGGTAAATTACTTGTCAAGTACCTAAATTTTATTTTAAATTTGTTTTTAAAATACAATATCTGAGAACTTAAACTTTAAATGATGACATGGCTTTACGTGACAGATATGATGAAATAATAGTTTCTGACTTAGCTTTTATCATGACAGAAATTGCTGACATGTCACCTGATATATCAATATTATGCACACAAACAGTGCCACATCAGCACTATTGCTGATGTGGTAAACCATGCCAGACTTATTGTTGACGTGGCACTGCATCTCCTCGTATCAAATCAATATATATATATATATATATATATATATATATATATATATATATATTATTTTTCAATTGTCTGTGAAAAAATCAAACTCAACATTGAGAGAGAGAAGTTGATCCAAGATTGGCGAAGTCCAGCCCATTAAACCTCCAAAGTCAACCTCCGGCGGAGGCCCGACATCAGGGTTCAAAGTATGAGGCTATTACTTCAGGTATGAGCTGATGATTGAAATATTTTTGCTAATTAAAGGGGTAGGGGGCTAATCTCATTTTTTATCAATTTTGAGTAATATTATAAAATTTTTGCTCATTATAAAATATCTAATTTGAATTATAAGTATTATTTTTAGAAATGGATCCGTTCTATAAACTTATCACAATCTTGAGTGTGTATATATATATATATATATATATATTTTCAAATATTGAAAGTGTGTAAAAAGGTATTTAAGACAATAATAATAATAATAATAATAATAATACAAAAACTAGTAACATAAGTAGTCAGAGTCACAATGTTGAAAAGCCTTTCAAAAGAAACCTTACCCTCCACTGGTCAGGATCTTCGTGGGTATCAATAATTACCAGAACGTTAGGATGTTCTTTTGAACGATAGTCAAAAATGTATATCACCACTGATTAATGCATCGATTAAATATTGATATTTTTTAAATAATATTTTATGTTCAATTTTTTTAAATGGAGAAAATACATATTGAGAGAATTTTAACTCTTAAAGATTCAATTCTATTCAAATCAAATTTAATCCAATTTAAAATGGTGTATGCTAGAAAAAATAGACAAACGGAATTAATGAGGTTTTTTTATATTTTTTGGTAAAAAGTATGAGTATTATTCAGCTTAGTGTTTGTGCCTTCCACAAAGTCCCCCCGCCCCCGGCGGGGGGCGGGGGAAAAAGAACCTATGCATCCTTTCTCTTTTGAAAGGATAAATCCAAAGTGATTTAAGTCTATCATTTAAAACGGAAGCATTTAACTTTAAACTTCAATCATTTGCTAGCTAGGAGAGCAAAATTTATTCAAGGAATTATACCATGTCTCTCGCTAATGAGAATAACTATATTTTCCTAATTTAAACGAATAATGGAAATATTTTTGCTAATTTAAATGATGGTATTATATATAATTTGTGAGTCCATAAAGAAATTCGATTTGTATGAATAGTGACATTCAATTGATAATAGTGTAACACTTTGCTCGAGAGAGAGAGAGAGAGAGAGAGAGATAAGGTTTGTAATATGGGTATTTTAGAATTTCATGATATAATACGTAGAGTACGTAATTATTATAAAGAAAAACAATAAAGACCCTTCATAGAAGGTACTATCAAGAGAGAGAAAGTTTGTAATATAGATATTTTAGAATTCCATGTCATAACACAAAGTACTCAATTATTATAAAGAAAAATAATAAAGACCCTCATAGAGCGACTATCATATCGTTTTTGCGCAACAGCAAATGTGTCCCACGGGTGGAGGATTCCGAGCACAAATGCCACCAATTGGGTAACCGGCCTTTATACAATTCACGGTACAGTCGTTAATATCATTGCACCACCCGATAGGATGGTCACAAATTAATTGATTCACTTCTGCATGATATCACAAATGTCTCAGTCACAAAATTTCATATCATTAGATTTGATAACAAATACTCAAAAAGAAAAGAATATGAAAAGAGAAAAGGCAAAAGAAATATACCAGCAGAATGAGCGTAAACAATGAGAGCCAAAAAGAGAACAGAAAAAAACTCCATCTTCTTAAAAGCCATTTCCTATCTTGCTTTCTTCCCTTGTCTTGTCTTGTTTTGTTTTGCTTCTTTTTTTCTTTTTCTTGATATAAAATTTTCAGAAATATCAACAATTTATAGCATTGCATTCATGATTTACTTCCAAATTGATATGGTAATAAAAGATATATTTATTAAAAAGTTTAAAAATTCATTTACCTTATTAATTTCACAATTAAAAATAAAAAATGAATTTTTAACAAGGTAATGAATTTTTAACCTTTTCAATAAGTGTATCTTATTATTGTACCACCTTAATATGGTGAAAATATGTAATGGAACTATCCTTAACCACTACAATAAAATATAATTTTAGTGACGAGATAAAAAATTCATCACTAAAATATCGTCACTAAATTTATGTTTTAGTGACAACATTTTAGTTGTCACTATTGGATTGTCACATCAATCATTTTAATAACAAAAATAAAAAATTATCACTAGATTATCATTAAATTATTAATTAGTGATAATAATATATCTCATTACAGAGCTAGTGACGAAAAATAGTTACACTATCTTTTTGTCACTATTATTCTAATACAATAACAACAATATCATATCACTACTTAATAGTGATAGTATTTTTTTTATCACTATTGATCCTTTTAGTGATGACATAGTATGTCGTCACTATTGACCATTTTGTCATAAGAATGTTTTGTCACTATCGATCTCTTTTTAATAACAATATGCACTGTTATCATTATTAACCCCTTTTAATGATAACATTTTTTCGTCACTAATATTCAAATATGTTAGAAAAATAAATTAATAATTGATATATAACAAAAAATAAAATAAATTACTTAAAAATGAAATAAATTGTATTAATCCCTTTAATGATAATACTTTTTGTTATCATTGACTCCTTTGGTGATGACATAGTATATCGTCACTGTTGACCATTTTATGATAAGATTATTTCATCATTATCGATATCTTTTTAATGATGACATACAGTGTCATCACTATTAATCTCTTTTTAGTGACGAAAGTAATTGTCATTACTATTAACCCCTTTTAATAACGGTGTTTTTCATCATAAATATTCAGGTATACGAGAAAAAATAAATTAATAATTGATGTATAATAAAAAAAAATAAAATAAATTACTTATAAATGGAATAAATTGTATCAATCCATTTAGTGATAACATACTCTTATCACTATTGACTTCTTCGATGACAATATAATATGTTGTCGCAATTAATCATTTGTGACGAGATTATTTTATCACTTAATTATTACCCTATTTTAAATTCTAAGGGTAAAAGTTATTTGTATAACATACATTAAAAAAAAAAAAGAGTATTTAGAAGTGTGACATTTTCTCCTCCCTCTTCTTAGGCACATTCACGAAGGGCTCTCTCCCCCCTCCATTCGCTCTTCTCCTCTTGCCCATTCGCGAAGGACTCTTGACAACACATAATCTCTTCTCCACCTCTCAGGTTCATCTCTCCGTTCATGAAGGATTCTCAGGTTCGTGTCTCTCACTCTCGATTATGGTTTTTGATTTAATTGGCTTTATCTCTCTCTCTTTAGAGTTTCTGGCTCTCTCTCTCTCTCTCTCTCTCCTTCCTTCTCTCCAGGGCTTTTGGCTCTCTAGGGTTTGTAATTCACCTATCCTGCTATGAAAATTTTAAGATTTTTCTTGCTTTTATTTGTGTCTTTGGTTGCTATTTCAGATCTGAATTTCAGAGTTCTAGTTTTTTTTTTTTTTTTTTTTTTTTTTTTTTTTTTTCTGGTTGTAATCATATTCTGCAAAATTTCTTTTAAATCGGCAACGGCAGAGAGTCGAGCAGGAGACCAGATCTCGACGATGATGTGTTGAATGGGTGAAGGATCCGATCAGAGCAAATGGACTTCATATGCAGGACAATATCCTTCGTAAGGGCATTAATCCCCACGCTTGATCTCAACAGCTTCAAGATCTCCTTCAGTAATCTCTCTCTATCTCTCTCTCTCTTGGAATTTAGATCTCAGTTCGCGGCTTATACCTAATTGAAATGGTGTTTCAAGGTTTTCCTTTTGTTATGTTTGATTGCAATTTGAATCTCTCTCTATGATTTAGTATTTTTGGATAATCACACCATTCACATAAGGGTAAAATATGATTTAGTATCGGAATTGGACTGGACGGCAGGTTCGAACCGGTCGTCGGTTGATTTAGTATCTCTCTCCTTTCCCTTTCTCTTTCTTCCGCCAGAGATTCTCAACATTGGACATCTTTTGATAACTCTAGATTGAGGCTCTGTTTTTTTTCCTCATATACGATTTGCAATCCTAACGGATCTACTATCCACTCACGTAGGACGAGCTCCATTCTGAGATATCATCTTTTCTTCACCTCCTTTCTTGATTTCTAATTTTCATCAATCTCTCTTATTCTGCAAAAAATAAATAAATAAATAAATAAATTGCAGGTCTAGTTTCATACAATTAATACATGAATTACCGAATAGATTTAAAGGAAAAAAATCAGGGCATGAATTGTTTAATTATATTCCTAGTCAGCAAATATTTGTAACTCTATCTAGTGGAGGTAACACAACTAAAATGACTTAAATTCAGAATTTATATTTGATCCAAATTTGATTTTTAATTAAATCCAATATTGATTTTTTTTTTTTTTTTTGATTGAGCGATGAAAATGATTATGCCATGGTTGACCCTTTGATCTATGTTCCAGGTTTTGGGCAGCAAATGTGGAAATGTTTTTGGATAATCAAATGTTTGTATTATGTTTGGGACTGAAAGACTCATTTGAAAAATTGAACTAATTTTTTATTGGGTTAATTTGATCAAAAATAATAAAGGATGTTATTGGATGAAAAAGTAGCAGGAAGTAGAGGGAAAGATTTAGGTTTTGGAATTTTCAAGAGGATAAGTAAACTTGGTTGTATGCTTTGATAGTTGAATAGCATTGGAGAATGAGTTGCTGAAATCTGGTGTGATAGGGTTAAGCATTAATAGTGAAGATGATTGGTAGTTACAAAAGTTGTTTCTTTTTCTTTTCTTCCCTTTTTGGGTTCTTTGATTATAAACTTGTTGAATTGCTAGCTTTATGTGAATTTTTTTATTTAGGCTGTGCTAGAAATTGAATTAAGTATAAATCGACAATTCCTATGTTCTTGGTTTCAGCTCTCTGTTTATGTTAAGGTTCTACTAATTGTTTTTTTTTTTATGCTGCAAATTGCATCTTGCTAAGCTGGTCTAATGTGCATGCATATTCCTAACCGTGCAACTCTACTATAGAGAATTTGAATTAAATTTCTAACAAGCCTTTTTTGCAAAAAGAAACAGAAGGGGGTTTTATTTAGTAGTTCAGTCTGATTTGGATGCTTGTCTTGTGGTACACAGGTATTCTTGTTTGATCCAACATTTTCCTACCTCACTGAAGTTGCTGCACAAGTAAAGTTTTCAGCTTTTGAGGTTTAACTACTTGGCTAAGCAGAAGTGTGTGTGCATGTGTTTTCCTTTTTTTGTGGGGGCAGGGGAATCCAATCTTATGATTTTAATTTCGTGCTCATTGAAGTTATTTTCTTTGTGCTCTTGTTGCAAACTGAAGTTTTTGCATTTTGCCCCTCCTTTTCTTTTCTCATTTTGCTTTTTTAACTTTATGGTGCTTGGTGTGTCGTTAAACAACCAAAAATAAAATACCTACTTTCACAGAGACGAGTCTAGGGTAAGTAGGGTCGAATCCACAGGGAACGGTGTATTTAGTTCTTTTAAGAAAATAAAAATAAAAATAAAAATTTGAGATTTTGGAAAATTAACTAAACTAATTAATCAAAAATAAAGAACTCAAAAATAAAAGAATAAAAACTAATGAAAAATTAATTAGTCTAGTCAAAGGAATTATATTCACCTTGATTTCATGTAATTGTTCATCGATCTATCTAAAAATTTTAACACACATAAATAAATTGGTTATAGCCGTTAAGTACGACAAAATGATCAATCTCTCCTTATTTTTTCGGTAATCAAGGTACCACCGTTAATTACTTTCCTAATCGAAAGACAACCCTAAGAGACTCTCGTTGGATTTAGTGTTTTGACAGTTTTAAAATTTATAGAGACCCAGTTCTAATCAGTAAATTCTAATTTGGATTTATTTAAATTAGATTATTCAATTCCATGACATGAATGTCATTTACCCTGTTATTAAAAAAAAACAAATCTTGCCATTTTTAATTGGTTGTAGATTATTGTAAGTCTATTAAATATTGACCATCTATTTAATAATCCTAGAAAATCATAATCAATAAAGTGCATGAAATAAATAAATACCTTTGACATGTTGAATTAATATGCTCAATAAAATCTCATAATCATAGAAAAATCAAGGTTTCAATATTCTTTAATTAGAAAATAAAATTAAAATAAAAACATTAGAAGAAGAACTCACAAAAGGATATTTTATTGCTGAATGATCAATGTTAAAAACCAAAGAAAAAAAATGAAAACGCAGCCATCCTTTTGTTTCCAGTAGCAGCCACAGGAAAGGAAACTTGAAGCAACTAAAAAAAAAAAAAAAAAAAACTAAACCTAAGATGTGCTGGATGTGGGGGGGTGCATCCCCTAAGGGCTGCCTCACTCTCTCCTCTCTTGGGCTCTCCTCTCTCCTCTCCCACTTTTACATAATGAAGAACTCCTCTATATATAAGAGTAGTAACCCTATTTTCAAGAAGGAAAATTTCATAAAAGATAAAAGTTTTTGAAAGTTAAATTTCTAAAATTTATGCTTAAATATTAGGAATAAATCAATGATTTTGAAAATCTTTAAAAGTTCCAATTTTGACTCATTTTCCTTTCTTTTTCTTCAAAGTCTTTCTCCATCATTCCTAGTAGATAAAATATAATAAAATACAATAATTAGTGTAATATTTATTCAAAAATAAAATAAAATCAATTGTAAATATTATACCAATTTATGCCCTATCAATGCTGTTCATGCTAGTATACACCATATTGTCTCCTGTTGTCCATATTGCAAGCATCGGATCCACTGCCACAAAGTCTTTTGCCACAAAGTCAGTGGCATATTAGGGGTGTCTAAGGATTTTACATAGATTAAGCAGTGGCTGTGCAATTTATCTTCTTCCCTAAAATTCATTCAAAATTTATCCTTCTGTATAATGGTTTTTTTCTAATCTAAAAAATTCTTCTCCAAGTTTCAATCTTTGTGGGCAGGTTCTTTGTTTTTCTTTTTTAAAATGTGTTTTTATGAATGTTAATTTCCCTCCCTCTATCAGGTTGGTTATTTCCAGCTAATCTATTGTAGAAATATACTGCCATGACCTAAAAGATGAATCAGCTGGTAACAGGTAGAAATATCTATTAAAATTCGAAGTCCAACAGAACAGCCATGAGTTTTTGACTTTACTACTTTCTTTACTTGAGAAATATCTTAAACATTCTGAAGTTACAAGGGCAAGAACCATAATTCAAGACATCTTCTGTGGCAGTTTCTCCTATGTAACAAGGTAAAAAACCAACACTTGTAGGTGTTTAGATTCATGTTTGTGGTGTCAGGTATCATCTTTTTGGCATCCTTATAAGGTTTGCTTCTCACTTGATTGGATGCAAGCCATCAATTTTGTTCTTTTGGTGTTCTTTTAGACTGGAAATTTATACTTTTTTTTTAATCTAGAAAGATGAAATTTTGTTGTTGAATTTTTAATTGTGATTCATATTTTATATCTTACTTGAGCGGTTTTATATCTTTTGAGTTGTTTGGACCAAAAAAAAAAAAAAGAGAGAGAGAGAGAGAAAACTAATGGTTTTATCATTTTAGGTCAAGAACCTCTTGGGGGAGAGCTTTGAGGTATCTTCATGTGTGTTGGGTGAGGCTTCATTTTAGCCTGTTGTAGCAAAGCCACAGTCACTTTTCTCCCCTTTTTTTGACAAGCTAAAATAACTTTTCCTCTTCCATTTCATGACTATATTACTCCATGTGTTTTTTATCTGTGATCTGCATTTCTTAACTGTCCTTAAAAAAAAAAAAATAGTGCTTGACCGTGGGTGGAATTATTCAACAGGATTCAATTTTTAAAGTTCTCTCTCCTTTTCATTTCTTCACTGAAATTAACATTCTAAAGTAGACATTTTTCAAGTGTTGAAAATTGCTTTGAATGACTTAAAATTATCATTATTTGTTGTTGAGGACACCATATGTACCCATGATTTTGTTAATCATGATTTCTCTTCTAGCTCCACCAAATTGGGTCCTTTCCTTTGCATTTGCATGAGATTATGTATGTTTTTCTTTGTCTTTCAACATCTTCTTTTGTTATGTTATGTTATTGTTGTCACTGAAATCGTTGAGATCTTCTCCTGTTTTGAATCTGTTCAGTTGATAATATTACTTTTATTTTTGTCGTGTTTTCTTTTTATTGTGTATTGACAATAATTGAAGGAGGACATGGAGGACTGAAGGGGGAGGAAAGCATGGATGTTGATTTTTTGAATATTAAAGAATATTGATGATGATATTTTAGTGTTTTTATTTTTTCTTAACATTGGAATTAAGAAAATATATGTTATTTTTTGTATGTACATGATGCAATATTTTATAATTTGATTAATTTTTTTCCCTTTTAAACTAGTATGTGGCTTTTTGGTGAAGTTGTAGTATTTTAAAACACTATTATATTTAAAACACTATTATTTTAGGACTTTGTATAAATATAAATTTGGATATTTGGTATTTTTAAATATATGTTTATATATTTATATTGATGAGTTTTTATTTTGTATGTGTGAGGATAATTTAAGATATTTATATTATAATTTTTAGTTTGTATAAATATAATTATAATAGGAAAAAATATATAAAAAGTTATAACTTAATCAGTGACAATAAAAAAATCGTCACTATATGGTATTTTTAATGACGACTTTAAAAGTTGCCGTTATTATTACAACAAAAATTCATCATAAATAGTCTATAGTTTACCCTCTTCAGTGACAAAATAATGTGATTGCTGATTTAGTGATTACAAAAAAATCGTCACTATATGATCTTTTAATAACAACATTAATAGTTGTTAATGTCGTTACAAAGAAAAGTTGTCATTAATGTTACGTGATTTATCATATTTAGTGATAACATATTATCGTAACTATATGTTACATTTAATAATAATTATTAATGTAGTCACTATTTTAGTGACAATAGATAATTTGGTCACTATATAGTATCTTTAATGACAATTCGAAATTTATCACTATTGAACCCTTTTATGATAATGATTTAATGACGAGATAGTGACGAGTGAAAAGTTGTCACTAAAAGTATTTAGTGACGACTTTTATTATTTTAGTGACAATTTTTCATTGTCACCAAACTCCTATTTTCTTGTAGTGAACCTTTAAAACCATTTTATAGATTTAACAATGCAAATTATGAATTATGATGTGTTGAGAAATAGTATTGCACTAATCGAAATTTCTGGGAATAGATAAATATATATATATATATATTTATATATATATATATGAAATTTTTATATAATTATTTGGTGACTTAAAAAATAATGGTTTTATTCATTTCTTTTAGATTAATTTGGACTAAACGTAGATATAGATTTTATTTATTTGTTGTGTTATTTAATTTCCTTTTTTATTTTATAAATTAATTTATTAGAACATCTTTATTATCCCCTTTGAATTCCTAACTATTCTGACCTTTGGGAACTTTAATTTTTTCTTCCCCAAGGGTTTTCCCCTCTCTTTTGTGTTTTTTTTTGGGTGCTATATCAATATGTTTAGAGTCATTCTGACTAATTCGATTTGAATGCTTATCAGGTTCATTTTAAAAGGCAACTCTCTCAATATATTATTTTTTATTTCTAAGTTTTGAATTTTGAGACTTGATTCAGGGATTTATCACACATACTCGGCCAACTGTGTATTGGTTATCTGTCTCTCCCTACCCTCCCAACCAGACCCAATGGTCCATCTCCTAGTGTTATTTTGTATGGTCAATTTTATGGTTGTGTGAAGCATATACTATATTCTTTTTAAGTGCGTCATTGCCAATTTTAATAATTACATTAAGAAGATTTTAAATCTACAGTGAGTTTATTTGATGTACATAATCCATGAGACTGTAAAAATTGAACACTTAAAAAAAAATGAATTATTGCTTGTACTAATAAATTTATTGTTATATAATTATTATCGAGCATTATATAATTTATTAGGCATGTGCTAAACCAGCCCAATTCAAATTATTCAATTGGCTCCATGGTTATATAGCAAGCAAATATCAACTATCAATATATAGGGCTTTATCCACAAAATATACCAAAAGTAACAAATAAATAAATAAATATTAAATAATGAATTTTGTATAAAAGACTATTTAATAGAAAAGGAATATATTTTATACAAAAGGTGAGAAATCTAGAAATTGCTTAGAAAGTTTTTTTTTTCCCAAAAAAGGAAAAGGAATATATTTTATTCAGGTATGAACCGATAGTTGAAATATTTTTACTAATGGGTAAATTACTTGTCAAGTCTCAAAATTTTATCTCAAATTCATAAATTAGTTTCTAAACTTCAAAATACAATAACTGAGAATCTAAACTTTAAATGATGACATGACTTTACGTGGTAAATGAGGTGGAATGATAGTTTCTGACTTAATTTCTATAATGATAAAAATTGCTGATGTGTCACCTGATACATCAGCACTACGCACACAAACAGTGTCACATCAGCAATGTTGACGTGGTAAATCATGCCAGACTTATTGTTGACGTGGCATTGTATCTCCTTGTATCAAAATATATATATATATATTATTTTTCAATTGTCTCTGAAAAAATAAAACTCGACATTGAGAGAGAGAAGTTAATCCAAGATTAGCGAAGTCCAGCCCATTAAACCTCCAAAGTCAACCTCCGGCGGAGGCCCGACATCAGGGTTCAAAGTATGAGGCTATAACTTCAGGTATGAGCTGATCTAATTAAAGGGCTAATCTCATTTTTTATCAATTTTGAGTAATATTATAAATTTTTTTGCTCATTATAAAATATCTAATTTGAATTATAAGTATTATTTTTAGAGGTGGATCCAGTCTATAGACTTATCACAATCTCGAGAGTGTGTGTGTATATATATATATATATATATATATATATATATATATATTTTTTTTTTCAAATATTGAAAGTGTGTAAAAAGGTATTTAAGACAATAATAATAATAATAATAATAATAATAATACAAAAACTAGTAACATAAGAAGTAGCCAGAGTCACAATGTTGAAAAGCCTTTCAAATGAAACCTTAACATCCACTGGTCAGGATTTTCGTGGGTATCAATCATAGTTATAAAACCCGGCCTGACCGAATTTTCGTGGGTATCAATCATAGTTATAAAACCCGGCCCGACCCGTCGGTCAGGCCGGGTCAACCCGCGACCCTTACAGTGTACGGGTCAGATTACTAATATGACCGTGTGTGCATTTGGCCCGGTAAAACCCGCGGGTCTTTGCGATTCGCCCGACAAACCGCATGACCCGCGGTTTTTGTAAAACCCAACGGGTTTTATTTTTGAAGTTAAAAAAAAAAACTCATTCTTTTTTGGGAGAAAACAGCAAAGCCCATTCCATTCGTCTTCGTCTTCTCTCCTTCGTCTTCGTCTTCTCTCTTCTTTGATTTGAACCTGAAGTGTGATCTCTGCTCGTGACCACTCTCTCATTGACGACTGATGATTCAGAAATTGTGAAGCCAAAGGTAAGCATAAGCCACTTTATCTCATTCTCTCTCTCTACTGCGATTCTTAGATCTAGGGTTTTTCCAACATTATGCGATTTCTTAGATTTAGGGCTTTTGATAGTTTTAGGGTTTCAAACTTATATTCTCATATATCTTTCGTGTCTTGCTCGGTGGAAGATTAATTTTGTGCGATTTCTTCCCTCTCAAAACATATGTACATCTGTCTGTCTCCAGAGCACATATCTGCAATTTCTTAATATCATTTAGGCCTCTGAACATATGCATATAAGATTGGGATACAACCCCCCCTGTAGATGCGGTAATTTCAGTTGGTCTGCTTGTTGCTTAGTTATTGTTGATGGTGTTAGTTTTGGTTTTGGTGCAAAAATTAACTAAATCTTTCTTGATAGGTTTTATAGATTTGTCTTGCTATCTTGTGACACTGTTGAGTTGGTTCCTACCAGTCATACAAGTCAATGTAGTTATTGATTTCTACATATGGATGGCAATGCAAGAGCCTTCAGATAAACGTGAGCCCGATCCTAAATTTCTTGCTAAGCCCTGGCCAGTCTTAGCCGGGATGTGCCAAGTGTATCTACTGAATCCCGTGAAAAGAAAGAATAGGATTGATCTAAACAATGACATCTGTACTTTTTCTTGGAAAGCGATCTCAATTTAGGAAAGCCTTGTAGATCCATAGCGTCTGGAATTGTGAATTTTCAAAATTGTCCGTTTGAGTTGATCTGCCATTTTACCTCTCATAATAAGTTGATGTAAATTTTTGAGCACACAGGCCTTAGATTACAAATGTACTAGTTTCAGTGAATGCTTGGTGCACTTTGTTTTAAATTTGTAAAGAGAAAGTCTTGTTTTGGCTAATTGGGATGCTTGATATTTTTTCTGAGAATGCAAATTTTGCACCTTTGTTACCTCTGCCACATGAATTGCATTTGAAAATATTCAAGTCCTTGTGATTTTGGACCCCATTTAGCAATGATGATGACAGATTCTACTGGGAATTGATGAAATACAATAATAATTTTATTTCTATAATTTACAAGGTTACCAGCATTTCCAACACCCCGACATTGTTGTTATCACTCTTTTTTTCTCAAGATCCTCTGTATGATACGCTTAATGTAAAAGAAATTTGACTTCTAGTAACAGCATCTCTCTCTCCATCCAATTTTTTTTATCTTTTTTATTTATTTTTCTAGACAAAGATTAAAAAAATAGCAGGTTAATTATATTCTGTAAATAAAATAGTAGTGACTTATCAGATTTCTTATGATTATTTAAGTTCTCTATTTTTAGTTCTTAGTTTAAATTTCATTCTTCTGATTTTGTTTTCCTTTAATCTTAAGATTTCATCATACTCAACAAAATTTAAAATTGTTTAGAATTAGAGTTTTATTTTCAGGTCATTTCTTTTGTTTGAATTTGATTTAGTATCATAGTTCTTTTTATCCCTTAGTATCATAATCTTAGGGTCTTATTTTCTTTTAATTCAAGTTTGTTTAGTTGATCAATTAGGTTTTCAATTTTTATATTCATTTACTTTTGACATTAGATTGTTACACAATCTACAATACACATATGTTAATTTCTCTTGATTTTTAACATTGTAATTTATTTATATTTTAGTTTTAAACTTTCAGATTTTATTATGTCTTCTACACCATCTGATTTGGGTTCAACACCAAGTTCTTCTCCTCGTAAAAGTTCAGTAAGAGGACGGACTGATTCTGCTTGGGCACATTGCATAGAAGTTGATTTAGATGATTGTTCTGGGTCACAAACAGTAGGGTCTGGAAAGAAGAAGCATGCTCTAATCTGCATGTATTGTAACAAAATTTTTAGAGGTGGAGGCATTAATCGGATAAAATACCATTTAGCAAAAGCAAAGGGTGGCGCTGTTGAGGAATGTAAGAAAGTTCCAGCTGAAGTTCAATATCAAATGCAACAAAGTATAGATGGATGTACTGCAAAAAAGAGAAAATGTCAAATTTTATATCAAGAGCAGAATCCATATGACTCTCCATTACATGAGCATGATAAAGATTTAGAAGAAATCCCTCACACTGAATTAAGCAAGAAGGGGAAGAAGGTTTGTGCTGGTACCGGTAGTATGAATTCTTATTTCATGCCAAGAACAACACCCGGTGCTCAACCAACAATTAAAAGTGTTTTGCAGACTAAAGAGGCTAAAGAAAATGTTGATTTGGCTGTGGCTAGATGGATGTTTGATGCGTGTATCCCATTTAATGTATTTAATTCAAAATATTATCAACAAGCGATTGATGCAATTGCTAGCATGGGACCAGGATACAATTTTTTGTATTTGTATGAAGTCAAGAACTTGTGCACTGCTAGCTATGTTTTTTGAATTTATTTGGATACTGGTTTTAGAACATTTTATTGCTTATTAAAATGGAGATATGCATTAGACATCTTATTTTGATGGGACAAATGTGCACTATTGAAATATTTTATTTTAATAGAACAAATGTGTACTGTTATTATATTTTTGTTTTCAAGTCTATTGTGTTCTTGACATGGTGGCAAGGTATAGTTGGTGTATTAGATTTATATTTTATATTTAAAAATATAATTATATATATTTTAAAATTTTAAAATAATAAAAAAAATAACAAAAAATAATAAGCGGTTGAACCAGTGACCCAACGGTTCAACCGGTTAAACCATAAATTTTAAGATGTACGGGTCAATACGCGGGTCGGGTTTAATAACTATGGTATCAATAATTACCAGAACGTTAGAATGTTCTTTTGAACGATAGTCAAAAGTGTATATCACTACTCATTGTGCGTTGATTGAATATTTATATTTTTTAAATAATATTTTAAGTTTAATTCTTTTAAATAGAAAAAATACGTATCGAGAGAGTTTTATCTCTTAAAAATTTAATTCTGATCGAATCAGATTTAATCTAATTTAAAATGGTGTATGCTAGAAAAAAAAACAGACAAACAGAATCCATGAGGTTTTTTTAATAAAAAGTTTGTGTATTATTCAACTTAATGTTTGTGCCTTCCACAAAGTCCCGCCCCCCCCGGGGGCGGGGGAAAAAGAACCTATGCATCCTTTCTCTTTTGAAAGGATAAATCCAAAGTGATTTAAGTCTATCATTTAAAACGGAAGCATTTAACTTTAAACTTCAATCATTTGCTAGGAGAGCAAAATTTATTCAAGGAATTATACCATGTCTCTCGCTAATGAGAATAACTCTATTTTTCTAATTTAAACGAATAATGGAAATATTTTTGCTAATTTAAAGTGATGGTATTATATATAATTTGTGAGTCCATAAAGAAATTCGATTTGTATGAATAGTGACATTCAATTGATAATAGTGTAACACTTTGCTAGAGAGAGAGAGATAAGGTTTGTAATATAGGTATTTTAGAATTTCATGATATAACATGTAGAGTACGCAATTATTATAAAGAAAAACAATAAAGACCCTTCATAGAAGGTACTATCAAGAGAGAGAAAGTTTGTAATATAGATATTTCAAAATTCCATGTCATAACACAAAATATTCAATTATTATAAAGAAAAATAATAAAGACCCTCATAGAGCGACTATCATATCGTTTTTGCACAGCAGCAAATGTGTCCCACGGGTGGAGGATTTCGAGCACAAATGCCACCAATTGGGTAACCGGCCTTTATACAATTTACGGTACAGTCATTAATATCATTGCACCACCCGATAGGATGGTCACAAATCAATTGATTCACTTCTGCATGATATCACAAATGTCTCAGTCACAAAATTTCATATCATTAGATTTGACAACAAATTCTCAAAAAGAAAAGAATATGAAAAGAGAAAAGGCAAAAGAAATATACCAGCAGAATGAGCGTAAACAATGAGGGCCAAAAAGAGAACAGAAAAAAAACTCCATCTTCTTAAAAGCCATTTCCTATCTTTCTTAGTTTGTTTTGTTTTGTTTTTGTTTTTGTTTTTCTTGATATAAAATTATCAAGAATATCAACAATTTATAGCATCACATTGATGATTTACTTCCAAATTGATATGGCAATAAAAGATATATTTATTAAAAAGCTTAAAAATTCATTTACCTTATTAATTTCACAATTAAAAATAAAAAATGAATTTTTAACAAGGTAATGAATTTTTAACCTTTTCAATAAGTGTATCTTATTATTGTATCACCTTAATATGGTGAAAATATGTAATGGAACTATCCTAACCTCTGAAGCCATTTTATAGATTTAACAATGCAAATTATGAATTATGATGTGTTGAGAAATAGTATTGCACTAATCGAAATTTCTGGGAATAGATAAAAAAATATATATATGAAAATTTTATATAATTATTTAGTGACTTCAAAAATAATGGTTTTATTCATTTCTTTTAGATTAATTTGGACTAAACGTAGATGTAGATTTTATTTATTTGTTGTGTTATTTAATTTCCTTTTTTATTTTATAAATTAATTTATTAGAACATCTTTATTATCCCCTTTGAATTCCTAACTATTCTAACCTTTGGGAACTTTAATTATTTTTCCCCCAAGGGTTTCCCCCTCTATTTCGTGTTTTTTTTTTTTTTTGTGCTATATCAATAGATGTCTAGAATCATATTCTGACTAATTTGATTTGAGTGTTTATCAGGTCCTTTTTAAAAGATAACTCTTTTAATATAATATTTTTCATTTCTAAATTTTGAATTTTGAGACTTGATTCAGGAATTTATCACACATACTCACTGGGCCAACTGTGTATTGGTTATCTGTCTCTCCCTCCCCTCCCAACCAGACCCAATGGTCCATCTCCTAGTTTTATTTTGTATGGGCAATTTTATGGTTGTGTGAAGCATATACTATATTCTTTTAAGTGCGTCATTGTCAATTTTAATAATTACATTAAGGAGATTTTAAATCTACAGAGAGTTTATTTGATGTACATAATTCATGAGACTGTAAAAATTGAACACTTAAAAAAAATGAATTATTGCTTGTACTAATAAATTTATTGTTATATAATTATTATCGAGCATTATATAATTTATTAGGCATGTGCTAAACCAGCCCAATTCAAATTATTCAATTGGCTCCATGGTTATAGCAAGCAAATATCAACTATCAATATATTGGGCTTTATCCACAAAATATACCAAAAGTAACAAAAAAATAAATAAATATTAAATAATGAATTTTGCACAAAAGACTATTTAATAGAAAAGGAATATATTTTCTACAAAAGGTGAGAAATCTAGAAATTGTTTAGAAAGTTTTTTTTTTCCCCCAAAAAAATAGAAAAGCAATTGCAATTGTGAGATTAATATAGAATTAAAATTTTGGGGTGTAAGAAAAAATAAAAAATTTAGGGTTAAGTTTTTTTTTAAAAAAAAATTCTAATTATAGAATTACAATTTTTAATAATTATGATTTTAAGGTCACTTTTGAAAAGCTTGATCAACTCCATACAGAGGCAGACCTACATAGGGATGAGAGTGGGCAATTGCGTCCCCTCAATTTTTTAAATTCAATTAATTTTGATAGCCTATATTTATTTTGTAGTTATTTAATTATAATTTAGTCCAACTTATCTTTTTTAAAACTCATTCATTTGACTAAATTTCATATAAATATTTTTTAAAAACTAATCATATAATAAAAACAAAATATGATATCACTATCGCATACTTTAAATCAATAGAAATGATAGTATTTAGTCCTATCCTTCTTGGAGTCATCTTCCGTAGAACGTGGAGGCCACTTAATGTACGGCTTGTTTTTTATCTTGAATAAGACCTGACTAAGAGTCTTATTCAGGGGAGTGTACTTTCGCTGTGACTGAGACCCTTGTCGGTTCTTCTTCGAAGAAGACTATTGAGGTGATCGACTGCATTCTATTTGGGACAATCGGTTTTTTCTACGATCAAATGCTTCAACGTCTTCTGTTACGATATATTTTTCAACGTGGGCGTAAAATTCTTGGATGATAGAAGATGGATTTTTAGTGATTGAAGTTTTCATACCCAAAGGGTGCAACCCAATAAGCAAGCCGGCCAATGTTATAGAGTGGTTCAAGGTTGAAACCTTCATCATTTCAGTTTTGAACTTATTCAAAAAATCTCTCAATGACTCATCATCCTTCTACCGTAATGACAGTAAAGAAGTGAGTTTTCTCTTAGTCCCCTTACTGATCACAAAATGAGTCTCAAACTACTATTAGATCTGAGCCACGTTAATGTGTTGCCCTTGAGAGTAATGGGAAAATGTTTGTACATGGCGGTGTTTGTCATATCTTTTGAGATCATTACCATTACAAAGTAAGCTGCATGGTATCAAGGATCGGTCATACCATCATACCTCTCCATAGAAGGTAGAAGTATGTCACAAGATATAGTTTCAGAAGAAACTTTAGGATTGAAGGGTGATATGTCAGAAAGGTCAGGGGGAGCCTCATTCCTTTTGGATTGGCTTGTTTGAGTTTATCGATGACGAGTTGTTCGACTTGTCTTCTCAAGTCATTAGAATCATGACGAGATATCACTAATGGCTCATAGTTTAATCGAGGTGCAAACCGTCAAGAGCGTGTCTGCCCAGATCCTCCTGAAAAGGATTGTCCTTCCGGTCTGATAGCACGACTAAGTCTCTCCAATTATTTGCTCATATTCTGTACTCTAAACTCTAACCTTTCCAGTCGGGGACGATTGGCTCATTCTGGGGATACTGGCGCAAAGGGTATAACTAGATGTTATTAAGGCACAGGTTGCGAAATCTGTTCCGGACAAGGGGCTTGAGAATGAACAGTACGGTTATCGATAGGGTAAGTGGGCGCCATTGGCAAAACGGCATCAGTTGGGGTAGCGGTATGTCCATCCGCAACGGATGCAACATTCGAGGTGGTTTTGGTTCTACTCTTTAGAGGCATGATTGTTCAACGACTCGGAATGTCTGTTAAGATTACTCTTAGTCTATTTTCATAGACGGCGTCAATTTGTTGGAGGTTGGTTTTGACTATACAGATTGTAGCTCTTTTTGACTCGAACGATTACTCTAGGAGATGTTTTAAAACCTGTAAAAAACCGTCGGAGGATGTTCCGGTATAGGAGGCTCCGACGCTCAAGTCAGAAATAGCAGTTTTCGATAGGAATAAAACAAACTGAGAGCGAGAGAGAGAAAGAGAGCGCTGGTAGCACTGTGACTTATATGTCAAGTGTCTAGTCTAAGAGAACGTAGCTAGGTTTCGGTATGCGAAAGGCTTTTATACGATGTTATCATAAAAGTCATATATAGTCGAGGTGTTACAACTTTAGTTTTCTTATGAAAAAACCCGAAAATCTCGGGATTCTTTTAATCAAATATTCTTGAGAGATTTAAGATGTTATCATTTAGGAAGTTTGACAATACAGGGATATTTCTTCCCTTAAATGTTTTTCATATTAGTTTAGGAAACTAAGACTGATACAAAACTTAGTTGAATATTTCCCTTGGTCGATGATAACGATCGGTTTCTTAATGAGACTTGTTACTCGAGGAGTATGCATACAACATCTTGCTGATAGGAGTTATGATTGGCCTCTTGCTGATGTGGCAAGAGTAGGGTTACCTTTTGATATCCCGAAGTCCTCTGGAGGTCACAAGCCAGTTAACTTATTATCAATGACAATCACTTGGCGAGTCAGTCCAACTGGATCGAGCCGTGTCTATCTTTCGGGGAGATTGATTCTTAGTTATTGATACGTCTTTGCGTAACATGTCTCTTTGAATCGTGAGTCTCACAGAGCTAAACACCTTTTACATTGGGCCTTTTAACCGTATCCCATTAGTATCCTTTCTCTTTTGAAAGTATAAATCCAAGTGATTTAAGGCTATCATTTAAAAAGGTGGCATTTAAATTTATATTTCAGTCATTTGCTAGCAATGCAACATTTTTTCGAGGTATTATATGATTGATGTCTTTCCCTATCAGATGAGGATAACTCTATTTTTCTAATTTAAACGAATAATGGAAATATTTTTGCTAATTAATAGTGTTGATATTATATATTATTTGTAAGTCGATAAAGAAATTAGATTTGTATGAATAGCAACATTCAATGGATTATAGTGTAACACTTTGCCAGTGAGAGAGAGAGAGAGAGGGTCTGTAACATGGGTATTATAGAATTTCATGATATAATACATAGAGTACTGAATTATTATTAAGAAAGACAATAAAGACCCTTCATAGCAAGTACTATCAAGGGAGAGAGAGTTTGTAATATACATAGTTTAGAATTCCATGTCATAACAGTACTCAATTATTATAAAGAAAAATAATAAAGACCCTTATAGAACGACTATCAAATAGTTTTTGCGCAACAACAAATGTGTCCAACCGGCGGAGGATTTCGAGCACAAATGCCACCAATTGGGTAACCGGCCTTTATACAGTTCACGGTACAGTCGTTAATATCATTGCACCACCCGATAGGATGGTCACAAATCAATTGATTCACTTCTACAAGATATCACAAATGTTTCGGTTACAAAATTTCATATCATTAGATTTGACAACAAATCCTCAAAAAGAAAAGAGTATGGAAAGAGAAAAGGCAAAAGAAATGTACCAGCAGAATGAGCGTGAACAATGAAAGCCAAAAAGAGAACAGAAAAAAACTCCACCTTCTTAAAAGCCATTTCTTTTCTTGCTTTCTTCCCTTGTCTTGTTTGTCTTGCTTTTGCTTTTCTTTTTCTTTTTCTTTTTCTTGATACAAAATTATCAAGAATATCAACAATTTATAGCATCGCATTGATGATTTACTTCCAAGTTGATATGGTAATAAAAGATATATTTATTAAAAAGCTTAAAAAATCATTTACCTTATTAATTTCACAATTAAAAATAAAAAATGAATTTTTAACCTTTTCAATAAGTGTATCTTATTATTGTATCACCTTAATATGGTGAAAATATGTAATGGAACTATCCTTAACCTTTAAAGCCATTTTGTGAATTATGATGTGTTGAGAAATAGTATTGCACTAATCGAAATTTCTGGGAATAGGTAAAAAAATATATATATGAAAATTTTATATAATTATTTGGTGACTTAACAAATAATGGTTTTATTTATTTCTTTTAGATTAATTTGGACTAAACGTAGATGTAGATTTTATTTATTTGTTGTATTATTTAATTTCCTTTTTTATTTTATAAATTAATTTATTAGAACATCTTTATTATCCGCTTTTAATTCCTAACTATTCTAACCTTTGTGAACTTTAATTTTTTTCCCCCAAGGGTTTTCCCCTCTCTCTTCTGTGTTTTTTTTTTTTTTTTTGGTGCTATATCAAAAAGTATCTAGAGTTATATTCTGACTAATTCGATTTGAGTATTTATCATGTCCATTTTAAAAGGCAACTTTCTTAATATAATGTTTTTTCATTTCTAAGTTTTGAATTTTGAGACTTGATTCAGGGATTTATCACACATACTCACTAGGCCAACCGTGTATTTGTTATCTATCTCTCCCTCCCCTCCCAACCAGACCCAATGGTCCATCTCCTAGTTTTATTTTGTACGGTCAATTTTATGGTTGTATGAAGTATATACTATATTCTTTTAAGTGCGTCATTGCCAATTTTAATAATTACATTAAGGAGATTTTAAATCTACAGAGAGTTTATTTGATGTACATAATTCATGAGACTGTAAAAATTGAACACTTAAAAAAAATGAATTATTGCTTGTACTAATAAATTTATTGTTATATAATTATTATCGAGCATTATATAATTTATTAGGCATGTGCTAAACCAGCCCAATTCAAATTATTCAATTGGCTCCATGGTTATAGCAAGCAAATATCAACTATCAATATATAGGCTTTATCCACAAAATATACCAAAAGTAACAAAAAAATAAATAAATATTAAATAATAAATTTTGCATAAAAGACTATTTAATAGAAAAGGAATATATTTTATACAAAAAGTGAGAAATCTAGAAATTGCTTAGAAAGTGTTTCAAGAAAAGGCAATTGCAATTGTGAGATTAATATAGAATTAAAATTTTGGGGGTGACAGAAAAAATAAAAAATTTAGGGTTAAGTTTAAAGAAAAATTCTAATTATAGAATTACAATTTTTAATAATTATGAATTTAAGGTCACTCGTGAAAAGTTTGGTCAACTCCATACAGGGTCAGACCTACGTAGGGACCTACGTAGGGATGAGGGTGGGCAATTGGATCCCCACAATTTTTCAAACTCAATTAATTTTTATAACTTATATTTATTTTATATCTACTTAATTATAATTTTGTTCAACGTATCTTTTTTAAAACTCATTCATTTAACTAAATTTTACATAAATATTTTTTAAAAACAAATCATATAATAAAAACAAAATATAATATCATCGTATACTTTAAATCAATAAAAAAATATTTTATAATCTTTAAAATTAAAAAAAATAATAAATAATATTATAATCCTGATAAATATTAATTTAACATTAACAACCACACTTTGAGACTTTTCATTTTCCCTCCCCTCCATCCCCCAACTTTCCCCGGGCCTCTCCTTCCATCCATTTTGTTTTGCCTTCTCTTTTCCCTTTTGTCTTTTTTCCTTCTCTTTTTCATTTCTTCCGTTCTCTACTACCTCTCTTATTTCTAATCTCTGATTCCTTCTTTATATTTCCTTTACACATTGGAATCTCCGTTCTTCAATTATCTCCAATTAACCATTGAAATTTTTAAATTTGAAGAAAAATTCATTATTTGTTCTATTAAAAAGGTATATATCTTCAAATAAAACTTTTAATTTTTAAAATATTATGTTTGAATTATTTTTTGTTGATATTTTAAATTTTCTAATATAATTTTATAATTCATATTTGTTACTTAAGCAAATATCTTATATATTTTTTTGCATCCCCTGTTTCTAACTCCAAAATTTCATTTGCGATTCAAGTTGTAGGGTTGTAAATCATTTGTGCAAAGCCGAGATTGCGAGTAATAGCCAATTAAGTGGTAAACCCATTTTCGAATTTTTACACACAACCTATCACACTATCGGGGTTGGCCATGCCCAAAATTCATTATTCCCTCCCAATTTCGCAAGGCCAGGCTTTGCCTTAATATTGTGTTGTTCTCAACTTCTAGCTCAAGAAAACACTAGAAAGAGGGCTGCAATTTTACATTCTTGGAAGTGAGCAAGACTCCCCAAAAAAGCAAGAAGATCACATGAGAAGCGAAACCAACATTTCTTTAATTACGTTAGTTGTAGAAGAGGTAATGTAAAATCATAGTAAAGGAGCTTGGACCCTTCTCGCAATCATTTGGATGGAATGTTTTGAAGAGGAAGGATGATGATTTAGTTGACAACTAGACCAAGTGGTCCAAATACTACTCTATATTCTCCCTAGTTTTATTTTGTATGATCAATTTTACACTTGTGTAAAGTATATACTATACTTGAAGATTGTGACGAATCCAAAATCTAATAACAGTGAAAATAAAATATTTTTATGGATTAAAATATTTTATTTTTAAGTCATAAATATAAATTTTTTGGTAAATTTTTTAAATATGAAAGCAATTTTTTGTTGTATGGGGATAATTTTTTATTTAATATATAAAATTTAATAATTTTTTTTAGCGGGGATAATTGCCCCCATATCCTTCGACATGGGTTCACCATTGCTTGAAGGTGGAGAGAGAGAGAGAGATGTGATGAGTCACGTCAAATTCTTAGAATCAATGACTGGGGCCACGGATTTTCAAAATTATAATGTAACCAACTATTATAGGTGATTATTACAAACATATTATTTTTCAACTGGTAGCTTAAGTAGTAAAGTTTTTTTTTATTTTTAATTTTTTTTTTGATTTCGTTTTATTATATATTTTTTATTAAAATATATATATTTATATATAAATATATAAATATATATTATTTTTCGATTGTCTTTGAAAAATTCAAACTCGACATTGAGAAAAGAAGTTGATCCAAGATTGGCGAAGTCCAACCCATTAAACCTCCAAAGCCAACCTCCGGCGGAGGCCCCACATCAGGGTTCAAAGTATGAGGCTGTAACTTCAGGTATGAACTGATGATTGAAATATTTTTGCCAAAGGGGTGGGGCTAATCTCATTTTTTATCAATTTTGAGTAATATTATAAAAGATTTTGCTCATTATAAAATATCTAATTTCAATTATAAGTTTATTTTTTGAGGTGGATCCATTCTATAAACTTATCACAATCTCGAGTAAATATATATATATATATATATATATATTCAAATCTTGATGGTGTGTAAAAATATATTTAAGGCGAAAAAAATAATAATACAAAAACTAGTAACATAAGAAGTAGTCAGAGTCACAATGTTGAAAAGCCTTTCAAATGAAACCTTACCCTCCACTGGTCAGGATCTTCGTGGGTATCAATAATTACCAGAACGTTAGAATGTTCTTTTGCACGATAGCCAAAAGTGTATATAAATGATAATTTATTTGCTTGGAATAATGATGATGGTTCTAGATCACCAGCCAACTCTATTCAGAATGCTACTTCAACTCTTCAAACTTGGAATAAAAAAAATCTTTTGGTAATATCTTTCAGAGAAAATGCTGATTGGAGGCTCGACTTAGGGGTATTCAGGTCTCACCCAACTATGCTCAGTGTTCCTTTCTTCGACAGCTTGAAAACTGATTGCTAGGAGATTATCACAGAATTCTAGATATGGAGGAAATTTTTTGACACTAAAAATTGAGAATTCAATGGTTTTGTGAGGGAGATCGGTGATTTAAGTCTATGCATCCTTTCTCTTTTGAAAGGATAAATCCAAAGTGATTTAAGTCTATCATTTAAAACGGAAGCATTTAACTTTAAACTTCAATCATTTGCTAGGAGAGCAAAATTTATTCAAGGAATTATACCATGTCTCTCGCTAATGAGAATAACTCAATTTTCCTAATTTAAACCAATAATGGAAAATTAAAGTGTTGATTTATATATAATTTGTGAGTCCATAAAGAAATCAGATTTGTATGAATAGTAACATTCAATAGATAATCTAGAAACATTTTGCAAGAGAGAGAGAAGTTTTGGAGTACTCAATTATTATAAAGAAAAACAATAAAGACACCTCATAGCAAATACCATGAAGAGAGAGAAAGTTTGTAATATAGATATTTTAGAATTTTATGTCATAATAACATATGGAGTACTCAATTATTATTATTATTATTATTATATAGTAAAATTTGAGTTTCAGATCTTTATGAAAGAAATAGAGAACATTGTTCATTAAATTATAATTTATTAACAATAATGTACTCAATTATTACGAAGAAAAACAATAAAAACTCTCATAGAGCGACTATCATATAGTTTTTGCGTAGTAGCAAATGTGTCCCACGGGTGGAGGATTCCAAGCACAAATGCCACAAATTGGGTAATCAGTCTTTATACAGTTCACAGTACAGTAGTTAATATCATTGTACCATCCGATAGGATGGTCACAAATCAATTGATTCGCTTCTGCATGATGTCACAAATGTCTTAGTCACAAAATTTCATACCATTAGATTTGACAATAAATCCTCAAAAAGAAAAGAATATGAAAAGAGAAAAGGCAAAAGAAATGTAACAGCAAATGAGCATAAACAATAAGGGCCAAAAAGAGAACAGTAAAAAACTCCATCTTCTTAAAAGCCATTTCTTATCTTGCTTTCTTCCCTTGTCTTGTTTTGTTTGGTTTTGCTTTTCTTTATTTTTTTTTTCTTTTTGATATAAGATTATCAGAAATATCAACAATTTATGGGATGACATTGATGATTTACTTCCAGATTGATATGGTAATAATAGATATATTTATTAAAAAACTAAAAAATTCATTTACCTTATTAATTTCACAATTAAAAATAAAAAATGATTTTTTAACAATTTTTAACCATTTCAATAAGTATATCTTATTATTGTATCACCTTAATAGCGTGAAAATAGGTAATGGAACTATCATTAACCTTTAAACCCATTTTATAGATTTAACAATGCAAATTATGAATTATGATGTGTTTTGAGATATAGTATCTCACTAGTCGAAATCTTTGGGATTAGATAAATAAAATATGAAAATTTTATATAATTATTTAGTGACTTAAAATAATGGTTTTGTTATTTTTTCGATTAATTTGGAGTAAATGAAAATATAAATTTTATTTATTTGTTGTGTTATTTAAGTTTTCTTTTTATTTTATCGGTGATATGTCTTTTAATCATGTTTCAAATTTGAAATTCAAAAATGAAAAATATTACGCTAAAATTGTTTTCTCCCAAATTGACTCAGATAATATTCATATCAAATTAGTCAGAATATAACTCCCAATGCTGACCGGTTATAAAGAAAAAAAAATTAAGCACACATTCATGTTTGGCTAAGGCGCAAGGGTTCAAAAAGAAAGGAGCCGACTAGACCCAATGGTCCAAATGCCACATTATACTCTCCTAGTTTTATTTTCTATGGTCAATTTTGTAGTTGTGTAAAGCAAATGCTATATTGTTTTAAGTGGGTCATTACCAATTTTAATAATTAGGGAAGAAAATTTTAAATCTACAGAAAGTTTGTTCAGTGTACATAATTCGTAGGACAGTAAAAGATTTTCAATGAACACTTAAAAAAAGTAAATTATTGCATGTACTAATAAATCTATTGATTGTTATATATTATCATCGGTCATTATTAATATATAGCTATATATATATATATATATATTGAGAGAGAGAGAGGATGATTCAAGATTGATGGAGTCCTGCCCATCTGATGAGATTAAGCCCCCCAGTTAACCTCCAAAGCGAACCTCACTCTGGCACAAGGAGGGTCCAAAGCATAACGCCCCAAATGCAGGTCTAGATGATAATTGAAATATATAGAGTTAGAAGGGACTATTCGCATTTGCCATTTTTTTAGCAATATTTTGAAATTTTTAGTATGTTTGATTTGAATTTTATTTCTTTTTTTTGGGGGGGGGGAATCCATTATGATAATCCAATCGAAATATCCATTAAATTTCAAAAATTTTAAAATCCTTAAAAAGTTCATACGAAATACTCAAAATAGAAAAATAACAGAAGGGAAACAAGTAGTGTCCAAAGGAGACGGAAACGCTTAATGTGATTTATACTCTCACGAGATCCGAAAACGCATAAATTGAAGATTAGGCCTCCTCCTTTTTTTGTAAATGGCACTCAATTTTGGTGAAATAATAGTTTTCCCCCTACACGAAATGACTCTGGTGCCCGTGGAATAACTTTAAGTTACAACACTTGGTTTTAATTTTTTCATAGTATTTTTTTTTGAGATAAAATATCGGTATCTAATAATCACGTTGATTCCGGCCAACTTTTATTTGAATTAGATCGAGTTTTGAATACACTAAACTCTCACGATGGATGATTTTTTCATTTTTGGTACACTGGTGAGGCTTGAACTCGAGTCCTCTTGAAAAGGAGAGGGGGATGGTACCATCTGAGCTAAAGATCGTTTGCACGATGACTGTTTTCTATATAGTAGTACTTTCATTAATTTTGCCGTTGAATAATGATTAGATTTGTTTTCTTTTCTTTTTTTTAACAATATAAATCAAATTTTGGATCACGGAATCGAGGGAGAGATTTGTCGTGACGCAATCCTTTGAAAATAGCATTAGATTTGTTTTGCCAATAATAGCCAATTAAGTGGTAAACCCATTTTCGAATTTTTTACGCACAGCCTATCAGACAGTCGGGGTTGGCCATGCCCGAAATTCATTATTTAATAGTAAATCATTCCCAATTTTGCAAGGTCAGGCTGTGCCTTAATATTGTGTTGTTCTCAACTTTAGCTCAAAAAACACAGGAAAGAGGGCGGCATTTTTACATCCTTGGAAGAGGGCAAGACTCCCTATAAAAGAAAGAAGATCACAAGAGAAGCCAAAACAACATTTCCTTAATTACGTTGTTGTAGACGAGGTAATGCAAAATCATATAAAAGGAGCTTGGACCCTTCTCACAATCATTTGAACGGAAAGTTTTGAAGAGGAAGGGTGATGATTCAGTTGCCAACTAGACCAAGTCGTCCAAATTTCGCCCTATATTCTCCCTAGTTTTATTTTGTATGGTCAATTTTACACTTGTGTGAAGCTATACTATACTCGGAAGTGATAAGAGACAGAGACAGAGAGAGAGAGGTGTATCCATTCTATAATCTTATCACAATCTCGAGTAAATACATATATATTTTCAAATCTTGATCGTGTGTAAAAAGTATTTAAAAACGAAAAAATAATAACACAAAAACAAATAACATAAGAAGTAATCACAATGTTTAAAAGCCTTTCAAACGAACGCCAACCCTCCAACGGTTAGGGTTTTTTGGGCATCATATCAATAATTACTGAAATTTTAGAATTTTTCATTGAAAGATAGACAAACGTTTACTTAATGAGATTTTTTCTTTTTTCTTTTTTGGTGAAAAATATGTGAATTATTCAACTTAATATTTATGCCTTCCACAAACGGCCCCCAAAGAGCCTAGGTATCCTTTCTCTTTTGAAAGTATATATAAATCCAAGTGATTTAAGGTAATCATTTAAAAAGGTGGCAATTAAATTTATATTTCAGTCATTTGCTAGTAGAGCAACATTTATTCGAGGTATTATATGGAAACATTTTTGCTAATTAAAAGTGTTGGCATTTATATAATTTGTAAGCTCATAAAGAAATTCGATTTGTATGAATGGTAACATCCAATAGATAATAGTGTAACACTTTGTCACAGAGAGAGAAGGCTTGTAATATGGGTGTATTTTAGAATTTTATGATATAACACAGAGTACTCAATTATTATAAAGAAAAATAATAAAGATCCTTCATAGCAAGTATTATCAAAAGAGAGAAGGGCCATAATGTAGGTATTTCAGAATTTTATGTCATAACACATAGAGTACTCAATTATTATTATTATTATTTATTACATGACAAGACTCAAAACTCGAGATCTTTATAAAAGAAATGAAAAACGATATCAATTAAATTATAGTTGATTGCCAGAGTACTCATTTATTATAAAGAAAAATAATAAAATCTCTTATAGAGCGACTATCAAATAGTTTTTGCGCAGCAACAAATGTGTCCAACTGGTGGAGGATTTCGAGCACAAATGCCACCAATTGGGTAACCGGCCTTTATACAGTTCACAGTACAGTCGTTAATATCATTGCACCACCCGATAGGATGGTCACAAATCAATTGATTCACTTCTGCATGATATCACAAATATCTCAGTCACAAGATTTCATATTGTTAGATTTGACAACAAATCTTAAAAAAGAAGAGAGTATGGAAAGAGAAAAGGCAAAAGAAATGTACCAGCAGAATGAGCGTAAACAATGAGAGCCAAAAAGAGAACAGAAAAAAACTCCATCTTCTTAAAAGCCATTTCTTATCTTGCTTTCTTCCCTTGTCTTGTTTTGTTTTGTTTTGCTTTTCCTTTTCTTTGTCTTTTTCTTGATATAAAATTATTAAGAATATCAACATTTATAGCATCGCATTGATGATTTACTTCCAAATTAATATGGCAATAAAAGATTTATTTATTAAAAAGCTTAAAAATTCATTTACCTTATTAATTTCACAATTAAAATTAAAAAAATGAATTTTTGACAAGGCAATGAATTTTTAACCTTTTCAATAAGTGTATCTTATTATTGTATCACATTAATAGGGTTAAAATAGGTAATGGAGCTGTCATTAACCTTTAAAGCCGTTTTATAGATCTAACAATGGAAATTATGAATCATGATGTGTGTTGAGAAATAGTATTGCACTAGTAGAAATCTTTGGGATTAGATAAATAAAATGTGAAAATTTTATATAATTATTTAGTGACTTAAAAATAATGGTTTTGTTCATTTTTTAGATTAATTTCGATTTATTTAATTTTCCTTCTTTTTATTTTATACATTAATTTATTACGACCTCTTTATTACCCCCTTTGAATTCCTAATTATGCTGGCCTTTATGAATTCTAATTTTTTTTTTCCACTCACGAGCCTTCTCCTCGTTCTCTGTCTTTCAAGATTGCATGGAATCGAGAAGAAAAGAAAAGAGATAGAGAGAGAGAGAGCTACGGGGATTCTTAATGGACAAGTTTTGAGTGAAGTCCTCCCACAAAAAAGAGATTAAACCCTTTTCGCTGAGTAAGCGAAGCATATCAAGAACACAACCGATGCACAATTGGTCTAATGAATAAGTATGATAAATTTTTTAACTAAGTTTTATATTTGAAACTCAAAAATAAAAAATATTAAGTTGTAAGTGCTCCCTCTTTAAATGGAGTCCGAGAGTGTTCAGAGACCAAATTAGTCGATTAACTCCGGATAGGGGTTGGTTAAAAAAAACACATATACTGTCGGATATTATAGTGACTCAATCACAGCAGAAGCATATACAGTAATTTTTAAAAATATATAAAAAAAATAGATCAAATTGTATGTCCCTCGAACGGATCTTGCGGTCGGGATGGTGATCACGATGTTAATCGAACCACCACCGCAATATCATGACGCCGCAACCCTTAGTCCGGCGATCATCACGACGGGAAAAATTTCCTGCGCGGAATTTTTCTCAAACCCTCATTTTATTCTCTCTCTAGAGAATATTTATTTCTCTCTCTATGTTACTGTCATAGCAGTCAGACATTCTTCATCCTCTCTGGAAGATTAATCATCTCACACAAACAAAAGTCTTGCGAGTATTAGAGAGAGAATGTGAGTTTTTCTCTTAAGGTGGTTAGTGAGTGTTATCCCACTAACCCTATAATTCAAATTTTAAAAATTGCCACGTGGGCACCCATAATTAACATACACACAATCATATTTGGCTAAGGCGCAAGGATTTGAAACGAAAGGGGACGACTAGACCAGTGGTCCAAATGCCACATTATACTCTCCGAGTTCTATTTTGTGTGGTCAAAATTTTGTAGTTGTGTAAAGCATATGCTATATTTTTTTAAGTGGGTCATTACCAATTTTAATAATTACAGGAAGAAGATTTTAAATCTACAGAGAGTTTGTTCTGTGTACATAATTCGTATGACAGTAAAATTTTTCAATGAACACTTTAAAAATGTAAATTAAATAATGTACTAATAAATTTATTTATCGGTATGTAATTATTATCGGTCATCGTAGAAAAAACATATTTTGAGTGAGAGAGAGAGAGGATGATTCAAGTTCTTAAGGGGACAATGCAATGGTAACAATCTCTTCTCTTGATCCTATGATTTAGGATTCGATTCTGTCATAACAAAAAAAAAAAAATGATTCAAGATTGGTGGAGTTTTGCCCATCTGATGAGATTAAGCCCACCAATTCACCTCCAAAGCTAACCTCACTCAGGCACAAGGAGGGTCCAAAGCATAAGGCCCCAAATGCAGGTCTAAATGATAATTGAAATACTCAAGCCATGTCAATTCCGAGTATTCATGTTCACAAATTCAAATTCAATTTTTTTAATCTAGAACTCAAATTCAAGCTCGATAAATAATAAATAATAGGATTCAAACTCAAACTTGATTTTTTTTAATCCAACTTTGATGATCTATTCAACCAAGTAGATATACCTTCCTAATAATATATAACCCTTTTTGTTCCCAAGGAGAGATCAAGCTATGATTATTAAGAAACTTGAAATGCAATTAAAGCAAATGCATCTAAAGAAAGATCTATACACTAAATCAGTGCGATTTCTGGGCTTACCTTTGTGGATTTAAACATGAGCTGTGCCGGATAGTTGAGAAAAGCTAAAGACCCTTTGGTGAGTCCATGGGATCCCATAAGGACAGCCGAGAGCTTCACATAAGTCTTCCATGGATTCACTATTTGCTTTGTGGTAAACCCTTGTAAATAGATTAGAAGGAGATAAACAAATCCTCGAACAAATGTGAAGAACCAACCATAGCTGGGAAGAAATAATAAATAAATAAACAGCAAGCCCTCAACACAACCAAAAAATAATTAAAAAAATGATTATTTTCTCTTCAATTAATAAGTACCTGAATTGAAGCCTATCGTACACATATTCCTGAAAAGAAATAAGAGAAAAGGGAAACACAAGAATCAGTCAATCAAATTTCAAGCTACTAAGATCATTAACAAAAAGTTCTAAAAATTAGGTTTAATTGCTCTACAGTCATAAAACTAAATTTTGTTCACATTTTTTGGAGAAAAACAAATTGCCACCATAAGAAGATGACCTTAAACATGTAGTTCAACATTGAAGAAAAAGGGCAAAATTTACAAGAACACCGAAAATCAACCAAAATAAAAATAAAATACAAAAAGGGAAAGAAATGTGAAAAGATTTTGACTCCTTTTGACTCAAATGGCTACTGTAGAAGATGTTTTAAAACTTACAAAAAACTACTGAATGGTGTTTCTGTGGGAGAGGTTTCAACGCTTAAATTAGAAAGAGCGATTTTTGATATGACCGAAACAAATTGAAAGTGAGAGAGAGAGAAAGAGAACTGGTAGTCTTGTGACTTATATGTTAAGTGTCTAGTCTAAGAAAGCGTACCTGGGTTTCAGTGTATCGAAATCTTTTATACCTTGTTGCCGTAAGAGTTGTATGTATTCGGGGTGTTATAACCCTAGTTTTCTTATGAGGAGACTTGAAGATCTTGAGATTTTTCTAATCAAATATTTTCGAGATATTCAAAATCTTTATCACTTAGGAAATTTGACAATACGGAGAAATTTCTTCTCTTATCTAGAGGATATATTTTGTATTGGTTTAGAAAACTAAAATTGGTATAAAACTTAGTCAAATATTTCTCTTGGTCGATGAGGACGATCAGTTTCTTAACGAAGCTTGTTACTCGGGGAACATGCATACAACCTCTTGCCGATAGGATTTGCGATCGGCCTCTTACCTTATGTGGTAGGAGTAGGGTTACCTTTTGATATACCGAACTCCTCTAGAGGTCAAGACCAATTAACTTATTACCGATGACAGTCACTTGGTGAGTCGGTCTAAGTGAATCGGACAGTGTCCACACTTCGGGGAAATTGATCTCTAGTTATTGACACGTTTAGGCATAACATGTCTCTTTCGATCATGGGCCTCACAGAGTTAAACACCTTTTGCATTAGGTCTTTTAACCATATCGTATCATTTACTCCCGACTCGTGGTATCATTTCGTAAGAAAGACGTCATGAGTGATGACTATCGAAAAGGTGTCAAGCTTTTAATGCAGTATGTGCCATTTTGATTCTCGTGAATCGTCTTTAGACACCTTATAAGGTCAGACATCTGAGCGTATCAGATATTTCCGTATCTTCTTTCTTTTTTATAAGCCACCCTATTTTTCATACAACAACTTTCTTAGGGAAAATGCCGAAAAGTTCTTATTCTCCATCTTATCAGAGTATCAAGGACATAAAGAGTATAATGACCAAAGAAGAACTCCGAGAAGTTCAGGCTGATATGTCGTTGGGGAGTGATTTCATACTGGTATCAATTATAGAAGAAGACAGGGTGTAATGGTGTAGGTGGGAGTTAATTTAAGAGTCTTTCACTCTTCAATTATGTGGAGCATGCTTTTGGACTCAAAAGGGGACATATATTGCTAGGATACTGAAATAGTATGTGCCTTGACTACCATGAAGATGCTATTAATATATATACTAACTCGGAGTATTACATAGTTTAAGCAGAATTTACCAGGTTTTGAGCTATATTCAAGGAGAACTTTCTAAAACGATTGATGATGTACTCATGGGCCTGAAATATAGAATCCAAGCTTTTTGGTTCTTGAGTTGGCCATCATGTGTGATCCAAGGCTTGAGTTGGTTGCTTAGGCTGTGCAAGGGGGTTGAAGAATTGTAACCAAAGGCAATATTTTTCTAGGATGTAGAAATGACCCTAAGGGCTCTCTTTGCCAAACTCAAGAGTGAAATACATGAAGAATTCAAACAATCCTTTATACCGTCAGATTCTTGTTTTTATGTAGGCATTCTATTATCTTACCATAGACAATTTTGCTGGTGAAACTCTATGCACGGTGAATATGGCTGAGGTCGGACGTTGGGTTGGAAAATGAATGCATTAGGAAGTTTGTCCCAGTTTTTTCTATTAGATGTTTATCAAGCTGTGTCATATGTTTTATTTTGCTATAATCTTGAGTTCATAACTCTGATGTTCTTGCTTAGCTACCAAAAATAGGTTTGATCTGAATTTTTGTGTTCTCCTCTCCAGCTCAATCTGGTTATGCGCTCTAAATATCTCCACTAATTGATATTTATCTTAATTTGGTTTTGAGAGTGGAACTTAACAGTTCATTTTTAGGCAATGACTTTATAACCATTGCTATCTTTCTCTCATTTAGGCTCCTTCAAACTGTTCCATCAACTCAGTATGTGTACTGCAACAAAACAACATGTAAAGGGTTTGGATCTGAATGTGTGTTCATTTCTCACACCTTGAGATATGTTGTGTCTAAGTACTTTTCATATTGCCTGGATGAAATAACGAGATTGATCAAGTATGTGGAGCAGATCTCTACTATGGTCTAATTTTTCTAATGAACTTGCATTTTGATCTCTGCTATGGTCTAATTTTTCTAATGAACTTGCATTTTTGCCTATTGTCCTCCACGTCATTCTTGTTGTGATCAATTCCTTTTTCCTGGCTATAGGTAATAATAGCATCACCTTCTCTGAGGGTGATACCAATGAACTCTCACAGGTAGGGTTCATAATCATCAAAATTTTGATGAAGATCGTTAATATGTTGTGGCCGGTGTGACAGCATGTCTTCAAATGTTCCAAGTACAGAAATGCTAATGGTAGAAAAGGTTTAATGTTGAATTAAATGAATGCTATTGCTGTCTTTATTTCCAGATGTTATTATATCCGCTATGGTTGATTTTACTTATGATCATTATAAATGAAGGTTATGGTAGAACACTGGGGTAGGGGTGTTACAAGGGTTGTTATACTTGTTCCATCGGTGATTCTTTTAGTGTTTTTTAAATTAAATGTTCAATAATTAGTTTTTTTTTTTTTAATAAATACCAAGTCTCTTATTGAAATGGATGATAACAAGATATTGTTCTTAAAAGAGGTTTAGGTGGATGATCATTTTTAGATTCTATTACTTAAAAATCTTCTTGCTTATTGGTAATAGCTAATAACTTGATTATCTGATTGTTCTTGAAAGAAGGTTTTTCTGCAGATTCTGTAATGGTCCAATGCATACCATTGATAGGTTTAGTTTGATTGGAATGATTAATAAAAAAAATAAAATAAAACAAAATAAAAAAGTTACAAATGTAGAGATTTGAGTTGAGGAAAATACGTGCGTTTCTTCTTTTTAATATTGTTATCCAAATTCATTTGTTCTGTTTGAGAGATCCATTCCCCTTTCTACTAATAAGTTGACCAAGTAGGAATTTAAATTAAAAAACAAAATAAATTAAAGCGTCTGCAAGGAGTCCTACTTCAAGGGCAGATGTTTTGGAAGAACTGAGTAGTGTTGGAATTGGTCCACGGAAGTAGTACACCTCTTAAGGCTTGCTTCTATAATGGTCATAAAATCCCTGCTAAATCTTGTTGCCTTTGTCCACAGCTATTTGGCTATCTATAAAGTATGAACTTACTTGAAGGAAAGCAAAACAATGGCTTAGGGTGCGTTTAGTTGTGGAAAACGTTTTCTAATTTTTCATCTTTAATTTTTTAATATTTTCTATCTCTAAAGAAAATAGTAAAAAATTTAGAAAATATGTTCAAAAGATGTATATTCTTTTATCTCCAATCTTCTCTAACAATTTGAAAACTTTTGAAAAACACAGGTTTATTTATAATGAAAATCAATAGAAAACACCTTTAAACTTGTTTTCTATTTCTCTTCATAAATAGGAAAATCGTGTTTTTCAATTTTTATTTTTTAAAAATTAAAAATTGAAATATTTGAATACAGTTTCATTTTCTTAGAAAACGTTTACTAGAAAACACTTTTGGTTTCCACAACTAAACACGCCCTTAATTTTTAGAGGGTGGCATCTAATTCCACATGCTTCTCCAAATTTTGACAGTGATTTGTCTTTGTTGATTTTTGGTTTTTAAATTTCTAAACTTTCATAGCACCCCCTAAAAAATCCTCTTGATACTGATACTCTATAATTTCTCGTTCTTGGGTTGTAAGAGTTGCAATTTATTGTACTTATTTTTGCGATAGATTGTGTTCTTACCTGTTGAATGATTTTAATCTTTGGCTTTTCAACTTTTGGATGTTGCATTCCTTGCTTGTTATAATATTTTACTTTTAATCAACAGGTTTCTCCTACAAGGGAGAGAGAACAAAAGTCGCAAGTAATTCAATTGCAACAAAGGTCTGTGAGACATGACCTAATGGTTTTAAGAACTGTATACTTTTCTTTCTCATTCTCAGTGAATTTTGTTCTTTCAGCATTGCAAGCCTAAATGAAGAACTTCAGAGATTGAAAAATATAGTTGCTTAGGTACCAATCTATTTTTGTATCCTTTAAGGTGATTTAAATTTAACATACCTCTTTTGGGGACAAAACAATATGTGCAGTCAAGTTCCTAGGGTTTTATTTGGTTAATGGTTGATAACTTTTGAGTTGACTCCATTTAAAGCAACAGTACTTGAGCTTTTCATTGAGGGAAAAATGCTCATTTAGCTATAAAAGCCCAAGTTCGAGTTGACCCATGCAATGGAACATGGGAGTTTATTGAAGTGAGTAATACTTGGTATTCATTGTGCTTCAACTAGAGATTCGATTGAAAGCTATGGTGAACAAAGAGCAGGCGGGGGGATGAAAGCATGACAATGAACATAACGAGAAGCCTTATCATGACTACGTTGAACAATGATGAGTAGTCCCCTGGGATGACTAACAGCATTGACAAGTATATATTTTTCCCAATCATTTGGTTCTTATAGACGAGGTCGCCTTATGATTTGCAAGTTGATAGGTTAGAAAGATTGCATCTTATAGTATTTCTTGATTGTAACTTTTATTGTATCGTGTTATTCTATCTAGGCGCACTACATCTTTTTTTGGTCCAATTTTGCTCCCATAGGAGATTTGTTTGTTGTTGGTTTGTATGAGTTTTCTCTTTTTTTATGGCATGAGCTAGGAATATTGGAGTTGTAAATAATTTTTATTTGTATGACTGAAAATGAGTTTGATTGATTTAAGATTTTTATTTCAATTTATATTAGAAGTAGACAATTTTATTGTTTTTTTTTTTTTTTTGATTTACCGGTTTTATAAATTAAAAATCTAATAAAATTTTTTTTCTATTAATCTTTCATAATTATTTTAAGTGGGCATGTAAAATCAAAAACTTCGCACCACGCACGCGCGTGGTGTATTCCACCTGGTTAACAAATCAGGCAGAGTCAGTGCCCACCAATCCACATCTTCTCATTAGCCTCCAAATTTTGACCAAATGCTAGTCAAACACAAGCATCTTACCTGTCGCATCAGAACTCGTCAGTTCCATTGAAACGATTACAACTCTATCACACCTGATCATAACCGAAGAAGATAAAACTAGAAAACGTACTCCACACCCGAATAAAAAATCAAACCAATCAGATATCTGTTTTGTCCGGAAAAATCCACAGAAGAGAGAGAAAATCTAGAGAGAGAGAGAGAGGAAGCAGAAGCAGCAGACCATATTACTATTACTATTAGAAGAAGATTATTAATTATTATCAAAAATTGAAAAACCCTAACCTGATTAAATGCCCCTTTTCAAAGACCGAAACCCTAACCGTCCTCCTCAGAAAACCCTAAATTGGCCTTTTCAAGCATGTAGTCTTCAAAATGCACATCTCTTCTCCTTCTCCTCCTGACTCTGACCCTAATCCTAAACCTCCTCGAACCCTAATCCTAGAAAACCACTCCTCGGTTTCAGACCTAACCTTACTTCTCTCAGATGAGCTTCTTCTTTCTATTCTCTCTAAGCTCCCAGTCTCTCAACACTTCACCAATTCTCTCGTCTGCAAGCGATGGTTGAAGTTAATGGGTCATCTTGTTTGCTCTCTCAAGCTTCTTGACTGGGATTTTCTGGAATCAGGTCGATTAATTTCTCGCTTTCCTAATCTTGATTCTGTTGATCTCATTCATGCATGTAATCACTCCCCGAGAAATTCTGGAATTGTCGTGACTCACAAGTTTGTGTCTGTTCATTTGGATTCCTTGTTTTTGACTGACGGGTTTATTTGTAGTGAGGATTTGTTGAGAAGGGCTTAGAGTGGTTGCTTTGAATTGCCCTAATTTGAGAAAACTTGGTGTTGTTGCCGGGAGCGAATCGGGGTTAGATTTTGTGGCGAAAGACTGTTTGACTTTGCAGGAATTGGAGCTACATTTTTGTAATGACCAAACATTGAGAGGGATAAAAGGGTTTAGGAACTTGCAGATTGTGAAATTGGTGGGTTCTATCGATGGGTTTTATGATTCGGTTGTTTCGGATATCGGGTTGACCATATTGGCGCAGGGTTGTTCGCGGTTAGTTAAGCTTGAGCTTTGTGGGTGCGAGGGGAGCTATGATGGGATTAAGGCGATAGGTCAGTGTTGTCAAATGCTGGAAGAGTTGAGCCTTTGTGATCATAGAATGGATGGTGGGTGGTCGTTCTGTGGGAATTTGAGGACTTTGAGGCTTCAGTCGTTCAAAAGTATCGATCCAAGTCCAGGGCCAGATGAGCACTTGGGTTCTTGTCCTACTCTTGAGGAGTTACATTTGCAGCATTGCCAAATGCGGAATAAGCAAAGTGTTTTAAGGACTGTTCGGGATTGGAAGATGATATATTTCACCTTGCAAGTATTTTCAGGTAAGAGATACTGGTCTTTTGCATGATTCTCTAAGCTACCTATAGTGATTTCAATGTCAATAGATGAGCGAGCATGGTGTACCCTGATTAACCGTCTCTGTGAAAATAGGGTGACCCAGTCTTTGGCAACTTTTAGCCATACAGGTTTTCCCAGTTGCAGCGCAAAAAATAGAAATATAACTCCCTGAAGCATTAGGTAAAGATGAAAATTTGTTTAAAAGAAATGAATAATGATGTCTATTATTAATTACATTTTCATCCAAGGTTGTAAAAACCATGTGTTACTGGACTCCAAATTGCGGTAAAAGGATTCGGTGCTTGAATTGTTTCCATATAAAATTAATATTACAATTCTAAAATGTTCATGCTTACAATGTTGCCCCGCTAAAGCCATGAATCACGGTGAAAAAGCAGGAATGTTGTGATTTGCTTAATCATGCTACTTTTTTGTCCTTTTTTTTTATTAATTCAATACGATTGACTTGCCGGTAAACAGAAAATAAGATTAGTGTAAATGTTCTGTTTTATTTGTTTATTTTTTTTTTAATTATTACCATGTTATGTGGAAGTATTAATAGTCCACTTTCTTTTAATAGGAGGTTCAAAGTTTTGTCCTTGGAAGGTTGCTCCTTGCTGACAGTTGAGGGTTTAGACTCTGTAATTGTTTCTTGGGTGGAGCTTCAAAGGCTAAGAGTTATATCTTGTAACACATAAAGGATAATGAAGTTACTCCTACCCTAGCTACATTGTTTTGTAATCTTAAGGAGCTGAAATGGCGGTCAGATTCAAGATCTCTTCTTTCATCAGTTCTTGCAGAAACTGGAGTTGGTAAGAAAGGTGGTAGATTTTTCAAGAGGGGGTGATGGATGAAGCTTCTAGTTATAATGTATATAATAAATTCTCGGTAACTAACAGAGGAATCCATGCTGCTGCTAGAAGTAGTTTTGGCAACCGGTTCTGATGTTTGTGCACTCTCTTCGGTAATGCTCTGAAGCTACCTTTTAATTGGTTTTTGATGGTTAAGATGGTCCGTAACAAGTAGTGGCTGCAGTCTTGTGCAAAGTTGCCAGTTGTGCAAACTTATGAAATTGGGCAAGTTAATCTGCTTAATCACTTACATATGAGAGGTTAATTCATCCACAAAGCATCAATCTGTCAAGCCAAACCAATTTGATTTCTGTATTTTACTGCTGGCAGCATGTTGCCAGTATTTAGGTAGGCTAGATATTCTAATTTGTACCAAATGTGCTGAGGGGGCTAGGATTTTGTAGGCGTAAGTTTTAGTTTAGCACATGCTCAACTACAGTTTCTGTAATTTGTAGTTCTTTTTTAGTGACAAGATATAGATTCTTACGGCAATTGACATTGATGCTTGGAAGCTGTTTCCATTTGAATATGAATTCCTTATTGCATTTCAGTTTCTCGAACCCTTTGCAAATTTGATTGGTCTTCTCATCTTGTTGATTTTATTACAATTTGGTGTGCTTGTATCTCCAAAATTGGTATATTGTTCTCCAAGGAATTTATTTGGGGTTTCAAGATGCTACATTTCCAAGTTTGCTAGGAGTTAATTCCTTTCAAAAATGATTTTTAAAAGACTCCCTGTTTCCCGAGTTCCTTGTTTTGCAGTAATGGTTCATAGCCGTTGAAGGCAAACAAGGGGGCTATATTTCTATAAGCGTTCTTGTTCCTTCAATCATAGTGCTCCTCCTGGTGATTGGTTTTTAATACGTTTACTTCATTCAACGCTTTCAGGTCAGAGTAGCTAGGTAATAGCTGAAAAGCTTATATTAGACATGTATTGCTGAGTTATTCCTTCTAAAGGCATTGATGGTGTAATTTCCGTAGCATGTTGATGGCCTTTTGATGAGGATTGTACGCCATCTAGTTACTGCATCACAAATTTTTACACATGTTTACTAGTACACATCATTTGTCTATTTTCTGATATAATGGAGTAGTTAACAAGAAGCAGTGACGGACACACTATACTTTCTATGTAGCAAGGGTATTTGACAGTTTTTGAGGTCTAAAGAGGCTTCATACACAATCGTTACAAATGTACAGAATTTAATCAGTGCCAGAAACTGAAATTTTACTGCGATGCAAGCTGCTGGATATTAAAGGGATATATGTCAGATTGTGGACCTGCATAGGATCGTTGTGCAATGATTCTGTTCAAGGCCTCGGTCGGATGAAGGCTATCCCAGAAGACATAAGCATTCCTGTTGCTGCAAGGTGCTATTCCTGCAATGCAGTTCCATTGTACCCTTCCTGTGTCCACCCCACAACATCCCTGTATACTGACTGAGAATCCTGTCATGTGCCAAAAATCAAAGTTGCTGCGAGTTTTGGTAAAGAATATGTAGAAGGTGTCCTAGTGTTACCGTAAGGAGTAGGATTGATGAGGACATCGGAGACAATTCCGTAGACATCACCATAAGCAAGATTAGCACCAGGAAAATGCAGGTTGAGGTCGATGATTAGTGATCGAAGAGCAGAGTTGAAGAGCACCACCATCTGGTTCACCCTGTCATTGCAGTTTTGGCCTACCAGCTGGTTTGGTGTGCATCCAATTGGCCCCAGTGAGTAGACCACAAATCTCCGTACTCCGGTATTATACAATGCCTATAAACATTAAAAATACTGGGACTTAAAACTAGAATAGTGTGGTATAAATTGCTTTTCGTCTAGTAAAGTTTCTATTTGTACCGGATGAAATGAATGATGTCAGGGTTGGAACATCTGAATTGAGCAGAGCCATTTATTAGAAGTTCAGCCTTTGTTTTTAAGTCACTAAATGAAGCATCAGAGATTAGAGTTATCTTATCTCTCAAGTGGCTGGTTCAGATCAGACAGATCAATTGATCTTTGTTAGCTATAGAGAGAGAGAGAGAGAGACCTGGCCAACGATTCAATTGATCTCTCCAACGGAACCAACCCATTGACCCATGTCTAGCCAAACCAGCCCAAACTGGCCCAGTGGCCAAGTCTTTTTTTTTTTGGGGGGGGGGGGGGGGGGAGACGTACCAAAAGCTGTTGACCAATCTGCTGAACAAGGAGGTTGCTGAAGGCAAGAGGGCTATATTGCGTGCTAGTAGTATACAAATCTGGTCTTAGATAATTATTCAGATAGTCATTGCTCCCAACCGACATTATAACAAGCACTCTCGACATATAGTCATTCATGGCAGTCACATTTTGCCCAAACAGCCCAAATATCCTCGATGCGGTCTCTCTGAAATTATTGATCTGCTTGCTTAATGGTATTGGACCCATCTGAACAAAATACAGAAATCCATCCTAAGACCCACATACGAAGGGGGACCAAAAAAAAAAAAAAACAATCAGAGTAGCAAAAATTTGATTTAGAAAAATGTTTGAACAAGTAGTAGTGATTGATTACATATTGCTTGCCGGTGTCATCAAGTATGCCAGAAGCCGCGGATGCATAGTTGACCCCTGGGAGCATTTGAGGTCCATTTGTGGACGGATCAGAGTAAGGTGGTGGGTAAGGCAATCCCAGCAATTCAGCTACAAAGCATAGGGTTATGCGTCCTTTTATGTAATGATCTAGCTAAGTAAAACACTCTATAAACTGTTCCAGACAAAAGGGGAGCCAACAAAAATCTTAGAGAGAGAGAGAGAGAGAGAGAGAGAGAGCATACCAATGAGGTCCACGGCAAGCTTGCCATTAGAGAAGCGACCGGTAGGGCCTTGGGGGAAGTCAATGCCATAGGGCGGGTAATTGGACTTGGCAAGCGTTGGAATGTAATTGTTGTTTCCTGAATCAGCCAAGGAGTCACCAAACACAAACATTGCCGGTGCACTAACTGATTCACTAGCTTTCCCAACCAAAGTAGCATAAATTATCAACACCACATACAAGAAACCCATTCAAATGCAAAACCTCCTCCACCTCTCTCTCTCTCTCTCTCTCTCTCTCTTCTACACTCTTCTGCAATCTCACGACTCTATCATGAATTTACTGCATGCAGTTCAGAGAGAAGTCTTTAAAAGCCTGAAAATTGTGTACGGCCTACTTTTATTATGGCACTGTATTATCTGAATAAATTAAAGGAGATTGTGGGGCTTTTGGCATCCCACATTGCGTAGATGATGATGATTTAAATGCGAAATAGGCTGTGGCAGTGTGTGTGACAGTAGAGAAATGCATTTTTCTTTTTTATTTTTTTATGACACCATAAAAATTATTAAAATATACACATATAAAAATTTAAATATAAAATTAAAAAAAAAACATTTAAATATAAATTCTTTACCACTCAACTACTTCTATTAAAATGACAGTAAAAAAATATTTAGCACTATCTATAATTTATAGCATAACACGAATGGCTTAATACCTCTTAGAATTTTAATTTGTACATTTTTTTTAAATATTATTAAAAACTCTAAAAATATTAAATATCTTAAAATTATCACCAGAATCTCTTATAACGTTGTTTACTTCTACAAATTATAACGTTGGCCCCACTTCTCCATACATGTACTTCGCTCTCAGTAAAATAAGTTTGTCGATTCGTACCTCTGCCGTCACAGATACCAAATCGACGCGTTTAGACACGGTGAAATACGATATGTAGAGGGTGGAGGGATTTTTAAAAATAATAATATTTTAATTTTCTTTTTGGCGATTATTCTAAAATGTCACAGATAAGTATTACTTGTTATTTTTTTTGTCTTTTTTTATATTTTCAAATTTTAGTAGAATCCCAAGGCTTTGCCGCTTCAAGTCTCAACTGGGATGTTGGGCCCAAAAAAGGTCTAGGGCCCAAACTCTCTCCGGTTCGAATTTTTTTTTTGTTATATAAAATTTTAAATTGAAAATTTTTAAAATGAGAAGAAAAACTGTTTGGATATTTAGCTCAAAAATTTAATTTTCTTAAAGTTCAAATTTTGAAATAATTGGACCATGATAATTGTGCCAGATCATCATCATCATCATTAAAAATTTATGTTAAAATACATCAATACTTTGATTCAAACCAATTGAAATCAAATTAAAATTATAAAAATGATTTTTATTTAGTTTTAGGATCGAAACCTTCAAGTAACCGGTGAGATTCAAATTCTTGATTTTTAAACAAAATTGAAATCAAATACTTAAAAAAAAAAACTATGAAACCAAAATTGCGAATTAAAAATCAATAAAATTGTAAATATATATATAAATATAAAAAATAGTGTAATTTGAACTAAAACCATTATAATTTAAATTTTTTTTTTAAAAAAAAGACCCAAACTATTTAAGTTTTAGAACCAAAACTAGAATTATCATTTTGATTCTAATTCTTTTTCCCATGAAATTGAAACTATCCGGTTCAATTCACCTACTTGGTAGTTGACCACGTTGGTGTTCCCTTGCCAAATCACAATTCAAGAATTCCACGTGGGGATTTACGATTGGCAGAGACATGCAAAAAAACCCTTAGACGCCACGTCGGCGGAGCTGCTTATAAATAAACGCGTTTTGGAGGATTCTGAGTCCTCATGCGCTGCCCTTCTTAAGACCAAGGTCAATTTCTGTCTCTCTCTTTCTCTCGCGAAAAAAGAGTAACCGAACAGAAAAATCCCAGGTGAGATTTTCTCTGCTACAAAACCCTAATTTATCTATTCTTTCGATTTAATCATATATTTGTTCGATTCAATTGTTGTTTTCTCGATCTCTTTGTTTATTTGAATTGCTTGTTCCTAGTTTTTTTTTTTTTTTGGAATTTTCGATTATTTTGACGATGAAATCCGAATTCAGATCCGTTTATTTTCTGAATTGTGGTTTATTGAAGACTAGATTTAGGATTATGATGCTTGAATTTGTTCTCAGATCTGATTTTGCTTAGGGTATAAGAAACGATGGGGGAATCGGGTCATTGTTGTTTGTATTAAACAAGAATTAACATTTAGGATCTGTTTAGAGGCTTCGTATCGACTAGATTTCAATATTTGTTGATCTGAATTGGTTGCATAGGAAGAACAACCCTTTTCTTTATGAACCTGTATTTGGATCTCAGTTTTAAACCTATTTGGGTAGAAAATCAAGGATGATGTTGATTTTTAACATGAAAGGCGAAATAAAGAGACGAAATAAAAATAAAAAATAACGGAAAACAATAGTTTTTTTGTAGTTCTTTTGAAGATGATCTGTCAGGACTATGTAATAATTTATTTACGGTTCATCTACATCTATGATATTGATAATCGGGGAAAAAGGTTATCTGGGTGTGGATGATCCTTATTCTTTCTCAGTTTGAATTAATAATAAGGTAGCTATAACTTTCATTTTATTTTTCTTATGTTGTGGATATTTTCTATAGTCTTCTTGAAAAAATAGAATAGAGAGGAAAACCCACCTTATAGACAAGGAAGATTATCTATATTTGAAAAGAATAAATGTCAAAACATTTTGTTTTGTTCTTCAAAATTTTTTCTTGTCTAAAATGATTTTTGCCAGAAGAAATGCAAATTTGAGTCCTTCAATATATTGAATCTAATTGTATTGGTGGAAGAAACTGTTTATATATGTTTAAATGAATAGAAGAAAAGAAGCCATGCTTCTCTATCTTATTCCCTGTGTTACCCAATCCATAGCTTTTCTATGACATTTGATGCCCACCATATGAAACCTTGATTCCACTTCTTCACTCTTTATTCTCCCCAATCACTTTCACTCTTCTTGTGACCTTCAAGTTCCAACCAAGAAAAGCCCCAATAATCCTCTTTTTCATTATCAATCCTTGTGATTGTGAATAACATCCTCGGGCAAACACTGTCTGCCTTCTCTCTCTCTCTCTCTCTCTCTTGTTTTCTATATTCTGTCTGTTTTAATGTATTAATTTGAGAGAGAGAGAGAGAAGAGAGAGGGAGGGTGGGAGGGAGGAAGGGAGAGAGAGGGAGGGAGGATAGTGTAAGTGTAGACATCGAAGACGGAGATCGGAGAGAAAGAGAGACAGAAGAGGATGATGGGGTTTGCTTGTCATTTTGGTAGAAAAAGAAAAGTCTAGTCCTAAGAGATAGAAGAGACATGAAAGCAAAGAGGTTGAGGGGGAGAGAGAGCAGCAAATCTGGACACTGAAAGTGAGCTGGCATCTTAAATGCTGAAAAAACATTTTTTTTTTCTTTTGGGAAAGGTTTTGCATGACAAAGTATAGGTTTTTGCAATAGTTAGCATCCTTTACATGTTTCACGTTGGCTATTAGTTTATAACAGTATGACTGTTATTGGTTACTGGAGAGTTCTTGAGATGATTATATTTGAACTTGCACCACATATTCTATTGATTAAATAATTATTGTCAATAGCTCACTCTCTTATTAAGCAGTCATCTTTTCTTTTCTGATTTCTTCATTGCTTTGTTTTAGCTTCTGGTGGTTGGGTTTGAGATACTCATGTTTAAGTTAAAATGACTGTTGTAGAAATGCCTGCAAGTGGAACAGCTCCCCCAAGAGGAAGTGCAGCTGCTGCTGCAAGCATGCGAAGGAGGAGACCAGCAGGCAGCAGTGCTGCTGGAGGCACAAGTGGGACCATGCTCCAGTTCTACACAGATGATGCCCCAGGACTCAAGATCTCCCCCAACGTTGTTCTTGTTATGAGCATTGGTTTCATAGCTTTTGTTGCTATTCTTCATGTCATGGGCAAGCTGTACTTTGTTCGCAGAGAAGCTTAAAGAAACTGGCTATTGCTTGTTGGGTTCAATAGTTCATGGACAGGAGTTGTCAAATGTTTCAATGAATTGATTGTCCTTTTAGTATCGAAAGAACGGATTTTGAAATTTCCGCGTCTTACTAATAGTTAAAATGCTAACTGTTTTTTCTTTTCAGCCTAGTTTGTCAAATGTTGTATGTTCTAAATTCTGATTCCAATGCTGAGATAACCAAGAGCTTCTCTGTTTCTTTGTGCTTCTCTATCTCCTCCCAGTCTGTAGGCACTTGGCAGAGAAATATCCAGATTAGAAGTAATCTTTTAGTTCTTGAATCTCCTTTGAAAATCATTTCCATATTAGAAGCAATTTTTGAACCTCCTTTGAAAATCATGCTTGTGATGGGATTGATGTGAAGAACGTCTGGTTTGGGTTGTAGTTTTTTTCTCTCAAATGTTTGGAACATTTTTCATAAATGATTTTTTCTAACCAAATTTAAGTTTAGGAACTTGAGGTCATAAAATTTTGGCCATCACCTCAATGGTAACATTGTTTGAAACTTGGTTAAGAGTAATGAAACTCTGGGATTTAACTGAGTTAAGCTTTCTGGATGCCAGTTCTGTACCTGTGCTAGGATGATGCCACAAGTGTTGCAAGTAGTGAGCTGAGATAAGAAAAGAGTACATAAAGAAGCATAGCTTAAAATTTGAAGTTCTGAAGATGCTAATGTGAAGAGCGAGCTTCAGTGAGATTCCTCAAGTCTCCAACCTTTGAAACAGAAACCTTTCCATCCTCCCTCACATCCCCCCCCCCTTTTCTCCAACAGATTGCAATGCCCAAGAAGCAAAAGAAAGTAACCAGACCCGTCTCAAGAACTCAAAGAAAACTCCAAGAAGATGATCCAAGGACAAAGAAGATTACAACCGACAACAGTGTCAGAAACATCTCCTAATCCTTCCAACATCACTACCAACTCCTCTGTTCTCACTTCCGCTGCAAACTTGAAGAGTCGTACACCGATAACCCCTCCCCCAAACCCATCACCAAGCCAGAAAATTAACCACTCATCACCATCATCAAACCCAGAAGAAATATTCAACGCGAGCACTTCATGGAGCTTGAATTTCCTGGTTGCAATATTGCCAACTTCACCATCCCCAATTTGCAGCAGCTCTAGCAGAGAAAACTCTCCACCGATTTCTCCTTCAGATCACTTCTTCTCTCGGGCCTCTTCTGCATCTCCCACTCCAAGAAACCAGGCAAAATGTTACTTTACGAGATTAAGTTTTCCATTTTTAAGAAATGGGTTTTTCTTTGTCTTTCATAATAAGCAAGTTTCTAATCTTGTTAATTCTTGCTTTTCTTGATTTAATGATTAGTCGGTTATCAGGTTTTCTTTATTTATATTTTCTTTTTTCCTTTCAATTTTTATTGCGGGTCTGCTGAAATTTGTCAATCTCAAGACATGCTCATTCATTTTCTCACGATTCAGGAGCTGTGAAATTTTCTGAAATTTTAAATGAAAGTACAAGAAATTTGAGTCATTCCTTCGAGCCGAATTCTCTAGATAATAATAGAGGTAAATCTCTCTCTCTCTCTCTCTCTCTCTCTCTCTGGGTTAAATGTTCATTAATGTTTGTGGCAGTGGAGAGTGAGATCACGAAGTAAGATTGCAGCCCAAAACGGTCGAGCATCTAATCAAAATACGAATCTGTAGTAACAGCAATAGATCATGAACTTGCAAGCATTGCACTGCCTTCAGTCTGGGAAGAGCGAAATCAGTTGGATTTCACGCGCAGCAACAGCATGTGTGATATTGAATAGTCCTTATACCCTGAAACCTCTCTCAGTGGACACCTCAGACTCATGACTCGACCCAAGCCTCATCATACATTCTTGGATGAAATCAAGAGACGAGGTTTAATCTCAGAAGCATGCTCGCATGGAAGATATCTGAATGCACCTCATGGAAAAGTATGACAATCTCTCTCTCTTTCTCTCTCATCTAAAAGTATGGCAGGTTGAGGAAGAAAGAAGCTGCTATCAGTGAATGGGAGTCTATGCAGACTAAAAAGGCCATGTCTAAGCTGAAAGAGATTGAAGTATGTAATGGGGATTTCAAATTCATCGTATTAATAGAACTGGAATTTACAAATATAGGCATTTGTTGCTAATGACCCAGAATTTATTTGAGCAGAAAAAGCTAGAGAAGGTTCACAGCAAAGCAAAGGAGAAATCACAGAAGAAAGTGATCAAAGTCCGGATGAAGGCAAACCAGCAAAAGGCTAAGGAGAGACGCTTGACAGTCAAGAAGATATCAGCTAAAGTTAGACAGACAGGAAGTTCTGAAACTTGCACTGGTTTAAATCTTTTGAGGTCGTTCTAGTTCTTCATGACCAAAATCTATGCAGTGCATGTAATTCAGAACAGAAATTTTCTTTTCTTTTCTTTTCTATGTCATGCCTCTTCAGCCGTCATCATTAGCGGTGTGTAAAGATAAAAGAAGTTTGAATGTAGAAATCATGGTTACCTATCCATGGCGGGGTCTATTTGCTGCATTGGTAGCCATAGAAATGGGATGGTAATTACGCTTTTCAAGTGGAATGCTGCTCAAAATCCAACTCTAATGAACATTTTGAGGACTTGAAGCTCAAGTTAATTAAATTACATAATATAATTATTAGCTTTCTCTTAATTTGTTACCCATTGATGGAGGTGGGTGATGACTCATCAGATACCGGCTCCTTCTTGACTCGAACGGTAATCACTGATGGTGAATACACCTGCAAAAATCACCGGAGGGTGCTCCGGTGGGGAGACTCTGATGCTCAAGTCAGTAAAGATCGGTTTTCGTTTGAAAGAAATAGACTGAGAGTTGAGGAAAAGTGGTTCCCTATGATCAATGTGCTCCCTGTGTTAGGTTTAGAGAGCGTACCTGATGTCGAGGGTTTTGAGATCTCTTATACTGTAAGAGTTGTGCGCCGCTGAGAGACTTCCACCCTACTTTCTTTATCGAACTGATCCGAGAATCTCGGAAGTCAATATTACGAATTGATCACGATTCTCTTATATCGGGAAACCTTCCTCTTCGGGAGGAATGCCTTCTTTATATGAAAGATCTCGGAATTACTATTACGAAATAAGAAACTGGAATCGAGAAAGTTCTGACCTTCCTCTTTAATTAACAGGGGTGCTACCCATCGTTTGGTTGCTCGACCGACAAAAAGTTTTCGAGACTTATCCAGTTATAAGGCTGACATTTGTTTGACCGATCAAGGTGACTGTCTCCACTTGATGAGTCATGATCAGTTAATCGGAGCGGTTGAGGTCCTATCATTCGATAGACCCAGGCGACTAAGGCCTTTCAATAGACCGATCAGGGCGACTGTAACCCTTCTGTAGATTGTTGTTGCGGTCGTTAGATATTGATCAGCAGGCCCTTTTCTCGTGGGCCCTTTAGGAATTGATTCTTTTGGATTGAGCCTTGAAATACGTCTCATCATTTGCCCCTGACTCATGGTTTTCTTGGAAAGAGGCGCCATGAGTCATGATTTTAAATCGGAGGTTCGAGGATCCTTTAATACGGCCGCTGTCGCTTCGGTCTTAGTAAACCATTTATCACACATCCCATAAAGACTTTTCTCGTCACTACTTTCTCCATCTCTTTCACATTTTTCTCTCACTCTCCCTGCCAAAGAGTCTTTATCGATGACAAAGATGTCTGCTCCTCAGGCTTTTCCAAGCATTGGTGATATTACAAGCACCATGTCAGCATAAGAGCTCTAAGAAGTACAAACTGAGATGTTGTTGGGAGACGATTACTCTCTGTTATCTATGACAGAGGTTGATAGGGCTAACAGGGCATCAGAGAACTGTGTGCCGATGTATCTCCAATCGGTCAAGTACAGTTTGAATGTTCCATATACGGGTCCTTTTTTGGAGGTTCTGCGTCAGTGGAACATATTCCCGATGCTCCTGATTCCCAGTGCCTGGCGGTTAGTGGTCGCGGTAGCTTTTTTATTAGGGTTTTGTCGTCTTCATTTCGATTTTGACGTTTTGTCCTCAATTTTTATTCTGATGAGGTGTGGGAGTAACGGGCCGACCAAGGGATGGTACAAACTACAGACCTGGCCCGAGTCCTGTTGGAGGTTTTTCTACAATGAGTCCATTGATAAGAACTGGATGGAAAAGTTCTTTTTTATCAAGTTCTTGGATAGGGATCGCATGCCCTAACTTCCCAAGGCTGATGGGGTGCCTAATATAGGGCTGAAACCTCCGACTGTTTCGAAGCACGGTCGTTTTATTCGATCGGTTAGCGGCTATTGCAAATCCACCGGTCGGAGCATATGGGTCGAGTCCTTGCTGGACGACCAGATGTTATCTCTGTCTAGTTTACTGCTCGGGGAAAAGAGAAAAGTTGATCAGCCCCTTCTGTTAGGGAGAGCGAAGATCGAGCTAGTCGATTCTTTGAATCATTTTGACGACGTCTTGTTGGAAAGTGTCACTGTTGACAAGTTGACTCGTCATAGAGCTAAAAGACCTCTTCAGGAGGATCTCGGGGCATCTGAGACCCTACCTAAGTCTTTTTCAGGGGCGACTGGGATCCTTCATGGTTCGCCATCTTCTTCGACGAAATGGAGGGGGACTTCCTTGCTTCCGTCTGCACTGGGGGCTTTGTCTAAGTACCTGGAGCCAACGCTCGCTATCTTGGAGTAGGGGAGGCTAAGATCTTCCTTTACTTGATGTTGGAGCAAGAGAAGACGCTTCTCGGGCTACAAGGGACAGAATGCTGGGACCTTCTTTCGCTGTTCCGGTCTGGCCTTTGCGCAAGGGGAAACGTAAAGTTCTTGAGGGAGCGTCCTCTTCATCCTCTATCCCTATTCAGTCCTTCGATGGAAAGAAAGACTCAAAAGAGCACGGAACCATCGCCATCTGTGCTGGAGACATGCAGTATAGCTATATAGATCTGGCAGAAGCGGAGCGCATTGCTGGGTAATTTGACTTCCATCACTGTGAGCTTGACCTTCATAGGATGTCTTACGAACAGGTCGGCGGAGCCCTTGAGTCCTTAGGCTTGATGGTAATATTCCCATCGCGTCTCTCGAATTCTTCTTCCTCTTTTATCGTTTGTTAATTTGGTTTTCCTTGTAGACCATGGTCCTTGCTCGATTTCAAGAGCAGCAAGGGAGGCAAGTAATAAGTCACTTAGAGGAACGACTCTCTGAGTTGACCCGTCCACAAGAATCAGTCTCCCTTCGGGAAGGAGAGTCTTTGGCCATTGAAAACATACCCGATACCCTATTCAGTCAGAAGGAAGAGGAGTTGAGATCCCTTCGATCGGAATTGGTCTAGTGTCAAGGGCAATGCGAGAGGCTGAAGTCGGAAGCTCTGCCTTTAGTCAAAGAAGAGATCGATACTCAAAATCTGACTGTATAACTTCTATTCGGGATTTTGTACTAAGTGACCTCTGTTCGTTTAATGAGAAATTCTTCTATTTTTTCCAATAGGAGTCATCTTCTTTGCTTCTCACTACATTGTCTCGGGAGTAATTGGGGACTCGGATCTTTCGCTGACTCGGAACTCTCACCTGGATGATTATGCTTCTTTGGTGCGAAAGGCAGCATCATTCGTCGATGAGGTACATGATCAGCAAAGGGTCGACAGTTGAAACCTTTGTATGATAGGGAATTCTCAAATAGTTGGGCTACGTCCGTCCGTATCGGCGATAGATCCCCGGGCGCCGAAGCCTTCCACATGAAGGAACTGGACTACTAAGGCCCTCGAACGATAGTAGCGGCGAGACCCTCCAATGATAGAGCCGGGCGTCGAGACCCTTTGAACAAGGAGCCCGAGCTCGAACGATCGAGCAGATGTCGGACAATTAAGTCGAATGATTGAGAGGATCTGGGATGGCGGTCGAACGATCGAGAGAATACCGGACCAACAAGTCGAATGATTGAAAAATTGGGAGCCGACGAGGTTAAACTATAGATCGAGTATCATGGACCCGTTCGAGGAACCCGTCTCTTATTAATGACTCTCACGAATGATGGGAGCTGGGCGACTGAGACCCTCCGAATGATAGGAAATCCTTAAGTTGTGAGCCGCGTCCACCCGTCTGGAGAGTTACATCCCCTATTGAGGATGCGTATGAACGATAGGAATTGAACTACTAAGGCCCTCCGAATGATATAAAATACTTATGTTGTGGGCCAGCGTCCACCGGTCCAGGAGTTACATCCCTATTGACGGCGTCAAGACGGATAGACCCGGACGTCGAGACCCTCTGAACGATACGAAATACTTAAGTTGTGGGCCGCGTTCACCCGTCTGGGGAGTTACATCCCCTATTGACAACGCGTATGAACGATATGAAATACTTAAGTTGTGGGCCGCATCACCCGTCCCGGGAATTACATCCCCATTGATGACGTTACGAACGATAGGAGCAAGGCGCCGAGTCCCTCCGAACGATATAAAATACTTAAGTTGTGGATCGCATCCACCCGTCCAGGGAGTTACATCCTCTATTGACAACGCGTACGAACGATCTGAAAGGTACATCCCTATTGACAACGCGTCTGAACGATAGGGCCCCGGATGACTGAGACCCTCCGAACGATATGAAATACTTAAGTTGTGGACTGTGTTCACCTGTCCGGGGAGTTACATCCCCTATTGACAACGCGTACAAATGATAGGAACTGAGCGGCTGAGACCCTCCGAATGATATGAAATACTTAAGTTGTGGGCCGTATCCACCGTGCGAAGGGAGTTACATCTCTTGACGACACGTACGAATGATAGGAACTTGCGGCGAGACCCTCCGAACGATATGAAATACTTAAGTTGTGGGCCGCGTCCACCGGTCCAGGAAAGTTACATCCCCGTGACGACGCGTACGAACGATAGAGCCCCGGGCGACTAAGGCCCTCCGAATGATAAGATCGGGACATGGAGATATAAGAGATCCGGTGATGAGTGATTTCAAGAATGTGGGGAAATACCCTTGCAACTTGAAATATACCAACAATAAAATTCGATGACTATTTAGGAGCGGAAGTAGAAGGCTCAGACTCACATGTTAGAATCCTAATCCCTAACGATGTTCGAAGTTGATCTTCATATGCTTGGTGCTAGGCAAGGCACCAAAGTGTTCGGACTTAGTCCGCCCAAGATAGCGTTGTAGAGGCGAATGGGGGTTTATCACATTAAACACGACAGGAGCCATCGCATGATTAGGAGGTGTTCCAAAGGTGATCGGGAGAGAGATAATGCCCTCGGGATATATCCATTACTCCGAGCCCTTTAACGGGCACGCATGGGTGAAGGTCGTCGGGAGTGAATCACATTCGTCTGAAAGTATCCCGATATAGGAGATTACAGCCGGCTCCTTGATCGACAAAGATCCTTCGAACATCAAATTGTCCAATTTTGGCGGTTATCACAAGGGGATCGTGCCAATTCGAGTCGATCCCAATGAGATCTTCGTCGGTGAAACCAATGACTGGCCTTTTTTCACCTTGTCGTTTTGTATGGTGCTCGTTACTAGGATCTCTTGTAGTACAGAGGAATTGCCTTCGGCCAATAGAAAATTGGTGTGACTAGGCACCTAGCTTCAATTCTGTTGGTCCATCGTGGACTGAAGAATCACCCAACCCCTTCGGTCGGTCGAGGCCGAGGCAGGGTGTTCTTCCTCTTGGTTACGTTGCGGTTCACGCGGATGATCGGCGGGAGGACCTTTTCCCTTCTGTGACGAACTCTCTCGTCTTCCTTCACGTACTAGGAATTCCAATTCGTCTTTCGGTTTCCTGCAATCATCGGTAGTGTGACCGTAGTCACGATGAAAGTGACAGATTTCGTTCATCTTCTTCCGGAATCATCCTCGGTTGATCGCGGGGCCATCGGGAGGTATGGCTTATCTCGATAAGGGCTAAGACCCGGCGGGAGTCTCATTAACGGGGGTGTAGTTGTTGTATCTCCTTGGAGGAGGGGTTTCTTTCGGTTTCTCTGAGCGCGATCTTCGGGTGGCTGGTTCCGTTCTTTTCGGACGATCCAAGCTCTTTCTATGATTAGATGCTTTAACGTCCTTGGTAGCAATATCACTTTTCAGCTCAAGCATAAAATTCTTGGATGGTAGTGGGGGGTTTCTTTGTGATAGACACCTTACATGTGGGAGTCTCGTAAACTCGTTAATAACGCGGCCAATGCGATCGAATGATTCGAACAGGGACTCTCATCATTTCCTCTTTGAACATTTCCATGAAGTTCCTTAGGGATTCCTCCTTACCTTGATGTAGTGATAACAAGGCGGTGGACTTCTTCTTGACTCCCCTGCTTATCACAAAGTGTGATTCGAACATTCCGTATGCCAGAGAGAAGGTCTTTATACTCGTCGATGGGAGAGAGTTGAACCAAGTGAGCTCATTTTTTGGAGAGTAGTGAGAAAATACTTGCACGTGGTGCATCGAGCATGTCCCTGGAGATTATTACGGTTATAAAATGGGCCACATGATCCCGAGGGTCCGTTGTCCCATTATATCTCTTCATGGGAGGCAGGAGTACGTTGCAAGGCATGGGCTCTGCGGAGATCTTGGAGTCAAACGGCGAAGCGTAAGAATAAGAGGAGATTTGGTCTCTCGAGGGTTGGTCCTTTAGTTCTTTGACTACCAGTTGTTCGACCTGCTTTCGAAGATCATCCGGAACTAGTTTAGAGTTTTCAGATGCTTCCTCACGTGGGGGCGACGATCATTGACGTCTAGATCTCCCAACAGATGATTGGACTTCAGCTCTGAGGGCGCGACTAAGGTCTTCTAGTTGCCTACTCACGTCCTGAAGTTTGGATTCTAGCCTTTCCATCTGGGGGCGATTAACTTACTCTGGAATGGGGTCGGCCATGGGTTGGACAGGAAGCGCGGGTTGTAAAACCCGTTTTTGATGAGGTGATCTCATGGGAGCTGCCGGATCGCGGGTGGCTGGATCGGGCGCCGCAAGGGGAGCGGCCGAACGTGACGGTTCGCCCTTCCACGAGGGGACGGCTCTTGAGGACTCCCGTTCTCGGAGGCATGATTGTTGCGAGGAACATGAACTACTCCCAATCTGTTTCTCCCGGACGGTGTCCAATCTAATGGAGGTGGGTGATGGCTCCTCGAGATCCCGACTTTTCTTCGACTCGAATAGTACCGGCAATGGTAGATACACACTGTAAAAATCGTCGGAGAGTGCTGACGGTGGGGAGACTCGGACGTTCAGGTGAGCGATTTTCGTTTGAAAGAAACAAGCGAGATTGAGGGAAAGTGGTTCCCTATGATCAATATGCCCCGTATGTTAAGTTTAGAGAGCGTACAGTCGAGGGTTTTGAGATCTCTTATACTTTTGAGAGTTGTGCCGGCGAGGACTTCCACCCTACTTTCCTTATCCAAGCGGTCCGGGATCTCGGAAGTCAATATTACGGGTTGATCACGATCCTTTATATCGAAAATCTTCCTCTTGAGGGATGTCATCTTTATATGAAAGATCTCGGTATTCTTCTACGAAATAAGAAACCGGAATCGAGAAAATTCGGCATTCCTCTTTAATCAACCGGGTGTTACCCATCGTTTGGTTGCTCGGCCAGATAAAAGTTTTCGAGACTTATCAGGTTATAAGGCGACATTTGTTTGGTGATCGGGGTGCCCGTACGCTTGATGAGTCACGATCGGTTAATCGGGCGGTGAGGCCCTATCATTGGTGAATCCGGACGACTAAGGCCCTTCGGTAGAAGAATTGGGGCGGCTACGACCTTCGATGGTGTTGTTGCGGTCGTTAGGATATTGATCGGCATGCCCCTTTCTCGTAGATCCTTTGGGGATTGACTTTTTTGGATTGCATCTTGAGGAAATCGTCTCGTTACCCATAAAAATTGATTTCAAACAAAATCCCACATCTTCTAGACTTAAAAATTTTTGTATAAAGTGGATCAAATAATACTGTATAAAACAAATAAGTTAAATTTAAATAGGTCAAATTTTACTTCGTAATCCATATTAGGAAAAAAATTAAAACTTTTCGAATTGAATAATTTTAAATTAATTAAAATATCTTTTAAATAGAAGCAGGAAAATAAAAATAAAAAGTAAAACATGTAAGTGGACTATCAAGCAGGCCACGGTTGATCCCCTTGGTATTTGGGCCTTAGCGGGCCAAACCTGGTTAAGTCAAGGGCTTCAAATTGTTGGAAAATCAATTGGTGGGCTAGGCTTGTCGGGCCAGGTGGGTAACTTGGTCGATGGTCTAGCGGGGAGGGTGGGTCGGAGTCTTCAACATCATTGTTAAGTCCCACCGGACGCTCAATCCCAACACAAAAGCTTCGAGTTCTCTTTCATGGCGTCGATTCCGGAATCCGAATCCCAACCAGACTTACCACCACCACCGCCACCGCCGCCGACGCCACCGGAAAATCACATCTCCCTCGAGGACACACCCAAAACCCTAGATTTAGTTTCATTACGAGAGAGAATGGGTGGAATATGCAGTTCAACAGTTTCAGCTTGTTCAACACACAATCCAACATTCACTCGGCTCCGCTATCTCTGTTTCCAGATCTCGCCTCTCTCAGATTCTTGCCACCTCCTCTGCTCACTTCAATCAAACCCTCGTCTCTCTCTCTCTCTCTCTCTCGATTCTTTCTCTCTCTAATCGAATCAAGTATTTGTTTTATTTATAGTTGGATTGTGTTTCCGCGCAGGATTCTCTCAATGATTTGAAGGAGGAGTATGGAGCTTATGAGGAAAAGTTTGTAGGAAAAATTAAAGGTATAATGTCTTTCATTCCTAAGATATACACACACACACACACACACACACACACACATATATATACATATTGAGGTCATCATTTGATTTTTAGTCAATGTATACTATGAGTGTTAATTCATTTGGTAATGTATGTGTTCCAGAGGGCATTGTTGTTGCAGCATCACATCCGATGATCACGTCTGGTGTTGTTCTTGGTTTGGGTCTTGTTTCCCTCAAGAGTATGTTTCTATAATCCATTTGGTTCTTGTGTTTACTGTGCTTATTTTGTGAATGTGATGACTATGTATTCAAAGAGATATATTGCATGCTTATGGAGATTAAGGGCCTTTATGTCATGTTTGACATCCCATGAAAATTTAAGAAAATTTTTTATATATTGTCCCTTGAAATTTTAAGGGAAAAATAATTATGCTTATAATCAAAACTATTTCCCTAAATGCTGTTGGCTTCACAAAAAATTTCAAACTCCATGCTGTGAAATTATAATAAAATATTCTACTTCACCCGACATAAATTTCTGGCTTTAGCTCTGCGTGCCCCTCTGAATTTTGCACAAACAATAGCATAAAAATTTTACAATTTTGACATGGCATAGGTTAAGAGTAATGCCATTAGTGCTGCAAAAGTCAAAGACTCAATTAATGTAATTCAATCCGGTGTCATTTTGTTGGTGTTTTAAAGTTGCGTAGTTTCTGTTATGTGCTTTCAGTGGCCGTAATTGTGACCATGCCTCTTAGGATTTTATCAATTAGGTTATAGAAGGTGCAACTCATGTTAATACAGATGAGAGTTTTACCCTCCAAGGCAATGAGGCCCAACGTACGGATCATTCCTTTTATTTTAAGGAGAGGCTTAATTGTTATGAATGTCTGAACTCTATTAGAAATTCCATGTCTGATAGGTGAATGGCTGGAATGTGTGGTTAATTAGCCCTTTGAAATTGCTTTTGTTAGGATTTTATTGAACTATCTCCTGCAGTTGTTTCCATTTTTATTGAGTTTGGAATGGCGTGGGTGAATTGATGTATTGATGTGGAATAGTTTGTTTTGTAATATGCAGGGCCTAGGCGATTCTTGTACTACAAGACCTTGCGCCTTTTTTATAATGAGGAGGTAAGAAGTACTTTCTTGTGCAAAGCATACTGTGATCTCCATCTTTGGCTTATGCTTATATCTGCATTATTGAACATGTGAAAGTTAAGGGAAACACGTTGTTGCTTGAAGTATGAACTAAAGAGATTATGTTTGTTGTGAATCCTTACATTGACATGCAAGAGCTAACCTTTTGATAAGTCTAACTTGTTACTGTAGTCACTTGGCATTTTGCATGCAATATTTCCGAGTTCTTGATCTTCTTCAACATCTTGTGGCATGTATAAGACACATTTATTCTTGAATTGTTGTTAATATCGTTCACGTATCTTCTTGATGGTTCCTTAACAACTGTTCCAACATTTTTCCTTTTTCTGTGAATGCTGAAAACTAATTTTTACCTTCTGTCTCTTCAAGCTACACTATTGTTTGAGACATAATGTTTTGCATGACCTACTGAGGATACCCTTCAAAAGAATAGTGAAGTCAAGGCAAACTGTTGCATTGGAGCAGGTTGTTCGGGCCGGGGAGGTGCTTGAAGGAGTGCTTCAAGGTCTATAGTTTAATTGGGCTATATGAGCCATTATGGTTGATAGCACGAAGGGAAAATCGCCACCCGGATGTTTTTGCCTCGAATCACTTGTCACATGTGGTTCAAAACTTTGTCCAAGTGCGCCCTGAGGTTTATTCCATTATGACCTTGCCCATTCCATCTAATTTAGGGGGTTAAATGTCACACAAAATAATAGAATGACAATATTAAAAATTGAAAATTTATTAGAAGTATAATGATAAAAATTAAGTTTGCTCAACTATCCTTCTCTATTTTCTCTCCCAAACTGCAGACTGATTTAAAAGAAAATGAATTCTGCAACACAAGAGTCAACAAGGTTTTAATTTTGACTTTAAAAAAAAAAAGTTTAATTTTGAAATTGGGATAGAAGGCCTAGATTGTTGTTGTTGCTGTTGTTTGTTGTTGATTATTGATTTGTGATTGTGACATTTGAAATAGTGGGGGAGATGGTTGTGGATTTATGGTTTGGGATTGAAAATATAGAATGGCGGTGGAGCACACTCATTTCTCTATTTTTTTTTTTTTTTGTATTTTTATAATTTTAATTTTATCAATTTATTAATTTTCTTTTGGTATTTAACCCCCTAAACTGGACGGAGGGGCAAAGTGATAAGGGATAGTGTCATTGAGTCAATCTATGAAGTGTAAAATGATTTTTTTCCCTTTGTTTGAAATATAAAAAGTTAAAATTAATGAAGCAAATCCTTAAGAGTTTTCATCCCCCCGAGTGAATAGCAGAACTGATGAGTCGCCCGAGAGTAACCTTGAAAAGATCCATGGTGATAAGTAACCAGAGGTAGCTTACCAGTGTTAGAGAGAACTAATCATAGTCAATGGCAAGCAACAAAATTGGATGGGTGACTAAATGAGCAGGTGGTGAAGACAGGATATCCACCTGATATTTATCAAGTATTACTAGTTTTTAAGTACCAAAATAGATAAATGATGGTTTTGTTGACTTGGAGTTGTGAAACCAGTGGTACTGAGTCAAGACCAAATTGAACATCTCTTGGTGTTGAATGGTGAACTGTTCAACTATAATTCTTGCAATTATCATTTTCTGTGCAGACCTTGCTTGCCAGGGCTGATGCTAAGGTGAAGGAGCTGCAACAGTCAATCGCACTTCTCAAGGCTGAAGGCGAGAAATTGGAGGTAATTCCTTTATTTCGTTTTCTAACATTTAAAAATAATGAGATTTTGTTTTAATATTTTTTGGGGAGAATCAAGCTTGATTTGATAAATTAGTTTTCTTTTATGCTGCTTTTAACTGATTGTTCTATCGTGTCTTCATCCTTCTAGGAATTCTCTCTTACTTTCTTTCTACAACTATTTTGCATCCACTTCATTTTTGGAATTGTTTTGAAACTGTACATGTTGATAGCCATTGAGTAATCAGCACAAGAACAAAGTTTGTGAGGCAGGTGCTACATTTAGGCGAACATTTTTTCTTTTCTTTTTTTTTTTTTTTTGGCCCAAGAGATTGAGCCACAAATAGACTGGAAAGATCATCTCCTTTTGGGGTGCTGGAATCCGTATACTAAGAAAAGAAAAAGAGTGTGACGTTATTTGGCTTATACGTGGAACATAGAAACATCACTCCATGGTCCTACCTTACCAGAGACCTTGGGAAGGCTACAGATTGACATATTTTATACTCGCCAATGTCTTGGGGGAAAAAAGGGTTGGCCAAGTTTTTCGTAATGGGTAAAAATAGAGAACCCACCTTCCACGTCAAAGGTAGATAATTGTCATTATTCTCATTGAACCTTGGTTCCTAGTGTCATTATCATCTAATTTTTCTAAGATGTTTGCTTGGATTCTATTACTCCACAAAAATTACAATCTTTTCCAGAGAAGAGCACTGCAAGCTGAAGATGAGATGAACAGGGAGGACAAAGCTAAAGTTTGTATTTGTAGTGCAAAGCAGTCTGTTTTTCTATCAATTTATTGCTGTGAAGTGATCATCCCCCTGTTACAGGCAAGCAGGAAATCAGATTCGAAGTGCAGTTCGCTCAGCACATAAGATTGAAAATCAAGCAATTGGTGCGTATGTGATGCTCCTTTCTGGGTTATAGACTGGTTGTAATGAAAATCAGAATGTTAAACCTTATTTACTATAACCTTATAATTGTTCTGTGATGCACCAGGCTTGAAAGATATCATTAAAGAGCTCTCGGGTAGAGATGCATACGTCTTCCCGGACACAGGTGAACTTTTAGATCCTAATTGTACTATTTCTGTTCTTTTTTACTTTTTGTCCTCCGTGTGCTGTTTTGGATGTATTCTGTTTATTAAATGGCACTGGGAACCCCCCATTCATATGATTTGGTTGAAGTCTTCACAGGTAATTCACTAATGATTGCTGGAGTGCCTTGTGTGACTTAAATGTGTTCTTGTTCTGAGTTTTGAAATATTGAAGAACACGGTAGAATTTGGAAAGTAGTGAAGTCCTGTTCTGTATTTGATTTGAATAATTTCTGTTTCAGCTTTGTTCTTCTCCTTTATGCTTAAAGAAAAAAATTAAAATAAAAATTATAACATGCATATAGCTTTCGTCATTTGATTATTACCCACTTGAGATGTATATGTTTTGTGATTAAATTTCACGTTACACAGGCGTAGAAGTTATCTGTGAAAGAAAAGACAACTAACCTAACATATTAAGTTAACTTTGTGAATTAAGCTGACCTGCTTGAGGAAGCTACGGGTAGCATTTTTCAAGGACCATATTTCAGTTGTTGACCCTTGCTATTGATGTATTGGATGTTTATCTGTTTTTCATACACTAATGGGCATGATTCAGGTCCTAGCTTTTTGTGTAATTCCTAAATATTTTGTTTCGATTACATTTATAAGTCACCAGAGATTTGCACACTAGATACTAAATTTACTTGCACAAACTATTGGTCACTGGCAGGTCTCTAACCTGGCTTCTGAGGCTCGAGAGAAGAATCTTCTCACGAAGAGTGAACAAATCCCAGCAATCATGGCATTTCGGTATGACCCCCTAAGCTGTTCCTGTTTATTGTGGACCTTGATGTTATAACCACCAGATGTAATGGACAACGGAGTGGAACTTCTCTTCGAGAAATATTGAACATTTGGTATGACAAATTTTGGATTTTAGATTGAATTATTATCACAATATGGCAGGAGGTTGGGGGGAATCTTTGTCCCTAAATTTCGAAACTAAGATGTTCCATGAGAGAAAATTCAACTAACAGACGGTACAGGCGGCATGAAATGATTGCTTTTCCTAAGATTTTGAGTGCTTCTGATATTATGATGTCTGCCAATGCCAATTATTTTCTTTCAAATTTTGTGAGGTGGTTATTGGCTCAATCTGGCTGTGATCATTTGTATTTACAAAGTTTGGAAAGACCCGGTTAAAATGAACCCCTTTATGCGGTGTATCATGACACTGACTGGCAGGTTCGATTCCCACTTTTGGTAGTTTCACTTTTTGGTAGTTTCGCTTAGAGTGTAACCTCTAGGAATGGTAATATCAGGTAAGACCTAAAGGATATCCAAAAAATTCAATATGATAATTTGGATTTTTTATTAAAAATCGGGTTAGAGTGAGGTGGGGTTAGGTTTTAATATTAAAGTAACTAAAGGTCGGTTCGGGTATGGATTGATATTATAAATTATCCGATCTGATCCTAATTCGGTAATAATTTTTATTAAATTAAAATTTTATTTTTATATTATTTTATTAAATAAAATAAAATATTTTTTTTTAAGAGTTTGGTATAATTTATAAATTTTATTTTTATTTTTGAAAAATATTATTAAATTAAAAATATATTAGATTACGGTTTAAGTCGAATTTATAAATTAGGTATAAGTTGGTTTATGATCGGATCGGATCGATTTTTAAAGATACATGATAAATAGGATTGGATCGGGTTTTTGAAAATTTATAGTGTCAAATATGGTTTTTGTTTTTAACTCGAATCGGATTAGGGTCAAATATAAATATTATAATTAAGATTTAAGATCGGATATAATATAAATATGAGCCGAATCATAATCAGTAAAATTGTCATCCTTCCTCTCTCGAATTGTTATTTGTAGCTTGCTCATTTTTTAAGAACATAGAGTGAAGGACCTGAGATTTTCTTTTTTTTTGGGGGTGGGGGGGGGGGTAGTCCGTGGGTAAGCAGTAATATACACAGAAAATTACAAACAAACGTCAAGTACTAGTGGGCTTACCAATCTCCAAAGAGTAGCAGCCCAGATAGGACTTGAAACAAACATACTGACCCTGCCGGGTGAAGACTCCAACGGACGTGAGACTAACAATGGCATCAAACAATGACAGCGTTGTGAACAAACAAAGCTACCTTAACCATCTCTCCAAGGCATATCAAAGGCTCTTGATATGGTGCAACCCCACCAACGCAAGGAACCCCGAACTACTGCGATGATATTACGAGGCCCATATTCCGGTTAATGCGGTTTGAGTTCTTGTTGGATACTCACATTGAGAGTTTTTTCAATATAGTTCTTTTCATTTTCGAATATTCAAAACTGAATTTTGATTAAAAGTCAACTCATCCTTCTCATTATGTTAACTGTCCATTGGTTTACATTGAACCTAGCTTTTAGCAATAGGTAACATGCCTAAGTCAAGAGAAAAAGACCTAACCTCTCATCTATCTTGATACTGCTCTGGGACTTCCTTTTGCTCCATCTATACAATCAAAAGAAGTACAACAGTGCATTGGGGCATCAACACATGAAGGCCAGAAACAGACCCTGCTAATGAAGGCTGGAACAGACACTGCTAAGAGAGTCACCGGTGACCGTGAATCATAAACCATGAGGCCCCGCTCAGGCTTGAGACGCAGACGCAAATCACTATCTGACATTGCCGCGGCAGTTGCAAGTAGGAGGATGAGGGTGAGGTGGGGGAAAGGGAGAGAAAGGGGGAGCAAACATGTTTGAGAATCCCTTTTATTTGGATCCAACGAGAGGCGCCGTCGCTCGAAAGGATGATAGTGCTTTCATTACTAATCCAACGTTTAGTTCGTCCAGTGAGAAGACATTTATACCCCATATTAAAATCGAAGTTTTGATAATTAAAAATGATATGGGAGAGTTCTATTCTAATTAGGATTCAATTACATCTCGACCGAGATTAATCGAAGTAAAATTTTATGTACTCAACTTTGATGAATCAACTCGGGATACTAAAAAAAAAAGGATAGTGCTCGTACTATTTGAGCTGTGAACTTGGGTCGGGAGAGGAGCCAAAGGCGCAATTTGTCAATCATTATGTACTTGAGTTTAGGCATAGAACATGCATCTTGAATTACACCAACACCATCGGGTGTGAGGAAGAACAGATTCACTGTAGCTTCCATCAACATTAACATATCATTTTCTAGTATTTGTTGATCAAACCAAGTGAAAGAAAGGCAGAGTATATATGGAAACAACTGAAATAAATCACATTTAACTCTCTCCCACCTTGGTAGTGAGATCCAGATCTCATTTGCCCAAACACTACTCACAAGCTTCCTCATTCCCAAAACCCTTTTACAACTGAGCACCAGAGTCAAGAATCAGAATTTGATCAAATTTTATGTTACAATTTATATTAACAAAAATTAAAGAAAGAGAAATTTTAAATATGCTATTTAAATAAAGCAATATATTCAGTTGCTATCCATCTAGTCTCCCTATTATCGCCTCAAACTTTATAATAAAATTTCTTTTTTGTGGAAAAAAAAAATTTAATTTGTGACGAAAATATTTGCTCTCAAACCTCATGTATGCGATCAATGTCTAATTGGTCAGTGGTTAGATATTAGTTTCTAGTAGAATTGGCAATTGGGCCAGGCTAGCCCAAGCTCAGCCAATTTTAAAGGGTTGAGCTCTACTCATTTTAGTGTCAGGGTCAAGCTTGAACCCAATTTTTAGATCTATTTTAATGCGGGTTAAGCTTGAATACCAATGAACTCGACCCATTATAAACCTGACACGTTTAAATGAACCCAACTTACTTCAAGAAAGTTCATCTCTCTCTGTAACTATTATTTTTATTTTATCTAATTTCTCGAATTTTCCTTTCCATCTTCTACCCATCTCTCACCTCTCTCTCTCACTCTCTCTCACATCCAGTCGATGATGGCAGACGATTGTGGGAAGAGTGAATCGTTGGAAGGCAGAGATGTATGAGCAAATCAATAGGCAATGATGAGCAATCAAAGTCCAACATAGGCGATTTGAAAGAAGGCAATGGAAAAATCGAAGCAGTTGTAGAATTGAATTGACTATGATTGAACTCTAAAGGGTAATGAAGAACCGGCGACTGGAAAGGTGAACAGTGATGAATGAAGACGACTAACATAGGCTATTAAGCAGGCAAATGGTATTAAGTGGCGATAGAGAGGATGATTCAGTGGCAGAAAGTGTGATTCGTCTCTCTCACTTTTTTGATTTTCCTGAACATTGGAAACAACCCGTTATTCCCATCTCAGGCGACAACAAAAGAAGCAAACCAGAACACAACACTATTTGTCTATCTGTCTCTCTCTCTAGGTTTTTTGGGTTTTGCTCAAGCTTGGGTCTGACCCGAAATGGGCTCAAGACCCTTTTAATTTTTTAGGCCAAACTCGAGTCTGGATTCTCCATGCATTCTCAAGCTGGGCTAGAGTTTGGTCTAAAAAATTTTTAAAGCGGGTTGAACTTGAATTTTTCAAAGCCTAACAAAACTTCGATTGTCGGTCTAACAAGTGTTTTAAGAGTTTTGTCTTCTAAAATCGAACTTAACTAAGGGTTTTATGGGACTTAAGTAGTGTTCTGAGTACCCATGATACTATCCAATCAAAACTCAAGTTGATCTCTATTAAACTAAGCTCGAGTTCGAGTAGTTCGGCATCGAGCTCGAATGCTCAACGAGCAACCTGAAATCGATTAATTATATTTTTTAAAATAATTTTCATATGTGAAATTACATTTATAATATATTTTTTAAAATATATTATTTGAAATCAATTAATTAAGAGAGAATATAATTTAATCGAATTCGTGACATTACTTATGATGATAATATTTGAGCAGGCAGGCTCCCGAAATACAACCTCGATAAATTCGAACTCACATAATCAATACTCGAGACAAACTCGTGTATCGATACTATCCAAATTGAGTCTCAGTGTCATAACGTCCCAGTCTCCGTCAAGAAGTGGCCACCGGATTACATTGGTTTAGTTTTTAAAAAAGGAAAAAAGGGAAAAGGAATTCTGTTGGGTCGTCAGAACAAATCAATTGAATAATTAAAAATAAAAATAATTAAAAACTCAACTTTCTTCCTATTTTCGGAAAAACCGGGAATCTTCCGGAGAAAAACGCAAGCCACAACCCAAATCGGTCTCTCTTCAACAAAATTCAGAGTTCTGATAATGGCGATGCTGTTGCCTGAGAACCTCCTTCTGTCGTCGGAGCTCCATCACTTTTGGGTGAGAATTCGAGTGCTGCGTCAACACAAACGTCGGACTCGCCGCCGGTCTATATTCCGGCACTAGCCTCCCCGATTTGTACCGGAACACCCACGCATTGCTTGGCGTCTTTGGTCCCATCGGTCCTGTTCTCCACTGCGGCGTCTTCTCTGACGCACAGTGCGTCACCTCTCACCCCGTCGTTGACGGCTCCGACGGTTTCCTC